>JAQISU010001236.1:10692500-11235000 GCA_029339505.1 Unio delphinus
GATAGATAGATAGATAGATAGATAGATAGATAGATAGATAGATAGATAGATAGATAGATAGATAGATAGATAGATAGATAGATAGATAGATAGATAGATAGATAGATAGATAGATAGATAGATAGATAGATAGATAGATAGATAGATCTATTATTAAGGACTGCATATAAAATTAGTTGACTGATTGAGAACCAAAAGTATTATCCTCAGAAAAAAGTTCTAGTAGTAATAGTAGTAGCAGTAGCAGTAGTAATAGTCTTTTAGTAGTTATACTAGTACACTCATCTGTGGGATTTTTAAATTGGTATAGATACTTGGCATATATTTTTGCGATGTGGGCCGACAGCGATCTAATTTCTCATTGAGCATCTGCAATTGGTATTGGTTACAACTTGATAATTATCATGACTTTTGTATTATTACATACAAACTGGTAATTTAATATGAATTTTGTGTCATTACATATAAACTGGTAATTTAATATGAATTTTGTATGATTACATGCATGCGTACACACAAAAGTGTGTGTGTATGTGTGTGTGTGTGTGTGTGTGTGTGAGAGAGAGAGAGAGAGAGAGAGAGAGAGAGAGAGAGAGAGAGAGAGAGAGAGAGAGAGAGTGTGTCTTGCTGGACCTACTGATCACCTCCGTCCATGAGTGATTACATATATGAAGCAAAGCGTCCAAACAGTGTACAATAATGTAATCTACCAGTAGCACTTTCAGGCGCTTCCGCAACATTTGTATCAAAGGCGAACATTCACGAAAAACGCAATCACAAATTTATGCAGAAAAGAAAAATGAAAAACTTCAAAATCAAGAGGAAAACGTGTGATTTCATATTTAAATGATGCCGAGAGATAACGCAATATTGTAAGCAAATAAAAGTTACTAAAATCTTCATAGCTACAAGGTGGCGTGTTTTTAAATGTTTTTATGAGGTATTCCACATGATACGTTTCTGTATTTGTTGTTGCTAGGAAAGAGTTTATGTATTCACGAAAAAAATATTTCACTACGTACGTATGTATGTATGTATGTATGTATGTATGTATGTATGTATGTATGTATGTATGTATGTATGTATGTATGTATGTATGTATGTATGTAGGTAGGTAGGTAGGTAGGTATGTGTGTGTGTGTGTGTGTGTGTGTGTATGTATGTAGGTAGGTAGGTAGGTAGGTAGGTAGGTAGGTAGGTAGGTAGGTATGTATGTATGTATGTATGTATGTATGTATGTATGTATGTATGTATGTATGTATGTATGTATGTATGTATGTATGTATGTAGAAATTTGATAAAGAAAGTACTTACCTGTCTGCCAGGCAACCGGAACTGATGGACCCCACAAGGGTCATGAGTAGTTGAACAAAAAAGACCCAGTTCATTTCCTTAAGATCAGCTCTGGTTTGACACCCAAGGTCAAAGAGAGTTGGCCCTAAAAATGCCACACTCATTCCAAATATAGCAAACACGAGACAATCTATTAAAACTGACACCCAGTTCTGTTTGAATAACTTCCAGAACGATACTTTGTCTTCTGTAAATTCTGCGGTATTAACACACCCATTCTGACGAGTGAGATTAAGTTCAACCCCTTGTGATCCAGGGAAAGAAGGTAATCCATCCAAACTTCCTCCTTCGTGTTCCATATTTGATGTCATTTGCTTTACGTTATGCGCACCATTTTAGTCAAATAACTTCAGTTTATTGAAAACTTCATTACTGAGCGAACTTCATTTGTGTGTATCCTCTTCTAACATAGGAATATTCGAGATCTGCCGATCAGCCAACTATCACGCAACATATGGTCTGTCTGCCTCTGAATCGGTGTTTCATTGACCGGAAAAGGAAAATATCACGGATAATAGCAAAGGTGTGATATATTTTTTTTTTATCGAATCACCGACTGCATGTAGTCTTGTAACGTTGATTGGCATTTGGTGACATCTGCAGCTGCATACATACTGGCCGTAGTTACAAGTCAGCCAAGAACGCTAGTGGAAGAAATGAAGCGTTTCTCGTCGGAATCAATACTATATTATTTGAGTTGTAATGACACCCAACATCATGCTGTCAATCGAATCTGAAAAATAACAGATCCGCTGGGTTTACATAATGTCATTAGCGCCATGCATGCATACCAACTTTCCAACAATAAGCTATAGCGGACTCTTAAATAGATTTTAGTACCAAACGTATGTCAATATATCGTTAAAGTAAGTATATCAAGGGACATTTTTATATATACTCTTCCGCTACATGCTCTATCTACAGTCCGGTCATATTAAATTCCAGCTTAGAGAATAAGAAAGATCCATCTGTCGTCGCAAATAATTATATATCAACAGTATCAAATTTAACTCAAACACAAGATAAGTTATAAAAAAACTATAATGGTTTACTTTTTTCCCCATTTGATGGATTCGTTAAGAAAGATCAGAAAATAATGGCAACTGACGTTATTATGCCGTTGCTTCCGATTTCATTCATGATCGTCAGCGTTTTGTGCACAGAAACGATCTCATATATAGACATACAGTGTTTATTGAGGGATTCGTCGATTCGTCGATTGCACATTGCTTGAATCATTTATTGCAATATCGGCCAAATAGATTAAGCGCTAATTTGCGATTATATCGGAGACTTTAGATTGGAATTTTATGCCAGATCGAACATTCATATTCGGATGACGAAGAATGTACACTACACGCTTGTTTGACATTTTCCCCCTGTTAACCATGATCTTTCATATATATGACATGGAAAGACAATCTCTCAAATCTCTTAGGATTGTCACATAATTAAGATTTTTAAAAACTATATTTTGCAATTTGATGAAAAAATAATGTAGTCATAGAAATAATTTAGATTTAACAAACAGAACTATTAACTTTGAAATTAAAAATAAAACTCAGTCTATTGATATAATCCACACACGTGTGTGTGTGTGTGTGTGTGTGTGTGTGTGTGTGTGTGTGTGTGTGTTCAAACCAGTAAATTCATAAATGTAGAGTTAATCAAGACGGACCAAATTTGCCTCAGAAACTATACATAAGGAACGTTTTACAATAGATGGTCATTGTAAAAACAGTTACAGGCAGTAAACTATATTTTTGGAAAGAGATGTGTATGTTTTTTTTTTTGTGTGTGTGTGTGTGTGTGTGTGTGTGTGTGAATATTCAGATATTTGTATATTCTCATGTCTGTAAAAAATAATAATTTTGCCATATATAATAAGTCATGTTTAAAATATGAAGTAAAGAATATTTATTTTACTATTCTCCATTTTCTCTCTCAATATATTTCCGTACTACACTTCTTAATACCGCACGACACGTGTTTTAAAATAGTATAATGTATATCACGTACACTGATGTAATAGAAGCTTTGGTTTTTGTTTTCTCAATTAAGTTTACATTGTCAGACTGGTGCAATATATTTCCCCACTATATGTCTTCATACTATACGACACCTGTATTTAATCGAAAAGTGTATAAGGAATTACTTTGTAAATATACAATGAACGCTCACATAGCATACGCTTTCGCTTGTTGGTGTATTAGATTTGTTTGTGAATGAACAAAACAAGCCGTATTGTCCATTAAAAAAGAAAATATGATAAAGTTGCCCAACTATGTGGACGAGTTCCCCGAGTCACAAACGAAACCTTCAAACAAGCAGACAAATAACGTCATATTTGCAATGTCCACACAAACGTGAGAGACGCATTACTGCAAATCCCATTCTGATCATTTCAACAGTTAAGAGAAATATTCGTAACCTTTCGTAACTTTTCGCAAATAGAATGGTTCAGACTATGACCAGTACTGTCTAAGGTCTATAAAAATAGCACAGTAGAACATATTTTTTCCGGACTAATACTGCACTCCCATGGTCGTGTACTATTACTCAGAAAAACTTGTTCAAATTTTCCCATACAAATGCAGTAACCTATAAATATGTCATTATCTCAATAAAATGCTATAAAAATATATATATTAACTGATGGCAATGATACTGTACATACATCAACAGATACACAGGTGTTTGAGACCTAGATCAATAAATTTGTGGATGTTAATATTTTGATGAAAAGATATTAAACAATAAATCATAATCAAAACCCTAACATATTTTTAATATATGCAGAAATGGAAGTCAATAAAATACAAATATCGTCTGATAAAATCTGGTTTTGGCTTTTCGCGGATAAAACAACAAAAACAAGGACTTTCCTTTATGTCACTGTGCCTGATTCTGCACAGTTTGCAGTTGGACTCGAGGGTATTTTGGATTGATATTTTTGGCACACATTTCCTTAACATGATTGGCATTAAGCTTATACAGTGTTAAGATTTGAAGTTAGTAAAAGTCCATTTAAAAACCGATGTGTTGTAATCCGGTAAAATCCGTTGGATGTAAGTGAAAATGGAATAATTAGATTTACAGCTTTTCCATTATTCATGCTTACTGCTGGACCCGTTGACATCGTAACAACTTGCTCAAAAGCATGTTGTATACAGTGTGACAGTAGATTTAAGCACTGCAAGATATAAAGAGATAGTGCTTTTTGTTTTGGTTGAATTTGTCTGTAGGTAACAGCTATGCTATTTATTACGTCTAATGTTAAAGCATTTCAAGGTTTGGATTTTATGTAGACAAAGACTTACCATTTTCCTTTGTAATGTTATATAGAACACGACTCGTCCCGTTGTTTTAGTGTTATGTAGACAAAGACTTACCATTTTCCTTTGTAATGTTATATAGAACACGACTCGTCCCGTTGTTTTCATGTTATGTAGACAAAGGCTTGCCATTTTCCTTTGTAATGTTATATAGAACACGACTCGTCCCGTTGTTTTCGTGTTATGTAGACAAAGACTTGCCATTTTCCTTTGTAATGTTATATAGAACACGACTCGTCCCGTTGTTTTAGTGTTATGTAGACAAAGACTTGTCATAATTCTTTGTAATGTTATATAGAACACGACTCGTCCCGTTGTTTTAGTGTTATGTAGACAAAGACTTACCATTTTCCTTTGTAATGTTATATAGAACACGACTCGTCCCGTTGTTTTCGTGTTATTTCTTTGTAATGTTATATAGAACACGACTCGTCCCGTTGTTTTCGTGTTATGTAGACAAAGACTTGTCATATTTCTTTGTAATGTTATATAGAACACGACTCGTCCCGTTGTTTTAGTGTTATGTAGACAAAGACTTGTCATATTTCTTTGTAATGTTATATAGAACACGACTCGTCCCGTTGTTTTAGTGTTATGTAGACAAAGACTTGTCATAATTCTTTGTAATGTTATATAGAACACGACTCGTCCCGTTGTTTTCGTGTTATGTAGACAAAGACTTGCCATTTTCCTTTGTAATGTTATATAGAACATGACTCGTCCCGTTGTTTTCGTGTTATGCAGAAAAAGACTTGCCATTTTCCTTTGTAATGTTATATAGAACACGACTCGTCCCGTTGTTTTAGTGTTATGTAAACAATGACTTACCATTTTCCTTTGTAATGTTATATAGAACACGACTCGTCCCGTTGTTTTAGTGTTATGTAAACAATGACTTACCATTTTCCTTTGTAATGTTATATAGAACACGACTCGTCCCGTTGTTTTCATGTTATGTAGACAAAGGCTTGCCATTTTCCTTTGTAATGTTATATAGAACATGACTCGTCCTTTTGTTTTCGTGTTATGTAGACAAAGACTTACCATTTTCCTTTGTAATGTTATATAGAACACGACTCGTCCCGTTGTTTTCGTGTTATGTAGACAAAGACTTGCCATTTTCCTTTGTAATGTTATATAGAACACGACTCGTCGCGTTGTTCTCATGTTATGTAGACAAAGGCTTGCCATTTTCCTTTGTAATGTTATATAGAACATGACTCGTCCTTTTGTTTTCGTGTTATGTAGACAAAGACTTACCATTTTCCTTTGTAATGTTATATAGAACACGACTCGTCCCGTTGTTTTCATGTTATGTAGACAAAGACTTGCCATTTTCCTTTGTAATGTTATATAGAACACGACTCGTCCCGTTGTTTTAGTGTTATGTAGACAAAGGCTTGCCATTTTCCTTTGTAATGTTATATAGAACACGACTCGTCCGGTTGTTTTAGTGTTATGTAGACAAAGACTTGTCATATTTCTTTGTAATGTTATATAGAACACGACTTGTCATGTTGTTTTGGTGTTATGTATTCAAATAATTTACATTTTTATAGTGCTATGTTGCCAAAAGATTTGTCATGTAATTTTTAGTATTTTTTATATGAACAAAGAATGGTCAAATTTGTTAAAAATAATTTTAGTGTTTGTTATGTGGACGAAGACTTGTCGTGTAGCTTTTAATGTTTGTTATGTGTACAGAGACTTGTCACGTTTCCTAATAACCATGTTAGTGTTGTTTATTTTAATGGTTTCTAATGATTTACTTTGTACAGACTTTGTTATCACATCAGATTGGCTGGCCGAGTGGTCGAAAGCGCTCTCCGTTACGGATAATTGCCATCTCACCTCTGCGTTGGTTCGGGTCTCACATTCGGCCAATGTGGATATGTGAGAAAGCTTGAAAGTAGCTTCACGTGGGTCGGTAGTTCTTTCTGGGGCTTCTTCTTTCACCATTAATACTGGCCGCCAGTAAACAGAAGCAACGTTACTTTTTAACCAAGTAAACAAATTTACCTTTTGACCAAATTAACAAGATACCAAAACAGCTACGCCATTGCCTGTCAAGCAATACACCATGCCACTTGAAAATCGTGGGCTGCATGCTACTTAAACATCGGGGCCTGCTTGCTGCTTGAACATCTTGGACTGTATGTTACTTGGACATTGTGAACTTCATGCTTCTTGAAACCTGTGACCATATATTCATCTTCCTTTATGTATTGTTCACCTTCCATTTATGCATAAGTAAATTTCTAAAATGTGCTGATAATTATTTGCAAAATGTAAGTGTACAAGGAGACATAATTTCGTGTTTAGAGTCTGTAGCCGATTTTACCGACATCTGATGCAAAATCCTCTTTCAATTCGATTTTGGATTCAGGACTAGAAGTTATCATAAATAACACTTCATAAGTTTTTCACGACAAAATTCAGTTATATAGTTGTAGTGAAGTAAACAAGCCTTATGCTTGGAATGGTTAAGGACTGCAAAGAAATGTATTGCGGCAAGAACAGGTAAAATTTACTCTCTCTCTCTCTCTCTCTCTCTCTCTCTCTCTCTCTCTCTCTCTCTCTCTCTCTCTCTCTCTCTCTCTCTCTCTCTCTCTCTCTCTCTCTCTCTCTCTCTCTCTCTCCATCAAATCCATCCATCCATCCGGCTACACACAGTAGTAGTATAAAAACATTCAAAGCATGCATAGGTTGCAATCTTATTTTGTAAAAATATTCCGTGATTTCCCATTGATTGATGAAATAGTGGTTTTACGCCTTCCTGGCCATATTGATGAGCTATAATTACTACACCATTAGTAGAAATAAGTCGAAAACAAGGAAAGCAGATTAAACGCATTTATCAGACTTAGTGGCTTCTGTCGAAGAAAATGCGGAAACAATAACTCATTGTTTTCTGCAAGGCTTCTATTTTAATATTATATGAAGGCTTTAACAAGCGGAATCGTAATACTACATCTACATTTTCTAATTATCCTCTCTTGTTATCTTCCGGAATAACTGATACCAATACATCACCATCGTTGCTACCAACACCACGACGACGACGTTAACATTAACATCACTACATGTGCTGATAATTATATATATATATATATATATATATATATATATATATATATATATATATATATATATATATATATATATATATATATATATGGATGGATGGATGCCTGCCTGCTGTATGTACAACTTGCAATGAATATCAATAAAGACTAGGATGGAAGAAGACAAGAATGTATGCATCGGCGGTTTAAAGCTAAAGCCATTAGGATATTTTGCCATGTATTTCACGTTATTAGAATACATGTTGAGAATGGCCTGCGTGTATATTACCCATATCGCATCAAATATCTATTACAAGATGGATTAGAGCTCTTGCAGTACAAAAGGGGATATCGATATTTGTGTACGGCTGTAAAATAAATCATATTACCCCCCCCCCTCAACTTAGCAATGCGCACTTTACGACATTGAAACTATCTGAATAATAATAATAATAATAATAATAATAATAATAATAATAATAATCAAACGAATAACAATAACAATGAGAAGAAGAAGAAGAAGAAGAAGAAGAAGAAGAAGAAGAAGAAGAAGAAGAAGAAGAAGAAGGAGGAGGAGGAGGAGGATAATAATAATAATAATAATAATAATAATAATACCAATTTATATCAGGTCAAGCGAATCACAAATTGTTCATATAGAAATTATCCATATGAATGTCTCATGGGACATATAGTATTGGGACCTTTGTAGCATGATACAGATAGCATCAAAACATAAATGGTAATATACGCTTTTAATGGATAGTTCCAATGGGCTTTACGATCCCGTTATTAAACAACCCGGTAACAGATGATGAAATAACTAGAGACGTTAACGTTGTGTATTATCTTCCCTTGCGATGCTGTGAAAATAGTATACCGTCTCGAACATTTCAAAGATGTCTAGAGTTAGATAAATGACTTACATTAAAGACATAAACCAGATCTTCCAATAATTACAGTTTTCAAAAATCCCAAAGACCTGTCTAGTGTAGAATTCTCATCCCTTTTACTGCCGATGTTTTTTTTTTCTTCAATAAATGCGTCACGAAGTGACCTTGAAATCTCGCGACAGTTCAGTTTTGAGGTAGTTCAAACTCACATACACATGCGCAACAAGCTGGATTTAAGCGAGGAATATTAGTCCTGACAGTTTTTATGGAATTCTCTCTTTTTGATGCTGTCTGTCACTTTCGATCCAGCTTTGTTTCGTATTACCAAGAATGTTTGATACACACTTGTCCGACACCCTTTTATGATTTTTATTTCCATTGTTTACTATTTATACGCGAGACATATAGGTCGCCATCTAGGAACCTAGTTAAGAAACACTTGTCACACGTGCCTGTTTGAGTGCACACAAAACATTGTTCCTATGTTTATCATCTGGCTCCCAAAGCGGAGTATAAGGCCTTGATAATCTTTTCCTCTTTCCGCCAGTTAGAAATAGTCTGTAACTAAAAGGGACAAACGGCAACAAAACTTAATGGAGCGAAGGTAAGGTTATTACATTAACAATCGACGAGGAGACTTATAAAAAATTTGCTAAAGTGATTCTGGTTATCCGATGCAAATAGATCGAGAGTCTCAATGCGCTCTGTTTAAGTTTTGTCTGCGATTTCTTGATGTGCAAATATGGAATGTTGACTTTCAACTTCAAATCAATAAATCCCATCGCCGAATTTCTGGCTATCTGTTGAAGCAGAGAAGTTTATATGAGTGCTCATTAACAAAAAAATATATAAAAATTAATTAAATAATTTTAATCTTTCGCGCGCCATGGCAAGCAAATGACTGAAATTATCAAGCGAATTTAATAAATTTCATAAACAATAAGTAGAATCTTGAGATTTATTTATAACATAAAGAAACCTCTCCATTCTATAAAATGCAAAAACAAAACTGTGGTTTAACTGTATGAAAACATAAACGAGTGTTTCAGACATTGTTCTTATGTTTTTTCATTTGCGATGTCCTGAAATGTTATTTTACTCGTGAATATTATATAGGATGGGTATATTGGTTTAAATAACTACGTTGTCACTGTGATCTGAAAACTGAGAGAGAGAGAGAGAGAGAGAGAGAGAGAGAGGAGAGAGTCGATGCTTTTTATGTCTAATTTAACAATTTAGCTCAATGATCTACACTCTACAGCAATAACATCAACAAGTTTACTTCTCGGTTCTTGTAATCCAAAGGGGACGAACAAATAACACTGAAAACTTGAGATAAGTATCTTTTGATGAAACTTCCATTGAGATTAAGCAATGACTGATGCAAAGTATTTCAATTCGCTACGTGTGTTGTTGTTGATATTTAAAATATAAGTTCACGACCTGCTTTGCTACTTCCTTAGAACCGTTAGGATCCGAGGTAATGGTTGTTTATCATATAAGTCAATAGGCTTTGATGACGATTCAAAACAATGTAGTGATCCATTCAGTACAATAACGATCTCAAAATCATTACAATAGGAACATCACTCGGACTTTACCGTCTAAAAATAACCTCGGATGTAGTTTTTTTGAATACTTTTTTAATATCTTGGAATAAATGTTATGGCTTTGGTGATCTGCCGATAATGTTTCTATTCTGACTTTGTCTCCTTTTGCCTCCTCATTGTAGTTCCGCATAGAGTTTCATTTTTGTCAGAAACTTCCAAGATTTTCCTCATTTTGAATACTGGCTAATTATTTTAAAAGACCATGTATATATTACATATTGTGATAAGAATTTTTACTTTGATTGATGGATGCCTTTTAGGTTGGAGAGTATACAACTTGGTTTTAAATTAGATGTGCTGGTGTAAAAAGATTTGTAAAAATGGATTTGTTATTTGTTTGTAAAACATCCGATAATTTTTTTTGTTGTATATATTTTTCATAATGAAGTTATTGTATTTTCAGAAACTGATATTGCATACAGTTGCGAAATTCATTTTCACTTTTTAAAAAAAAAATTGCTAAATTTAGTGTACTTTGGATAATTTCAAGTGCATTTTTTCCAATACATGGGAGATGACATTTTGATCAGCTATCTGCTTTACTTTGTGCACGATTTCCATAAATACTCTGTAAAGAACTTTAAGCCAAAGTACATGAAAGTAGTTGCCAGCATTCTCTCTACTATTGGTGCTGCAAATGAATACATATTCATATTTTTTCTACCCCTCTTTCAGAAGCACATAATAACTATACAGTGTAACCTGTAAAATATGAACAAAAGTAGTTCAAACAATCCTCTCACGAATGGCGAATAACATCTGAGGTTTCTCTGTCGAATTGACGGTAAGAACCGAGTTCAGCCGAATCATCAAATATCCCGAAAGCTTGACTCGTATGGGAGCTAATTTGAGATCATTCATGGAAACGGAAACGGAGCGTGATCTGTCATCAAAGCAAGATAAGATATGTAGCATCAATTTTCTTATTTCAGACTGCATGATCTAACGAAACAAATACGTTCGTATTCAGACTGCAACGTATAACGGTTAAAATATCTCGAGGTATACAATTGCCTTTGTATTCAAACGATACCAACACGCTCATATTCAGACTGCAAGGTCTAAAGATATAACTACCTTTGCATTCAAACGATACCAATACGCTCATATTCAGACTGCAAGTTATAACAATACAAATACCTCAAAGTCTAACGATACAATTACCTTCGTATTCAAACGATACCAATACGCTCATATTCAGACTGCAAGGTATAACGATACAAATGCCTCAAGGTCTAACGATACAATTACCTTTGTATTCAGAATGCAAGGTCTAACGATACCAATACGCTCATATTCAGACTGCTAAGTCTAACGATACAAATACCTTTGTAGTCAGACTGCAGGTATAACGATACAATTACCTTTGTATTCAGACTGCAAGGTCTACCGATACCAATACGCTCATATTCAGACTGCAGGGTCTAAAGATACAAATATCTCAAGGTTTAACGATTTCAGTACGCTCATATTCAGACTGCAAGGCCTAATGATATTAATACCTTTGTATTCAGACTGCAGGGTCTAACGATACAATTACCATTGTAGTCAGACTGCAAGGTCTACCGATACCAACACCCTCATATTCCGACTTGCAAGGTCTACTGATACAAATACCTCAAGATTTAACGATACAATGGCAAATTTGTATTCAGGCTGCAAGGTCTAACGATACCAATACGCTCATATTCAGAGCAAAGTCTAATGATACAAATACCTCAAGGTCTAACGATACCAATACGCTCATATTCAGACTGCAAGGTCGAATGATACAAGTAATTTCGTAACTTAGGAACACTCACCTACTGTGCTAGTTGCACATACCTTTTGTTAAAACCATTAAAATGCAAAATGACTAGTCGAAGAGAATCATAACTTCAATCCATGGCAGATGTAATGATTATTTCAATTCCAGTTAGCTATGATACACCATTCTTTCTTTGACAAAAAATTCCTCTAAGAGAGGCTAGTAAGCTATTTTTACTGAATGCTAGTTTCATTGATTGGAAATACTTTTTTTCACAATAATTAATCTATGTATAACTATTCTAATCAAAAGCACCAATAGGAAGAGCGGTTATGTTGGATTTAAGTTTACTCCACACATTTGATAAATAGACCTGATCTCGTATTTTCACGTAGAATGAGACGTGATCTTGGTTTACAATGTTATATACACTAGCTATAGCAATGCCACCGTGCTGAGATTGTTTCGTGTGTATAATTTTAAAAATTTTGAGTGTCCCTTTTATGTGACCGTATTCTTTCATATGTTGAATTTTTCTGATGTGATTGGCGACCATCCTCCTGCAACAACTACCTGTCCGCAATGACCGCTAGTCTCTGTCCGGTACAGTTGAACTACATTTGGTGGCATTATATCCACGTTAATTGCGGTCGTGTGACGGAAGTTTTTCAGCCAAATTACAACCGAGGATTACCTTCGGTTCTAGAAAAGACTTGGAGGGCCACCATATTTAACTGTAATATATGCACTGAGCAGGATACTTCAGGCAGTAAGTAGGTCGCCATCTTGGTTCCGTCTCTACTTTGTCAAGCACCAACAAGATCATGATTTAGTTGAGCAATTCATATAATAAACAGACACACTTGGCCAGAGCGTTAAAAATATACCCCTGCTATCGAAGACAACGTGTCTAATGCGACACTAGCGACCACTAAATCAGGTCACTTTTGCCTGAAACATGTTGTTATTATTATTATTATTATTATTATTATTATTATTATTATTATTATTATTATTATTATTACGATGTCTTTTTCTATGTCCTGTTTTATGTAGAATATTCCATACGTAACCTTTTTGTCCTTTTGTTACCGATTAAGTGGCACATGATTCGAATTTTTACTTGCTTTTTATTCAAATTACTAAATTCCGATCCACTTTTGTAACAAACGAACGATTCATAACTAACGCTTTTCATATATCAGCTTATGCAACTTCAAAAGCTGAAATCTCAACTGGACTTCCAGTAAATCAAACCGCTCACATCTCGTCTGGACTTCCAGTAAATCAAACAGCTAAAATCTCATCTGGACTTGGGTTGGGGATTTTTCAAAACCCATTTCACAACTAGTTTAAATGGGAAGGAGTGGGGGGGGGGGGACTTTCTGATATGAAAATTCTCGGTCATCATTTTTTCATTATAATACAAATTAGGAGTCATCAGAAGTTTATCAGTTCAAACGCAAATTGATATATAATATAAAAAATACACTAAGATAACAGTTTGTTGCACTACATCATCCATAATAATTATAAGAAGAACACTTTTCTATCTAAGAAAGCAACTGTAAGATGTAATCATCAAATGCACTGGGAACATGTACTCATTTTTAATGGTACGACGAATATGTACAAGATATCAGATTGTGTGTAGCATATCATACAGTAAGAAATACCTAATTTTAATACTCCTATACTACACTCTCCTACTACCACCCCTCCACCCTTGATCGTTCTAACCATTATTTCAAGCAATCTACCGCCAGACGGCAGCCCATCTACCAAAGCTACTTTCAACTGGCTGCGCGTTATGATAAGGCACATAGGAATGAGACCAACTTTACAGTAAGCAGTTGTGTATCAGTAAACCTTATAAAGCTTCTCTCATAATGTTGTCACAGTAATATCTAGTTCCAAATACATGTTGTTGCTTTTTTTTCTTCATTCGAAACAGGAGAAATAGAAGTGCATGTATATCTAAATGTGTAATTTGTAATTATATTGGTATTTATTTGTGCAATTGTTTGTACATTGATGTGCCATTTCCTCATAAATAGATATGCCATTTCTTCATAGATAGATATGCCATTTCTTCATAGATAAATATGCCATTTCTTCATAGATAGATATGCCATTTCTTCATAGATAGATTTCTTCATATATGAGTATGTAATTTCTTCCTATATAGATATGTCATTTTTTCATACATAGATTTGCCATTTCTTCATACATCGATAGGCCACGTCATCATGCATAAATATTCCATTGCCTCCGAAATAAATCTGTATCGTTCTATAGTTGAAGATTATTGATTTTATATTTTGCAAAGGTCAATGTTGATCATGTATGTATGTATGTATGTATGTATGTATGTATGTATGTATGTATGTATGTATGTATGTATGTATGTATGTATGTATGTATGTATGTATGTATGTATGTATGTATTGTAATAAATTTGGAGTATGTGTATTTGACAGCATCCCGTTTTTAATTTGTGCGAGTATTTGGTCTTCGGTGCCATGGAAACATTACTAGCCCGAAATAGTTAGCCAGTTAGTAGGAGCAAACATCACAGAGCCGAGTGTTAGTGAATTTGAACCATGCTGGGGTCGTTGGTAGTGAATTTGGGTACAAGCCGAATGACTGTCCCTGTAGTCCATATTAAAATTCCGCGGTGTATAAAAGTGATGTGATTGAAATGGCAGTATTTATGGGGGGAATATAATGGAATCAATAAGTTGGAATTTGGTAGGTACCGTTTATGTGTCCATAGTGGAAAATGGGCGTATGTATATGAGCGTGATACGCCGGAAATTCTGTGGATTGACTGGCCTAGGGTCGCGCAGTTAAATATTTCCCAATTAGTAAGGGAATACTAGTGTAATTTTCTATGGCATGACAAGCTGTTGGTACGGAAATCGGATGATAATGAAGATAAACCATGCAAAGTGTGCAGTTAATGGACTTTTGGGCAAGTTGTCTCATCTGAGTCGCCAATTGATTAGAGCAAAGGTTATTAAATATAGCAGACAGGTCTGTTTCCATTTTACAACTCAAGTTGTATGGAAGTCTTTGAAAATTTGGGGAAAACATATGACTTCCAGCGTGACTCGCGCCAGGGTTTGACACCGCTCGGTCAAGTGAATACCCCTGTGCGTGTAACAGTATGTATGTATGTATGTATGTATGTATGTATGTATGTATGTATGTATGTATGTATGTATGTATGTATGTATGTATGTATGTATGTATGTATGTATGTATGTATGTATGTATGTATGTATGTATGTATGTATGTATGTATGTATGTATGTATGTATGTATGTATGTATGTATGTATGTATGTATGTATGTATGTATGTATGTATGTATGTATGTATGTATGTATGTATGTATGTATGTATGTATGCATGCATGCATGCATGCATGCATGCATGCATGCATGTATTTGTGCGTGTACGTGGCGTGTATGCGTGCGAGCGTAGAGAGAGAGAGAGAGAGAGAGAGAGAGAGAGAGAGAGAGAGAGAGAGAGAGAGAGAGAGAGAGAGAGAGAGAGAGAGAGATGTTACATTTAATTTTCTCTTCATCTTCTAAACCTTTGCTTCTTGCAGATCTCAAAAGTTCCTTGGGTTGGTGGATAATCCTAGAAATTAATATTTCGTCACTGTTCATAGGGCTATTCTTAAATCAATTTCTCGCTTGTATGTAATCTTCCCTCTTGGGTTGAAAATAGACTGGTAACACGATCTACCTGCACTGGTGCTCCATTATTCATAAAAACTGTTTAATCGATATTTTTCGCCATGGGTTAACCATGAATAAGCCGAGATGCGGAGATGTTTTACATGAAAACGTAAGCAAATTAGTCAGAACATCACCTTCCTTGAATCAGTCAGAGCTATTTGATTACGCCATTTACGGCAAACTATTACGGCCATAACTTCTGAATTTACTCGTAGTTGTCTCGATAATGTTGGTGATTTGGTTGGTTTCTGTGTTGTGGCTGGTTTAACGCTGTTAGCCAGCATTTGATAGGTTATACATGGCGCTTTAGACTACTCAGCCACCCTAGGCCCGATAGTCTGGACGGCTAAATGTTAGAAAACTTGAGTAGTTTTCAAGAACAGATTACGGTATAAGATTTCTGAACTCGACAGCGAAGCCTGACAGTTTCAATTGACCTATCAGAAACTGTCAGACAACAACGGCAGATAAACGTACCACGTGGACAACTGATCAATCTGATTGGCAGTCACCTGTATGTTTTCTCGCATAATCGTATATATGCAAGTTATTTTTGTCGAACGCAAATTCTGTAATGTATTGCATTTGGAGTATGCGCAATTGTTCATATCTCTCCATTTTAAGGGTTTCTTAGATTTGTGTGATTACTTGTTTGATTATGTGAAATCGGTGCAGGGGATATAGTTCTCAGATCGAACAAGTAGCCAATTATTAGGAGTACACATCACGAAGTGAAGTGTTGGTGAGAATTGTTCATACCTCTCCATTTTAAGGGTTTCTTAGAATTTTGTGATTACTTCTATGATTATGTGAAATAGGTGCAGGGGATATAGCCCTCAGATCGATCAAGTAGCCAATTAGTAGGAGTACACATCACGAAGTGAATTGTTGGTGAGACTTCATGAAGTCATGGTTGACTTTTAGTCAGTTCAGGTCAGAGCCGCATGTGTGTCCTATCGCTTAGTAGTCCCTATTAAAACGTGTGTGAATTGGTTGTGTTGACTTGACTCCATGTGCAGTAGTTATGATTGGGGACTGGAATAATACACAATGGAATAAACAGGAAGGGACTGTTCCATCATCTGGTGACGCCATTTATTGTTGCTTTTGTGGTATATATGGTGTAGAGTTACAGGTGAAATGTTGCTTATAATCATGATTTGACTGGTCTAAGATGGTATTGTAAAATTAGTTCGCTTTATTAGGTGGCCGAGTTGTATATTCACGGCGTGATTACTGGCGGCACGTAACAGAAATTTAATGAGGACAAACTATGCAGTTGTGAGGCTGACAGGTGATTGGAGAGTTGTGAAGTTGGTGGTCACGTATTAATTAGAGTGAAATTATTTGTAGTTTGGACGCATTGGAGTTTTCAGTTTGCAGCAGTAGTTGCATGGAAGTCTTTGGAATTAGGGGAAACGTGTGACTTCTAGCGAGATTCATGCCAGGGTTGAAATCGTTCGGTAAAGACATCACTATGTCTTGTTAAAAAAATATGTATGATATTACGCCATTTTAACTTCGTTTTATTTTGTTTTCAACCCGATTTCGATCAACAGTCATAATGTACCCAAACGTGTAAATAGGTAGTTGTGGAAATTTTGAAAAGAAATGTTGACGGGTCTTCTCGAAGCGCTGCAGAAAACCTGCTAATTTGCAATCCAGGTCGCTATTTTTGCAAAATCAATCAATCACTTTATTTTATCGTATAGAAGAAAAAATATAAACAAAATGACGTCAGTAACGCGTCACGAACATTACATTTAAGCGTAATAATAACACGATCTAACATGCGTTCTCCCGAATATCTGTATGTGATTATAAGCAATATTTCACCATCGGTGTCGAGAATGCAATATTTCCTCAAGAAAAAACGTTTTGTTTTCATAAATTATGACCTCGATGGATTCCCATATTGGTTGAGCAAGAGACAAAGTACCACGAGTTGAAATAAGTATTGACGTGAAACACGTCTTGCATCCAACATATCTCTACAATCCATGATCATTTAATTCTTATTAGATAAGATTCTTATTGAAATCTGGTTAAATAGTAAAGCTAAAGATGTGTTGCTAATAACTTTCAGCGAATAATAACCATAAAACAGACAAGACGAAAAGAGAAAAAAGACCACTTATTGCATCAGAACCTAATTCAAATATCTAAATCTTGTATCATGTCGGCTGTACTTAAATAACATAAGTTAGAGTGCTGCTTGATCTCCTCTCCCTCCCCCACCGCCTCCCCCCCCCCAAAAAAAAAAAAAAAAATTAGAATTTTCTCTTGCTGCTTGAGAATAGGGGTATTTTCATGTCTGCAAATGTTTATGAACTCACAGGATCAAACTCTTCCCTCAATTTCCGGCAAATCTTTATATATAATTTCCAGAACAGAACCAAATGTTTATTTTAGGACTCTGGTTACATAATTTGTTACATGAGAAAATGTACTTGATAAACTCAGTAGGGTTCGAAGTATGAACAAGCTTTAAGGCAGTATATACAGTGACGTTTCTTTAACGGCTAATTTCATCAATGATGTAGAAAATACGAATTTGTGTTTTCCTCAGACAATGAACTCCGTCTTCAGGACAATTTCGGTGAAAAATAGACGTCAAATTTGTCTTTACTGTGAGGGAAAAAATGAATCGACTAATATTTCCCTGTCTGGATTTCAATAACATAACGTTTCTGAACATAAACCAAAATCTATAAATCGCATTGGTTGACAATTAAATCTGAACAAAATTGACCAATCAGATGTCTTTTATCAGACTGGGTTTACGACTAGTGTTGGTAAAGCTAGGGACTGTTCATTTTCGTAAAACTAAATAAGTGATAAGCGAGTATAAAAATGATTTATTCTTGCTGTGTAATGATGTATACAAAAAATATGTATCATGATGTTACGGAAATATAGGCACATGAAAAAATTAAACAAACCAAAAATTAAATGCCATTATTTTATTA
The DNA here is from genome assembly GCA_029339505.1 of Unio delphinus. Lineage (NCBI taxonomy): Eukaryota > Metazoa > Mollusca > Bivalvia > Unionida > Unionidae > Unio > Unio delphinus. The sequence continues at coordinate 10,711,221 of JAQISU010001236.1, forward strand.
CTTTGGCTTGCAGATCAATTGTAAGCAAGCTTGAGTCTCTTAATTATCACATCATCATCATGAGATATGCTAATGTGTGCACAGAGGAATGATGGGATTAAATAAAATGCAGATTTCAGAGAAAAACCTTGACCAAACTTTAATGCAAACCTTCTATATATATCTGACCTAGACCCAAAAGCCAAACGTGGCAAGCGAGTGTCAGACAATGAAAAGTATTCGTTTCGTAGTGAAACCATCCACAATTAATACAGATTGGACAAAATGTATAGATGTTATTTGAATATATTTATGTATGTGACCTTGACCTCGAAGATGAAAAAGGTGGCCAAGTGCGCAATATATACCTCGAAATACGACGTACAACTAATTATGAACAAAATCAATGGAGATATTACAAAATAGTAATACGATGTAAACATTTACCAAAACATTTACCAAAATTTTAACGCAAATCTATTATGCCCGTTACATATGTATCAGATGAAAATGGCAGGCAAATGTGTCATTTATATAGTGTTGGAAAAGCTAGGCATATTCTGGCAAATATCTATAACTCTCGGTGTATGGTACGCCAAACTTAACGGATTGCTGAATTTATTCCGTATATCTTTAACCATTGTGAGTTGACCGAGTCCAAATTTGGCATCAAGGTTCATGTAAATTTCAATAAATAACATATATATCTTCACACATATCTATAAAGTGTGGCATTAAACGATATTTCTATTTACTTGGAGCCGCGTGATCCCAAGGGAGTGGTTTTCTCGGAAATTATATCGACAGAGAAACGCCCGAGTAAAGCCATATGCAGTACCGAAATGTATCTACTGCCAGAATATTGACAAATTGGTTATCTGTTTATTGTTTATAAGTCCATGTGGATAAGAATGGTGTTACGTTATACTAGATGAACAAAATGGCATTAATTTGTCTACTCCATGACGAGTGAATAATAAAACACCATGGGTGTAATATATTCCGTCATTTGTCTATCTGTTTATGTTAAATACCATAACCAGTATATATATATATATATATATATATATATATATATATATATATATATATATATATATATATATATATATATATATATATATATATATATATATATATATATATATATATATATATATATATATATAAGGAGGTTATTTGAGCCCAAGCTTAAAATGGAAAATAAGTGAGAAGCAATAATATTAAAATTACAATAAATTATCCGATATCTAATTGCACTTTGAATAATTGATTCTACTGTAAACAATGTATCTTTATTTTAAAGTGTATGATATTTAATATCCACATGAGCTTGTCAAGGCACTGCGGCAAGTTGTGTATTTCTTTAACATAATATTTTGTTGTTTTCGTGATAATAAAGTAGCATTTATGTTTCATTTCGTTGACTGTAATATTTCTAAACTTTCGTTCATTTTGTATGGTTTCATTCATTCTAATTTCATTTTCTGTCCTTATGAATACCTTTTATTTAGAAATCCAGCTTCATGAATTACATCATTTTTGAAATTGGTTTGTGGGTTTAATTCTATTTTTAGACATTTATATGCTCTATATGTCGGCCAAAATAGTGGTGGAGGAGGACCCAGGGAAAACCCTTTTACGAACCACAAAGCAACTGGCAATTTTTTGTCGTTTTGTTTTGTGTTCGTTTTTGTTATTGTTCTTTGTTTTTTTTTTCTTCCCGATTTTGTTTGTTTGTTTGCTTGCTTGTCTGTTTATTTGTTTGTTTGTTTGCTGGTTTGTTTGTTTGTTTGTTTGTTTGTTTTTACTACCCACTTTGAACGAGCTAAGACTCGATACCATGCAGAGATGTCAATGATCTATAAGAGACCGCTCTGCCGAATTTTAAATAATTTAATGAGTGCTGAGAAAGTTGGCGTTTAGAATAAACGTTCTAAAAATAATTGACATTATTTTATCAAATTTTTGTTAATTTTTTATCATCTTTTCTCGATGTGTTTGCTGTTCGTTCCATTTTTTATGAATAGAAAAATAGCATAGGTTTTTCATTGTACAGTTATAAGTTGAGTACAGATTGATTGTGAATTCTTTCCAATAATGTATTGAAGTTTAAACATGTTTCGTATTCTATTGAGAGTATTGATTGTGATATTACTGTCAATCTGAGTTAAATTTGAAATTTACACGCGTGCAAAGCGAGATATTAATATTTTCCTTTGCCTCGTATGTTGTGTATCGCAACCTGAGTGAAACAAAGCATTTGTCATTGTTATCAATATTGCCACCCGGGGCCCTTTCGTTTAGAAAGTCATGGAGTATTGATTACGCAGTGCATTTACAACCGTAGAGACGCCATATCAGTTCGTGTATTGTGTGTATTTCAAGCTTCAATATATCACGAATCCTACAACATAGCAACTTCAATTTTTGTAAATCTCAAGATATAAATAAAATAACTACATTTAAAACATTGTTTACAAATATTATTATTTAACACATAACAATAGTCTGGTTCCCTGCTTAGTATGCTCCATGCGTTGCACTCCGCTATACTAAGCATGGCGGAGAGCAACTCAGAAATTATACTAAGCAGGGAACCAGACTAACATAACATGAGCGCATGAATACATAGGTAGTTCTTTCGACGTTAGGAAGATATAAAGTTCTCTGCGTTACATGATGATAGTTCATCCAATCTAAATGCTTTTAACAAAAGCTTGGTAATAATTGGCTTTGATTTGGAGACGTATTTATTAAAATTTTGCTTATACAAGAACTCGGACTTTTATTTTGCACAATAATCGTTCGCTATCATACTTGTACTCAAATAACCGTTAGTTATCATACTCAAAGAACCGTTACACGTCATACTTGAACTAAATAACCGTTAAATAGATAATTGTACCCAAATGGCCATTATATATCCCAATTGTACTAAAATATCCGTTAGATATTAAACTTGTACTCAAATAACCGTTAGATATTATAATTCTAGTCAAACAACCGTTGGATATCAAACTAGTACTGAAACAACCTTATACATGATACTTGTATTGAACAACTGTTAGATAGATATTTGTACTCAAATGGCCGTTATATACCACGTGTACTCATATAAAAGCTTCAAACATTACAGGAGAAATTTCATCCCTCAATATTTGCATCATCACAAACCCACCTATGATCAAATAGGTGTGGAACCAAAACAGTTGCAGATTCGAAACGTATTTGCCCCCATGCTGTGCAGTTTGTTTCTAATTTATTTTGTTACTGCTTTAATTTAATGGAAGACACTGTTTTATACGCGAACCAGCAACTTGAGGCAGATTTACATGCAGTTGTCGACCACTCCGCTGGTTTAAGTGAGTAGAGCGTCCGCATCGGATATGGGAGGTCGCAGGTTCGAATCCCGGCCGAGTCATACCAAAGACTAATAAAAATGGTACTGGCAGCTGCCTCGCTTGGCGCGCAGCATTAATAGGTTAGTGTTAGGATTTGTCGGCCTGGTGTAAGAATAATGTAACAAGATGGGACATGATGCGACATGTCTGCATCATGATGCCCCAGTGATAGACATCACTATAAACAGCCACAATGCAAACATCGGAACGATATCACTTGAATTGTTAAATCTACGTTTAAACATTCAGCCGTTTGTCACAGGTGACTCTCTCTCTCTCTCTCTCTCTCTCTCTCTCTCTCTCTCTCTCTCTCTCTCTCTCTCTCTCTCTCTCTCTCTCTCTCTCTGTAGAAACATTATTTCATTATCACTTGTGGCATCGCCATTCGTTACACAAAAAAGATAATCTCTACATATCACACTCTGAACTACACTGCTGACCAAAACTAATTATATTCATATACTGGAGAGGATATAGTAAGTTGTTTTTTTTTAAAAAATCTTGTTTCCAGCCAATTTGCCATTTATATTTGTATTCTATATATTTTTATTTTTATTTTTATTATGGTTATAATATATATTGCTACATGACCTGCTAAAATTGGCGCATAAAATCAGTGTCACCCAGTTACAAAAGCAATGGTTTACTTCGGAATTTTTACATTCTTTATTTGGAAATTATCTACCGAAGTATCCCCATCGTAAATCGCGCTTTTCAGAACAAAGAAGAAAATTAACGCATTGTACATTTCATCACGTATATAAACAGCCATTTTCCGAGCAAACATGAATCGACTATACATTCATCAATTATTCCTCATCTGTGGTCGCATGTGTATCAATTCCGGTTTAATTTGTTCGTGAGCGGCTAGAATAATTGTTTGCCATGAGCCGCAGTGGGGGTACGAGTAATTGTGCTCTCTGCGATGATTAAATGAAAAACGACCCGCACTTCAATTGATTTTTTAGCCAGGCAAATTTGAACATGACATTGATCTACGATAAATGATTCATGTCCAGAAAATCAGTGCGAATGTAATAAGTATTCATTAACCCGAATCAGGATAAATTAATTCTTTTTTTTATATGATTAATTCTTTTTTTAAATAATGAGTAGAGTTCATCAATGCGCTAAAATATTCATATTTTTCGTAAATGTCAGCAATATTGTTTTGCCTATAAATATGAATGATATAGTTGCTTTAAAAACATCAAAAATGGGGTACTTCGCAGCAAATCATTAAAAACTATCAGTCGTGCACAGTGATTGCAAACAGAGGTGTTTCCTCAAATAGCATTACCTGATATTTTGACATAAAATGAGAAAATGGTTTCCTTCTATGTGTATAAACGTGCAGAATACGAAACATCATGTGTATAGGAATTCATTGTGATCAACTAAAGACATACACAATTACACAATGCATATTTATCTAAACGTTATAATTTTTGATGTCAGTTACAGTTATCATCTCTCTCTCTCTCTCTCTCTCTCTCTCTCTCTCTCTCTCTCTCTCTCTCTCTCTCTCTCTCTCTCTCTCTCTCTCTCTCCATTACAAAAGACCCAACATTTGAAAACCGTACATGGCCCTGCGTTAAATGTTGTGAATGTATTTAGATGATTGTAATTTTTTCTTGAGGAGTTCTATTTTAAAAAATTTAGTGATCGTAATCTCTTCATCTCATAGTAGTATGACTCACATGATTAATTCGCTATGATTGCCTGCCAATCTCCACGACGAAGCAGGATTCTGGACTACTACCACGTGTGGCAGAACATGTTTGATCTTGATCAGTAAGTCTAAATTATAAAACAACACGCTACAGTCAGATTGCGATCTATGAATATTAATGTTGAGAATTCATTAAATTCCAAGTTTTTAAAAAGTTAATTTTTCGGTGAGGGGTAGGGGTATTGAATTTCAGACTGACACAACTTATTTGGTTCTACAGCAACAGTGTCTGCGAAAATGACTTAAATGCAAATGATAACCCATAGAAAAACCAAGCTGAACTAAAATGTGAGCACTAATCATACCGGAGATGGACTGGTTAATAGGTAACATGCTTCGTTAACGCAAGATCATATGTCTACATGTAGTCCGTGAACCAAACAGTTAATTACCCATAAATGTCATTTCCGGTATAAGCACGTGAAAAATCGATGCAAAATGCTCTGCTGATTATAAACGTCGAATATTCTCAAAATTGTTTTAAAACTATTACGGAGTTGAATTATTTCTCTCTAAATTGATGGCAACATAATTTGTCCAGAAACACAAACATAATTCATATACAGCATGCCTTGTGAGAAACATGTCATGCATAGAGTGAAAAAGAAAGATACAATATTTAGTACACAATGATACAAGTTTATTTAAGGGCGTTCATACTTCCTGTGAATATTGTTTGATTCATCATCATCAGTCTCTTGACCTAGTGTGGTCGTCGAGGCACTGTGCTGCTGAACATCTGAACAGTTCCCTCCACTTGTCTCGATCATGTGCCAATGCCTGTGTCTTCGCAAAGCTTTTCCTATTCCTTTATGTGATGTTGTCACTCCACTTTTATCTGTCTACATCTCCTTTTACCACATTGGACACTACCCTGCAGTACTGTTGTGGATAGCCTATTGGCTCTAGTGACACGGCCATACCATTTCAGCTTTCTCTTATTGACAGTGGTGAAGAGGTCTTCATTATGGCCTACTTTGTGCCTGATGGTGTTACGCACTTCTTCATTTTGTGATGTGGTCCATGTAAGAGATGCCAAGGATGGTCTGTAGCATCTCATTTCAAGTGCCTGGAGTTTTCGTTGTAATTCTGCTGTCAGGGTCCAGGCCTCACATGAATACAGAAAGATTGAGATGACTAGTGCTCTCAATAGTCTGATTTTAGTTTTCAGACAGAGATTCTTGTCTCTCCAGATGGGTCTTAGCTTTGACATAGCTGCCGTTGTTTGTGCTGCTCGGGACACAATTTCTGCTCTAGATCCCTCTTCAGTGATTATGGAACCAAGATATTGTTTGATTAAATACCATAAATTGATTAACAATATAAATTAAAAATGTTTTTGGTCTCGGAACGAAGACGATATTATAAAGCACATCTGAAATTTGTTTATAAATGCAAATAGAGATATACTAAACAATCGTTCACACATATCGACCATGTTAAAGATCATTACAAAAGCCATCTCCATGTAAAAAAAAAGTTTACTCGAAAGAAAACATCAATGAAATAAGTCCAACTTGTTGAAGAATCGCATCGCAAAGTCGGTGTAACTATGTAGAAATAGGTGACACTGAAGTGCATTTTACATCAGATGTATTCGGCGACTATTTTTCATTGGACAGTACAAAGATATAAGACATAGTACTTACGTCCTAGAAGACATGTTGTGCATCCTAGAAGACATGTCGTGCATCCTAGAGGACATGTAGTGCATTCTACATGACATGTGCATCATAGAGAACATATCGTGAAAACATTCCTTGCATCAGACGAAGATAGCGATTTGTCATTTGAAAATTAGAAGTGGATTGAGATGGAAACACTGAGGAAGAAGACAATAATAAATAAATATAACTTTTTATAATGGCTTGAATAATTGCAGACGTTTGCAGAATTGGTAACGGGTGTTCTTTAGAAATCTTAAAAAGCGGAATAGGCAAATTTACAGATTTGGTGGGGTCAGAAAATTCGATATAATATTTTAAAAACATTTAAGTTTTATTGTTCTGCAACGTTGTCAAAAATTTGTTTATGGTATAAAAAAACAAATCCACAAACGTTTTACAAAAGTACTACAATACAAAAGTTAGCATTTAATACATTGCTATTTCATGGCCTTTAGTACATAAATGTATATGAACCTACAACAACGAATGTAAAATTGGATGAATATACAAATGGCTATTAGCCAACATTTGATTCCAAAATCAATTTCGCCATCCCTTGAAAATAGTATCTTTTCTAGCAAGCCCACCGTATCCCAAAGGAGGCACCACAGTGGCACTGTTTGTAGTCCGTGTGGACTTTATGAAGGCACCACAGTGGCACTGTTTGTAGCCCGTACGAACTTTATGGAAGCATCAGTGACACTGTTTGTAGTCCGTGTGGACTTTATGGTGGCACCACAGTGGCACTGTTGTAGCCCGTATGGACTTTATGGTGGCACCACAGTGGCACTGTTTGTAGCCCGTATGGACTATATGGTGGCACCACAGTGGCACTGTTTGTAGTCCCTGTGGACTTTATGGAGGCACCACAGTGGCACTGTTTGTAGCCCGTATGGACTTTATGGTGGCACCACAGTGGCACTGTTTGTAGTCCGTGTGGACTTTATGGAAGCACCACAGTGGCACTGTTTGTAGCCCGTATGGACTTTATGGAAGCACCACAGTGGCACTGTTTGTATTCCGTGAGCACATGTTACTCAATACTTTAAAAGCTTTTCACAACTTGAACAAACATGTTGTAACTGCTCCATTTACGCCTCAAAAGATAAACGAGCGTTCGCAATCAATCTCGGTTGTAATTATCGTTACTTTTTATTTAAAGAAAATTAAATAATTTGCTTATGCGTGTGAATTTTATTGGCAATAAGTTAGATGTTGCTAAGCATTAAATTGTGCCGTATTACTGAATTATGACCCGACAAATAATAGAATGGAAAACTCATTCAAGACAGTTGATATATATGATGAAATGATAGCTAAAATTACTGTAAAACCGTAAGAAGCATAAGGAATAATAAATAATAGTCAATAAATTATATATATATATATATATATATATATATATATATATATATATATATATATATATATATATATATATATATATATGCAAGCATTCTATCACACTATGGTGAGTGGTTTTAAACATAGACATAGGCCAAAACACACACACACACACACACACACACACACACACACACACACACACACATACATACATACATACATACATACATACATACATACATACATACATACATACTGGAATCCCTCGACAATGGCTGCATATCTTTGTTCCCAGTTATAATTTTGATTTTAACTTCCAAACGTGTGGTGGAAATCATGGATCTAAAACTTGGCCACCTTTTCCCACCTTCTCCTTTTCCTTAGGTATCCAGTCTTTATATACCGTCTTTCTTAATTTTCCTGGATGTTCATCCAACTGGTATTGAGACAATGGAATTCCATCTCCTTTTCTTCTGCTGCTTTACCCTCTTCTCCTCCCCAAACAACGACTTGATCTTCAATACTTCTTTATTCATTACATCTCTGACGGACTCTGGCGATTCTCAGAAAGGTGATACCTAACATCAAATGCTTTTGTGGTGTGTAACATCCCATCTCTACTCGACCAAGGACGTGCTGTTCTCGTTCCAGCAAACTGATGGTTTAACTCAACTTGCCTATTGTGTAGTATCCATACATTGCAGCAAGAGTGCTTCCGCGCGTCTTTTATCACAAAAAGTAAATGGCGGTAACGAATAGTTACGCATGTATTATCACTTTCTCAAACGTTTCACTTTTGAGACAAGAGTGCATGCTTATATTCTTCTTCTCTCATCATTACACATTTGACGTGTTGTTTCTGGCTAATATCGTCGAGTTGACATCCGTGACTTTGTTCTCTGGTTTGGTTGGTTATTTTGTGAGCCATGTCATGAGCGAAACAAAACTAAAGGTTTTTCTTCTTCTGGTCATCTTGATGTCATCACTATATATTGCTTTGTTCACTTGTAATTTAAAACTAGTTGTTTCTCTAGATAGAAAACATTCTCATCACATATCTTAATGTATTCATCGTTCTCATTCATTTCTTTTGATCTAAAAGACCACATAATTTCATTCATAGTAGAGATGGTTTCTGTGTTTAACGGCATGATGGTCGATTCTTCATTTTTATAGGCGATAACTTGTGAAGAGGCTATCCAGGAATCAAAAATGGGCAAATATCGTTTGCAGCTTATTTATACTTCTTTAAGTGTACATTTGCGCACTTGTTCTTCGATCAAGACTGTTGTCGATATCGTACATGTCTTCTTTCATGGTCATTCGTTGTAACTTGGGTAAGTAAACAGGTCCTCTTTACACTTCTCGTTTCATATTTTCCAATGGGGGTTCACACTCCCAGTGACACGAGACAATTCGGCTGTCTAGATAAGCAATTAACCTTTGGCAAAAGTGTGTTTCGATTTTACAATGCGAATCCCAAACTCCGTTCTGTAACACTCCTTACTTTTTGTGGTATTTGACGTTTCAGTCAATGATCAAACATCCTTTGGTCATCAGGGGTGACCTTTTCGGGTGAACATCTGATGATGCGATGGTACGATTGTTTATAAACATTGGCTAAACGTAGTAATACGTCAATGTATTTAAGATTGTGTTGATGTGTACAATATTTCCACATCCGTTTTTTGAAAGGGTACGGGAAGATATCAACAAGGAAGTTTCGGTCTTACTTATTGAATGAGCAGAGAGTTTTACAAAGATTCTCTTGTATCTTCGTCTTCTTCTTCCATCCAGCTGTTTGTGTCTGTCTTAGTTGCTTTTTGGGGTTTTCTTCGCTTTGCACGATAATCATGAAATTTCTTTGAGTTCTTGTAGTTGTTTCATCTAAAGTTTTTCAGTGTAACAGTTGAAGACCTTGCAGTAATTACTGGTAGAGTCCGAAATTTTCTTTTTCTGAAAAATCAGTTTGATCCATCGACGACTGTCATTTTTGTTGTAACTGTGACATCTCGGCGAGATTAGAATTGGGAAGTAAATGATGTGCCCGTTGTTCGTACCAACGATGAAGTTCCATCCATTGTTCATATGGAACTAAAGCGAGTCCTTCCTTAAGATAAAAAAATGTACAAATGGGTTGCCTTTCCATAAAGAGCTGGGTCCTTTTTTATTTTTCTTTCCCTTCATCTCAGCAAGGTCCTTATAAAGAAGCTGCTACTTTTAACAAGATCCTATCCTCGTAGTTTTAAATCCTCCTTTTTGAACCATTTGGGTATTTTTCTTTGTTTTGACTGATGGGTAATGTTTACCTGTTGGCAAAGAACGCTGTGATGTTTTTCTAATCTTATTTTTCTAAGAAGGGTAAATTTCCTTTCACAATGTTTAAATGGAATTCATACACGGTATTGTTGGTGGCTATGGGTGCCCTTTTGAATGATTAGGTTTCGCATCGGAGCATTGGATTTGGTCAGTACTGACAAAACATCCCAAAGCTAAAGGAGGAGTCTCATTCCTTTCCCCTTTTAGAAGGTTTCCTCTTGGGATGATACGGTAGATGTGAACTTCTTGGTGACATCCTTTTGTCATAATCGGTGTAAGTGTATTGTACTCAAATCTGAGCTTAAATTCTATAGTTGGTTCCTAACGTTATTGCTGTGTTAAAGTAGTCATCATTCTCGGTCGGCGTTTGTATCTGCAATGAAGTATTTGTCATAGATATAGCCACTTTTTATACTTTACGTGTTCGTAAGTTGAAATGTTGTGGTCTGGAATTTGTACTCGTTTCGGGCAGACAATGTGACAGACATTTGCTAAAGGTCATGGATCCAATGTTTTCACACAAATGTCTTGATCGTATCTGGACTGTAAAGCTTTTTTCAAGCCGTCACAATTAACTACTTAACTCGAAACGATAATTCAGTATCACTTCTTTCATTTTGCACTTGGTATAATTGATCACTGTATTGATATCCGTAATTTTTGGGGGCACCTCAAGCAAAACTTAATTAGTATATTCTCTGTATTTATCAGACCCTGCTCGTAATTGATCATCTTCAATGTGTAAGTGATTTCTGTTAGTCCAATCTCTGTATTTACAAAAATCGGTGTCAGCGTAAAGGATTCGATCTGCTAAAAGTATCAAATCATGAAACAATTTTAAACTACACTGGCTTTCACGTATGCTGCAACAATTTTATTTTCAAACTCGTGTGTGTGTGTGTGTGTGTGTGTGTGTGTGTGTGTGTGTGTGCACTCGGATTTACTACATTGTGGACACTGATCCAAAGTATAGACCTTCGTTGTGGACACAATTTACATTGTGGACACTACATCTTGGTGTCCACAAGGTACACACCTGTAAATTATCATTTTGGTCCACGTACATGTTTTTAAAACCAAAAGAGCAAACCAACGTTGTGAACCATATCCCGCCATAAGTGTGTATCTTGGCACGCTCCCGCGCAGCATCCAGTTTGTGTGAACCCCACCTCACATAAACACATTGCGGTTTGCGCATGTCATCGCCATTCGATATCACGATCTCTCACTTCTTATGGGTATTCTCGCAATATCTATAATCGTCATTTTAATAAATGTTTAATCTCAGTATACTTTGGAAATACTTGCAAACTCTTATATTTACTTACTACGATTTGCCCCTGTCCAGTGAATCATTTCATAGAATGGAAAAACGAACTCCACATGATTGCACTGTTAACAAGAAGTACACACGAAATGATTCCGTAGATACAATGAAAAATTATAATAATAAAATATTCTATTTAAGAAATATTAGACTAGACCATGTGTGTATGAGTTTCCTTTTACTGAAAAATGTATACAACGTGTTGCGTACATACTGTATTACTTTAGTAACAGTACCACTGACCATAAACTCTCTCTCTCTCTCTCTCTCTCTCTCTCTCTCTCTCTCTCTCTCTCTCTCTCTCTCTCTCTCTCTCTTAGACTATACAAATTGCAACAATCTCTATACTTGTAAATTAACCACTAGACAAAATATTTGTACTTACTGCATATTTTGACTATATATATATATATATATATATATATATATATATATATATATATATATATATATATATATATATATATATATATATATATATATATATATATATATATATATATATATAATGTAATAAATATGGAGTATACGCATTTGATAGCACCCTGTTCTAAGCAAATCTTGGATTTGTGTGATTATTACGATTTGGCGCCATGAAAAAAATCCTAGCCCGAAATAATTAGCCAATTACTAGGAACAAACGTCATGGAATCGAGTGTTAGTGAGTTTGAACGATGCCTTGGTTCGCTAATTGTGAATTTAGATCCAATCCGAATGACTGTCCCTTTCAGTAACATAGTCTATATTAAAAATCTAGTGGCGTATAATAGTCTTGTGGTTGAGGTGGCAGAATTTACGGTAGGAAACCTGTAAATTACTCAATGGAATCAATAAGTAGGGACTTGGTAGATACCGTTTATGTGTCCATAGTGGAAAATATATGCATTTATACTGGTGTAATGCGCCGGTAAAATCGTGTATTGACTGGCCTAAGGTGGTGTAGTGAAATAGTTCCCAATGAAAAAGGGGATACATGGCATAACCGGGTAGCGGTACGGAAATCTGATGATTATGAAGAAAAAACCAGGCAAATGTACGGTTGATGGACTTATGGCAAGTTGTTTTATCTGTGTTCTTGACTTGATTAGAGTAAAATTTAGCATAAAAAGCAGACTTGTCTGGCTTTCCAATTTCCAACTTAAATTGTACGGAAGTCTTTGGAAGATTGGGGAAAACATATGACTTCCAGCGGGATTCGCACTAGAGTTTGAAACCGCTCGGTCAATTGAGACCCCTGTACGTGTAACAATACGTTCATAAAGCACTACGACATTATTTATTTCAACACGAATAACGCTTAATTTCGTCACATACAAAATTGATTTTTTTCTTCTTTTCCACTCGCTTGCTCCCTCTATCCCGACCTTTACCATTCATGTCAAATTGTGTGCTATTCTTCGTAAAAACACTACCTGTAATTGTGATAAAAGTAATCGCTCATAACAGATGTATAGCTTCGTCGCAAAGCTAACTTTTTCCTAAAGATTTTTTCTTCTCGAAAGATAGCACTAAGTCAGTGACACGAATGGTCATATATTAAAATAATATTATAATAGACCTATTTTCATCCGACTTGTTGACACATGGTTCACAATTGGTTCCACATTAATAAGAAACACCCACACAGCATTATGAACACCGTGTCCATAACTACAATATCGTGTCCACAATGTCGCGACGATGACAATCAATAATGCATTTAGTGTACTGTGTATAAAACATATGTTGGTAAAAACATCACCAATAGAGGATATTTTCATCTTATTTAGCTTGTATGTCTTGTTTAAATGATTATTTAAGGATGTATCCATAACCCGGTCCCTAGTCGGATGGTTCACAAGTATAGCAATCCGCGCGCGCGCGCGCGTGTGTGTGTGTGTGTGTGTGTGTGTGTGTGTGTGCAAATTCAATCACTTCAAATTCACTGAGATCAAATCTTGTCAAACGATCATCTTTCTTCGTTCTTTTCAATGTGTTCCAATGTGATGCCTTCTTGAATACGGCATCGTTCTTTAAATTTGTATTTGGCTTTTTGAGCCTGACACTTGGAAAGACAACTGCTAGCATCTTGTTTCGGTTTTAAGAATTCATTGACATAGCCTAGACAATCCCATCTGAGTCTTTCAACTGAGTAGTAGGAAAGCGCAAATTCCGCATACATTAAACAGTTCGTAAACTTGATCTAAAGCGACAACAAATTGTCATTTCACAATCCCCTGTCAAAGCTCGTTCTTAATCCATGTGGCGACAGAGTTGATACTGGCTAATTGTCACGAGTGTGGGGTCAACGAAAGATGTTTTCTAGTCCTCCTAAAATCTTACTACAATTCAAATAGTGAAAAAAATATAGGTTCTTTTATAAATTTCTCACAAGCACGATGAGATATGCAAAACTAAGGATGTGATTTCCAGTCTCTTGTGTACATTAAAAATACAAACTATTAAATATACACCTGGCGTTTTGTTCTTCTTCTAATTTTGCTATAATACCTTCTCAAGTTTATTCTCGTGTTTTGGGGTTTTAAAAACAAAAAGTAACACTGATGCTCGAAGTCTACAACTTTGTCATATAAACGGCATCTCTTATTTCCGGGACAAATATGCACATACGTGTTGCCCACAAGTAGAAAACTCAGTAATTCGCAAGCACTTTTCTGTTATTTAACCTAATTTCGTGCAATGTTGTTCGTAACAGGATGGACTGACAAACGTTTTCATGCTAGTCGAATAACCAATCATTTCTTTCATTTTAGGAATGCTTAGTCTGAACGCTTAACTCCACGGCATCCCTCTCCACACGAGTTGTCTCCCAACGGTTAAATTTAAGACATATTTCGCACATTAGTAAATGTATTCAATAATTCATGCGATGGCTGTAATAATATCGAAATTCTCTCGAACGTAATAAATGTAAACGCATTTTCCATCTGAGGAATCGGGTTTCCGAAAGACAATATCTCCACAAACGACGTGAAGGTATACTTTCAAATGGCCAGGACGTATTGAAGTTTTTGCATTTCAGAACCTCCATAGACGGTCTGTTTGGAAATGGCTGCTACTGGTACTACGTTGAGAGAGAGAGAGAGAGAGAGAGAGAGAGAGAGAGAGAGAGAGAGAGAGAGAGAGAGAGAGAGAGAGACAGACAGACAGACAGACAGACAGACTGACTGAGACAGAGAGAGAGACAGACAGACAGACAGAGCGAGATAGGTGGCGACCATTTGGATATTTTTTAAATATTTAATAATCGATTTTTAGAACATACAATAGGTGTGATAAACAACAACTATAAAGCATTAAATACGCTACAGCATGTGTGCCTTGTAACCGAGAAATTTAACATATAGGCCTAATTTCGACTGGCAATGGAACAACGTACCAGTGATATTATGAATAATGTCAGTGATATTATGAATAATGTCGATAAATCCCAAGGAAAGCATAAACATTCCCTTACGAGGAACCATATTACCATAGGTTACTTGGTACAAGTTCAGTTTTAATGTTTTCGTCCAGTAGAAATTCAGACTCGCATCAACATTCACTCTTCAGAAGGAATGTGACTGCCATAATTCGATCTCATCTCCTCAACACATACATTCTATATGAGGGACAACTACTCTCTATTGATGGGTGTGATGTTTGTTCAGATTTTAGTACACTATATTGAATCCTCCATTATTAATAGAGAAACTGCGAAAGACCACGTGACTATGCAAACGCATATGAAAGTACTACAACACTTTATTGTGCGGAGTATACTACCGAGAAAAAAACAAAACCTTTTTTCTCGATTCCATATTTAATCACTAGATCATGCAGTTTTACTTAGGGTGGCATAACATTTTAACATGTCAATATTTGTTGGCACCAACATTTGGCCGTTTTAGAGAGGTTGTCAGTATATGAAGGTTTGATATGTATTAAAATCGCCTTCTTTGGATCAGAATAAAGCATTGTTATAGAAGGTGACCGTTTCTTTTGGAAATTCTACTTGATTTAAATGTCTCTAACTGAGCGAGTCACAGTTTTTATGCTACGATTTCAGCTTTCATTCACCTGAATTCTCACAGATTGTCTGCAAAGCTAAACAGATTGTTAGTGCTTCCCAAGCCTTGTTAGTAATTTCTTTCCATTTTTTATGTTTTCTTTATTTCTCCTAAGCTATGGTGAATACGTGATTTTACTCTATTAATACGTGAGTGATACACACGAAATTCGTAGTTACGATTCTATTAATACATGAGTGATACACACGAAATTCGTAGTTACGATTCTATTAGTACATGAGGGATACACACGAAATTCGTAGTTACGATTCAATTAATACATGAGTGATACACACGAAATTCGTAGTTACGATTCTATTAGTACATGAGTGATACACACGAAATTCGTAGTTACGATTCTATTAGTACATGAGTGATACACACGAAATTCGTAGTTACGATTCTTTTAGTACATGAGGGATACACACGAAATTCGTAGTTACGATTCTGTTAATACATGAGTGATACACACGAAATTCGTAGTTACGATTCTATTAATACATGAGTGATACACACGAAATTCGTAGTTACGATTATATTAATACATGAGTGATACACACGAAATTCGTAGTTACGATTCTGTTAATACATGAGTGATACACACGAAATTCGTAGTTACGATTCAAAGCACGCATGACTTTACATTTGACTCTTTATATACTGTCACATTCATGCTATTTTTAAAATAAATGTCCCGTCAAGTTGCCACAACGAAGCACGTGATTTCCATGTTGTTTTCTAGAGAGATTAAACTCATATTTAAAATGATTTATATATCTGAATAGCATGTCTACAAATTAAAAATATGATTTATACGTCTGTATAGTATAAGTAGAAATATCTAGGTAAAATGCACACATTAAGCGCTTTGTGTCGTGATGCTGCTTGCGCCCAAATTGATCTGTCTTTAAAATTGGTTAAGGAAGCTATTTTAAAATAGCCCCATCCAAACTATGATTCAACCCTAATAAATATAAATATATGCGTTTTTAAATTTATATGTTCCTTACAGTACCATATGTGGAGGATGATTCAGTCAATCCCCAACTTTCAGTTAAAACAGTACACAAGAGAGAAAACTTTGAAAAGGAAATCCTAGTTGAGGGTTTACATTAGTTGTCAAGAAACATGTAAATTGAGAGGCCCTATGTAGCAATAAACGAACTTTGTGACTGTGCTAATCTTCACAATAAGTAGATAGATAATGATTAAATAATAAATTTTGTAACCAGTTGAATAATTTCTAGAATTTTGCAAGTCTTGGCAGGTAAGAGGTAGAAATCATTCGACTAGTTTCATAAATTCAATATTATATCGTTACCAATATGAGAATCTGTTTATCACATTGTTTTTAATTTAATGAAAAGAGTCTAAATAGACAGAATAGCAAATGATAGTCAAATGGGTGAACGTCAACGGTAATTACTTTATGAATGAGAGAAGAATTAACACACCTAGAAACTTTTTCAAGGTACATGATTTATGATAAATGCATTTTCTTACAGTATCCAAAAACACTCATAAATTCACTAAACGTTGGAACATTTGGGACAATTTAACAGGATTGCCAGTTTTGCTATATTTTATTTAATTTATCTTTTATTGTCTTTTACCTCAAACTCTTCACGGTTCAATAGAATGATTATTGATATTAACCCTTAATGAATAGTAATATAATACTCAAGAATACTAAGCCAACAATGATGTACATGAACAAGTAAAAATATTACAAAGACATGCTGATTACAGAGATTTTTATTCTTTAAAAAAAACTCCTTAACATTTTTATATTAGTCGTTGACACGTTTTAATTGCAAAACTTATTTCTAAAAAAGAAAACTTACTTTACAATTTAAAAAACCAACACCTGATCCAAGAAATTTAGAGACTAAAAAAGTATTTTACGGGATGACTCGAGTTACGATACAAAACCATACACTCTTAGCATTGAATATTCTCAAAACGAGAATAAGTGAGACTGAATATTCCCAAATGAGCAATTAAAGACTGAATAACTGGATTCTATTCTTCTGTAGTTTTAAGGTTTTTTTTAAAAAATTAAGTTTCATCCACCACAGAGGAACATAAATTCTTAATAAAACTGATACCAAAAACAAAGACTCCGCGATGTATAATGGATTTCAATATCGCGGTCGTTTTGGGAGCAACTCAGATAACAAATCAGTTACAACAATTTTGTATGGACCCCACCGAGAGCGACGCCGTTTAGTTTGGCTTGCTATGGCACATCGGCAGAAGTAGACAATGCATTTAGGGCAATGGCAACTGGACTGAATAAAGTACCTTGCCCAAGGGCACTCCACTCTAGCCAGCCCAGACTGATCCGATACTATGTTCCAAACAGGCACTATTTCAATTTAGAGTCCTGCACGCCAACCAGTGTGCTATTGCAGCTGCTGCCTCCATTATTCGCCTCTACGACATGTCGGAGATCGCACCAGTCGTATTCTAGGCTACATTCCCGAGCCAGCGGGGAATCAGAACGACGTTGTCGAAGGTCATATTGATTACAGCTGGTGTATTTTACATATGGGAATAACTGTTGAAATTAATTCTTTAAATGTCGAGAAAATATTGAACAACATAAATATTTTTTAAAACACAAAATATGCTGCCAGGAGCGCTATTAATGATCGGTATTCTCTTTCGCTCAGAATGACTTGGTTGAAAATATCGCATTCAAAATGACTTAAGCATGGACATCTATCAGCTTCACAGCGGTAGAGGTATGACTATGAAGTATGCATTGTTTGTTAGTGACCGCAATGAAAATAGTATAATATCTACATATATTATTTGAAAACGAGTCCAGATATAAAGACTATTGGTGACAAGTGTGGGTGGCCTTTCACTCAACTTAAAAGCAAGAAGAAAAAAATGCAAATTGCAAATTGACGAGAGAGAGAGAGAGAGAGAGAGAGAGAGAGAGAGAGAGAGAGAGAGAGAGAGAGAGAGAGAGAGAGAGAGAGAGAGATGTTTCTCCAGTACTAGTATTTAAAAAAAAATGATCTAATAGAATACTTTTAAAAGAAAAAGCATCAACTGAGATAAACTAATACTACTTACAGCATGTCGCCGCCAACACCAAAGCTGGATATTTAGGTAGCGTAAACATCATGTATATTGGTTATGCACCGTAAAGCCGTCCTGGCTTGATTACTTGCCGTAGTCATTTGGAATGTACGTGCCTTGCAAATTGTGGTTTTAATGCATAACAATGTTTGTGTTATAACGTTATTAACCAAACAGCCGTGGGGCTCGCCACGCAAACGTTGCAAGACTAGGAGCGTGTTATTAATGTGGATGGAATAGCTTCAACAATTCATTAACTTCCATCTTGGTTAGATGTTAATTACATTTAAACATGACAAGATTTAAAAAAATAAAACTGAGAAGCAACTCTTTTGTTGATCAGTATATAAAATAATCAGTCACTGAGACTGCTGATTATAAAGGTTTGATATTGTGCAATTAACAGGATCAGAGATACGGCAAATATTGAGTGACATGAAAATTCAAGTCTCGCGTCAATTTCATTCATTTGGAAGCATAGATCACCACGTCCTTAAGCGTTGCACGTAATCGTTACTTAGCAACTATACTTTACTGCTATCTTAGTATTTTGGAGCGTAGGACTCTTGTGTGCCTTTTTCATATATTTAAATGTTATTTATGAAAAAACGTCATCAAAATGGGCGTTTTCCTATTGGCCTTGGTAGACATGTTCTTGATCAGTCGTCTGACTGTATAAACCCTCAGATTTGTCTATGGCAAACACACACACACACACACAAATATGGACCAGGTTGGTTGACCTTGAATTTTAACAAGGTTTTTCCCAAATTGTACGGCTTTTCGGATTCGCCTGTTTCTTTAAAGAAGTAAATGACTCGTTTTGTTGTCGGATGCTGCTATTGCTACTGTTGCTGTTGTTTTTTTTTATCCCTAAAAGTCTTGGGTTCGATTCGCACAATCGGATCCTCACAAATCGGCTACAGGGGTTTAACATTGAACACGGCACTTTACTCTAACCTTGAAGTCCTGATGTGCCGTAAAGCACCAACCAAAACATAGATTTTGATTATGGTTAAAATCCTTTTAGACTGTAATTTTGTTTCTGAGATTTTAAATTAAAAATAATAATAATAATAATGAGGACTTTGTATAGCGCCCAATCTTTAGAAGCACTAAGCGCTTTACAACACATATAATGATATGACTACAAAATACAACAACAACAACAACAACAACAACAAACCACCAAGAAATTAGAAAACATAAAAAATGCTGACAATATTTAAGGTAGGAAACATTATTAGGTCTTTAAGTTTGTTCCTGCAGTCGAAAAAAGGTGTGTTTTAAGAGCGCTCTTGAATAGGATCACTGTCTTTGTGTCTAATCACAACTGACAATTCATTACACGTTGCTGGACCCTGGTATGCAAAAGAACGTTGTCCATATGACTTCGTTTTCATAGTGGGAATAATGAGTATACGGTTGTCAGAAAAGGAGTGCAAGTATTTTGCTGGTGTGTACACATGTGTGAGGTTGGATAGGTATGTTGGACTGGAGTCCGTCAGTGAAACGTAGCACTGAGAAGAAATGTTGTGTTTGAGTCTGGATCGAATGGATACCAGTGTAGAGTACATATCTCCGAGGAGGTGTGCTCTGATCGTGGTACTCTAAGGATGATCCGAGCAGCTGTGTTTTGACCTTTTTGAAGTTTCTGGAGTAGATATGGAGACGAACATTCATATACATGTCGACAGTGTTATTTTCACTCTTGATTATAGAAGATTATGGTTGATTGATGTATTTTTAATCGATTGTGATAGAGTGTAACGGATTATGCTCGATTGCTGTAGATTGCGGTAAATCATGTTGCTGCACACACGCACACAATAAATGTTAAATTATGTTGTTGTTGGAGGGTTTAACGCCATTCTTCAGCACGCGATAGGCTATACATGGCGGCCAATATATTCGAGTCACTGTACCCAATCGTTGAAAGAAGATAATTGATATATAACAACAAACACGGTGTTTTAGGATAGATCCCTGTTGTAATCGATGAGAAATAATCTTAGGTATTGATGAAGCGGAACCAGTCTAAATTTGCTGAGTTTTTTTATCTGAGGTAAGCAATGCCATGTATCACAGTCACATTTGTACAGACATAATTAATAAAGGAGTAGTTTCTAAGTAACAAGATCAAATTCTTTTTAATAGGAGATTTATACGTTATTTTCATCCAAATATTTTAATCATTGGTCAGTTAATTTAGTGTAGTAAAATAGATCATTGGTGCACCTTAAAAAAAACATTCGAGCACCAGTGAAAATGTGAGAGGCTTTTCGATAATAAAATATCTGCCTGTAAACTTATTTATCAAAAGGTTTTGAAATCGTGGATGGTACAGACAGCAACCTGTAGTTATGAGGGACAGAATATAAACCTGGTGGTCTTTTCTAGGTCTAAAACTAAGTTACAAAAAGAGTGAACACCAGCAAGTTGTGAAAATTCAAATTATAACCTGTTTTCTGAATTACAGTGTCAACAATTAAAACAACTTACAGTATAGTGAATGAAACTATAACAAGTCATAAAAGTACTATCACAAAGTCCAAAATTATCGATTATTGCAAATGATGGTGGTATTCAAAATGAAGTTAATTATATAAGATTATGATACCAATAAATAATTCTCAGCTAAACATACTATAAACAAATAACTAAGACGTAATCACAAAATACGGATGAAGGTCGAATATTAACTTCCAGAAATTCTTAACTTGCCAATAAGGTCATCAGAAATAAATTCATCTTTTTTCCAAGGGGAAACCCATTACAGGAACCCAAATCCAATCAAATTCGTCAACAAAATTTCTTCTATACCTTCCGAGGCCGAAAGGCCGGTGTAGAGGTTCCCGTTAACCAGGTTGGGGTGGGGTGCTCCCAATATTATTTTAATTATTACAGAAGACCCACCGTGGCTCGCTTTTGTGAGAATTTTCTGTGATAGAGAGATGCAAAGCTCTGATCAGTTCATTTTTTTGAATACACAAATTGAAATTCAAATAAACAACAATTTAATACCATTCAGTAACAGTCATTTTAATATTCAAATTCAATATTTAAAACCATATCACTCGTCTTTCACTCGACCAAGTGACGGCCTATTTCATCATCTGACTTAGTGTGATAGATTTTCCTCCTGTCCCTTGTTCCTGCTCATCTGTATTGTGCTTTCCCTGGACTGGTACTCCAGTTCCCCTCCATTCCATCAACTTCTGCCTCCGTTCTCTACTTTTCTAGTATCCCAGAGACTCGGGACCAACTGTACTAGGGTATTCCCTCTGTCTACTACAGCGCATCTGGTCCCTTAAAGCTTCCTGTCCGAAGCTCCTTTGTAATTCTCAGTAAAACAAAGTTTCCGCCAATTTCGAATGACGTCGGAGTAGCTTATCTTCCCTTATAATTTCCGCAAAATGATTTAGCAGCTACTATCGTTTAGTTCTCAAGATACTAGATTTAAGCTTGCGATTCCAATGGTAGCCACGCCTTGCTGAACTCCGAGTGGATGTTGAATCATCCATGGTCTACATAATTAGCAGATATTGCCCCCTCCCCGAAAGTCTGTCAAGGGTAGATTTGTGACCCCCACTTGATGTTCCTTTGTAGCCAACACAGGTAATTCATGTCACTTACCTGTGAATCACACTCTGCCAAAAAAGGCGCCGGTCACGAGTTCCTATGGCCATGTGTTAAACACTGGCTTGACAGTTAATTATTCGCAAGGCTAACATCGTAACCTTTATGACGCGGAATTATTAGCCTCAGTGTCTAGCATATACATGTTGCAATCTGGTTATTGTTCCTTACAACGTAACAGCCGGGATAACCTGTTTTCTCCAACTAATTGTACATCACACAATCTTGAAGTTATGTATGTGTATATTGATAAACATACCAAGAGTATTTATACGATTTCTACATTTCGTACTTTATACAATAGTATTTATACGATTTCTCCATTTCGTTCTGTATTCAATAGCATTTATACTATTTCTCCATTTCGTTCTGTATTCAATAGTATTTATACTACTTCTCCATTTCGTACTTTATTCAATAGTATTTATACGATTTCTCCATTTCGTTTTGTATTCAATAGTATTATACTATTTCTCTATTTCGTTCTGTATTCAATAGTATTTATAAGATTTTTCCATTTCATACTGTATTCAATAGCATTTATACTATTTCTCCATTTCGTTCTGTATTCAATAGTATTTATACGATTTCTCCATTTCATACTGTATTCAATAGTATTTATACTATTTCTCCATTTCGTTCTGTATTCAATAGTAGTTATATGATTTCTCCATTTCGTACTTTTTTCAATAGTATTTATACGATTTGTTACATTTTGTGAAACTCCAGGTCACTAAGGCTCATTTTCTGTTGAAAGGATCGCATCTGTATAATCAATGAATAAATTTTGTTCTTGGAAATCCTTGAACATCGTAACACATCCTCCACCATTTTCACCAGGTACATATTGTTTCTTTATCAATAAATGGTGTTTATAAAATTACAGGTAGGACACCTGGTGTAAATCTTTGGTTAAAATCACAACAGAATCCATTTACTATGTGGAGTCAAAACTTCAATGTTTCAGCAGGATCTACGAGATCCACAATCAAGCATGCAAAAGTCATATCCTATATGTTGGATGGGACTAAAATATGCAATGGATGCAGTCCACATGAGCATCTTATACGTTGATGGGACTATAAAAATGCAATGGAAGAAGTCCACATGAGCTACGGCCCACATCTTATATGTTGGATGGGACTAAACAAAATGCAATGGAAGCAGTCCACATGAGCTGCGGCCCACATCGTATATGTTGGGTGGGACTTAAAAATGCAATGGAAGCAGTCCACATGAGCTACTGCTTAGTGCTTGCTACATAATTTTGTTATTAACTTTGTATTACTTTGTCATGGTTTTCTGCAGAGAAGAATTCCCTAGCGACGGGAAGAACAAGTCTTTTGAGAGCAACATAAATATCCAACTTGAAGTGTTCTTGCTTGATGATCGCTCAATCGCTTTAAGTTGTCAGCTACTGAAGTAATCGTTAGCGTTTAGTGAAATACAGAGCTTGACGGATGCTTGTCTTAATACGATGGACTAAGCACAAAACCAAAATAGCGATAAAATGAAGGACACGAGAGACTGATTAAACAGGAAAATGACAGTACATTTAGCATAAGGTAACTGCGGATGCTTTGAAAACTGCGGCTGCATTTTATATCGATGGGAAAGTTGTTCAAATTTTACATGGTTCATTACGAAAATAGGAACAGGTGAAAGAAAGTCTAAAGAGCAGAAGAACGAATGATAGTTTCTTTTTTGAGTGAAGAGAAATCAATAAAAAGATCGGTAAATGAGTATCGATTAAAAGCGTGTTAACTTTACATAGAAAACTGCTGCAATGGTTCTTTTTATCATGCCAAATCGCTTTTTTTCTCTATTTCGGATAAGCGCCGTGGGAAAAAACTTGAGTATCTAAACTATATTTAAGAATAAATTTAAAACCTCCTGAAACCAGAATCGGTCATAATACATAAATGTATTACAGAAGTTTCAGAGTTTGAAGAATGTATAACCGTCAGGTTTTGGAAGGTCAAAACGAAAATGTGAAAGGGCAGATTAGTTCCTCCCTATTAAGTCCAAGTGTTAAATGTCCCATGCCCCACCTGCAACCGCACGTGTGTATCGGAATTCGGACTCCGGAGTCACATGCGCGTCCACCGTTGAATGAGAGTGCACAACTTGTCTTCCTCGACTCGAGAGACTACCAAGAAGAAGAAGATTAAGTCCAAGTAGACAATCGAAAATATGAAACTGTTTCATGTTTATATTTTTTAAAAATACAGGTAACAAAACCTGTTCCTGGATTCACTTGTGTTCATTTTCTTCCATACAATTTTCGAGAAAAAACAAACAAACATATCCATACCAATATTTAACAAATACCCAATTTGTTTTTCACATAAAAGTTTTATTAAATTAATCACGATGATAAATCCTTATCTGGAGTTTTACTGATGCTGACTTGTTTGCCTGACTATTGTTATATTGGTATTTTCAGAATATTTTTTATCTATGCTGATACTAGCTTTTTCCTGCCCTTTTGACACTCGGGTATTTCGGCATTTAATATTTCATTGGACGGTTGCGATAAACGCTGTAAGGAGTACTCTTGAAAGCAAAAGCTTCCGCCATATTGTCAGAATCATCACTTTAAAAGCGAATACAAATCGGCCATGGCTTGGTATGCATTTTCCATCGTGAGTCGGTGTTTATATTTCGTATTAGATGTGCTCTCTAAAAGTCGACGTGATTACAACAGTGAATGCACACTGTGTTACCAATAAACCTTTCGACGACCTCAAAACCAATTTCACGCCCCTCTTTCTTCACCACTTAAGCAACAAAGTTAAATTATATTCTAAATATCTAAATATTATACTGATTTTGATAGCAATTGGCATGTCTGCATTGACGACACCGATATCACAGATACACAATAATGGTGAGCTATCCCAACATATTTTCTATTCTCAGTTTAAATGTATCGCCATCATAACGTCTTAGAAGAGACGATCCAAGGCTGCGCCCGTATTTGAATGAACTATAGAAGTCCTACCCTAACCATCAGTGCATATCCGCTTTCTCTTCGCCAAAACAAGTTTTCATTATAATCCTCCTTGTTGTCCACTTGTTGACCACTAGCTGCATATTCTTAATAAGGGTTCAGCTTTAAGAATTCCATTTATGCAGCTTTAACGATATTCTTGAAATGTGCTAAGTTTATAGTAGATAAATGGCGGATGCGATACAACACCAAAAGGTCAGCATGTGTTTGGAGAATTAAAAAGAATATATCTTGGATCCATGCAATTTTTAGAATTCGGGGAATATCGAATCAAAGAAGTGGAAAAAGGCAAAAGTGTTAAACAACCTAAATGCACGAGGTGTAATACCTGATTCAGTATACCAACGTTTCGTGGTAATTGATGAGACTTGATTACATATCATATACACAGTGTCAGTCATAATTATATTACTGTAATCGAACATCACGTATTAGTAGCCATACAATAGCTAGATTTGCTTGTGAACTGTGGAATTCAATTACTGTGAATGATCGTTTCACGCCTAAAGAGAACATGTCATTATTGCTAATAAAAACTTAAGACTAGATCTGGAAGTCAAAAAAACTAATAAACTTAAGGTTGAACATGGGATGATTTGTGATAAACCAATCGCAAGAGATTTTACTTTTGTAACACCACTTTTTTTTAACTGGCTGATGATAAAACCCATGCTCTGACTAGAGTTCAGGTATGCTGGGTCCTCCTATTACCATTAATTGATGTATTAACTTCTTAGAAGTTTCTGCAGACCTCAGACTAGTTCCTATATAGTTTCGGCATACCTTTGCTTGTATCTGCATCGAGAATGTGCAGATATCAGTCTGGGGTCAATACTTTCAAAACTTCAGCCTGTTGCAGATTGTTTACATCAAACGGATATGGTCTGATCCAATCTCTCGAGAAAGTGTTGACATCGCCAGCATTATGACATAAAAATGCATGGCTTAAAAAATAATGGCGTCGGTCTTAAGTTACGCCTTACATTTTCACAGGGATTAATATTTAATTAAAGTGTACTCCCCTGATTCTCCTTGCTGGTAATTTAGGTTATAAAAAGGACTATGTATATTCTAGACGATGTTTAGACAGACTTTTAAGAGCCATCTTTTTTAAAACATCTGAACGATGAAAGTTACTTTGTATTGGGAGTACATACTTACCGTAGTTGGGTTGACCGTTTTTCTCTGAAATGTCCACATTGTTTACCGGCGATGACAGTGAGGCCGTATTATAAAATAAATTAAATGGAACCGGTACAAACCCGATTCGTCCGGACTTGCAGGTCTGAAGGCGATGCTCGTACATGGGGAGGGACTTACCCCCACTGGGCAGTCTAAACTTGGTGGGAGAGACTCCATCAATGAGTCGCAATTGTCAGCGACGCACTATAGTTAGCCTTGGATAGATAATGAAGACGTCAATGTTTTCGTCGACTTGTTCCGTCTCCTCACTGATGCCTTATGGACTATTGTTTCGAACTTTGCATTTTATGCATTTAGTTGATATTTCTCTTGAAACAATGCAAGAAGAGAAAACAATGCATACATTGAGAATTAAAGTGCTTTTTGTTGGGTTTTTTTTAATATAAAAAAACTATTTCATTAATAATGTAACAAAGACTTTCTCTGACAACGTATTAAACACGCTGCATGTCGTTGACGATTTACACTTACCATATCCCAAAACATGAGTCATTATTGATTTCTTTGCTCTGAAATGCATTTAGTTGACTGACACTTCTGCCAAAATGAAATAAGACGAGAAAACAAAGCATATATTAGTAATTCAGCATGTTAGTAACTTGCTAATATTATCCCAGGTACTAACAGTGAAATAAGTGTTCCATTTGTTAATTTCTAGAATATGCCTTAAACTTATAGATTTCGTGGGTTGTCGGAGATAAAATGTACGCTATTATCAGAACAGCGAAGCTAAAATTACGGCGACAACTGCCAGTGTCAAGAAGTGATAATAGACAAGAATTGTTGTTCTTTGTATATATGAGATAGACATAAAAAGACTGTTTTCGTCTTTAATAGGGTTGGATTCGCGAGGTAACAGGCTACTATTCCTAACGTAATGTGGCTGGGAAACGTATTTGAAGGAGAAACACTAACATCTGTGGTTTCTTACTCAGGTGACGAAAGACCAAGTTTATATGAGAATTTCCACTGCTGAATTTAATGGATCATCTATGAATTTTCCCACGCGAGGGAACAATTCGAACTAGACGGTACTCGGACTGTATCATTTCTGCAAGACTTTGGCGATCTCGAGGATTGGAAGAAAGGCGTAATCCTCCAGACATCTCCGGTTTACTGAAAAATTGCCCCATTTTTTGGACCTGTGATTGGAGTGACAATCACATGAAGCATTGCATTGCACCCTGACACACACAGATCCACGAACTATCGACCCAAGCGAGTGCAGATTCTTTTAAATACCGACGAATGAACAGACTATTATCTGGGCAGTGAGTACCGTAGGAAACTGAGCCAGTATGGGATGTGGCAGATTGGAATGTGAATATGTTGAATGTAGTACCACCTGAGAAAATCTCAAACCAAAAGGTAGACGTCTGGGAATTTGCACACATACACATACCCCCTTGCCGTCTGGTTTAATCCACCAATGTGGAGTTGTCAAATAGGATGAAAACGCCCTTACCAGACACTATCTCCTGCCAGAATAGAAATATGCTACTATAATCATTTCCATGAGACTGGTGTCCCACCCAGCTGACTTCCAGATACGAAAACTATGTGAACACCCCAGCATGGCACGGGAATGCGGGTTATAAAACTGGCACAGGAATGATATAGGATGGGGAATACAGAAGCTGTCAAGTTATGAGGGGACTGGCATCAAGTGGGTTTAGGACAGACATGTGTAGGACTTTTGAACAATGTTGGTCAAAGGAGGAAGTTAGCTGCCTATTTCAGAGTTAAAATCACATGTCATTGCAAGTTAAAACTTGTTCCTTATATTTCAAAAATTCACAAATTAGCACTTAAAATTATCTCACTTAACTTTTTTGATTTATTATTTTAATAATGACTAATATATCGAGACAGAAAACTTGTTTATAAATTGAACAACACGTGTACAAGATAGGATTATGTCACTTGAGGAAAAACTGCGATGACAGGAAGGGGATTGTATTACTGGCCTTGGCCATTGCACCAATTAACCCACACAAAGCACATGGTTATCATTATCAGTGGGTAATACCTGTTATTGTCCGTGTTATGTATATTTGATTTCATTTAACTGTTTGTTAGGTTGCTGTTTTCATAAATTCCATTACATGCTATTGTAATTTTATTTACTGAATTTGACATTTTCCAGAAATTCAGTTGACATGTTTTCGTCAACACCGAATCATAGAAAAATTGTATCGAATGCTGACCTAGTTCCTGGCCTTGATTCACAATGATGGGGGTTTGGGGTTTGAAGCAAACAACGTTTGTAAAATTCTTTCTTAGTGTGAGATTCGTAGAGGGAAATCAAAGCCATACTGAAAGTACCTGATGTTAGACATGAAAAAGTGTTTTGTTGTTCAAGAAACATGATCATGTGACCCTCAAACGAGAATCTATTTTGCATCTTAGTGTATAACTAATTTTTATTGAGAATTTGGTCAGTCAGATTTTAAACCATTGACACTTAGAGGTGTTTTGTTGTGACCAGTTTGAGTTGAATTTTTTATTTTTCTTCAAATTATTTGAATTCCAATAGATTTTTTCCTGGAAATACTTGTGCTCTAAATTAATTCTTGGACAAAGACAGTTAACAAAATTTACAGAATTCAAACAATGGATTATTATTTTCTGTGATTCAACAAAAAACTGTTCACACAAAAAGACTACGCTGACCACAGCATATGTCAAAGCCTTCCATTTTGGATTTCATCGGGATACAAACTCAGTTTCATTAGGACCTTTTATTGCTAGGATTTCTGATTCGTAAAACCACAAGTTTTTCTTGCTTTATCTTATTTTGTTATGGAAATAAATTATTTGGTAAATTTTACAAAGCTTTATGTCTTCACTCTTTTCTTGTTGTTTTGTAAGAGCCTAGACATAACAACTGTTCTTACCATGCAGACAAACAATTGTATTAATTGTATTTAAAAAAAGAGAGTATTTTTTTGATGGGTCAAAGGCTGCACCACCTGTGTTATCTCTCATGTAAACCTTGAGACACCAATAATTTTGCAGGCCACAGTATACGGCTTGGTGGGCAACGTGTTTGAGACCCCCAATATATAGTATGGCATATCTTGCATTTTAAGATTATAATTTTAGAAAGAAAACACAACATGAATAATCTATCTGCAATTGTTTTTATTTCATTTCAAACCAATAACTCATGGCACTTTAGTAGTGTGTTAAAGACTTTTTCAAGAAAACAATGTTCAGTATAAAATTCCAAGGAATGATGGCTCATACTTCACATTAAAGACATTATTATTAAACTTAACAAATAAAAAGAATCTTATCTTTTATGAATATTCACATTCATGATCATAACTATGATGTTAGTTGGCCACAGCTATGGTGATACACTGTATAATCTACAGCTAACGTGATACATGACTATAGCTATGGTGATACACTGTACATGTACTGCTAACGTGATACATGACCATAGCGCTATGTTGTCTTAAATGATCAAAGTTATGGTTATACATGATCATATATATATATATATATATATATATATATATATATATATATATATGATCAAAGCTATGGTCTCGCATGATCAAAGCTATGATGATACATAAAGTTATGGTGATGCATATTTGGTCTCACATGGTCAAAACTGATACATAATCATAGATGACTGATTCAACTCAATGCCAATACTTCCATAATTAAATGATTAGATTTAAACAATCAGATCTGATTTCATTTCAAACATAACTGGAATCATCCAATTTAAACTCCCTCATATGAATAAATGACATGTCAACATATCAACTATTTCTAAAATGAAAAACAATCATTACAGTGGTAAGGAGTTTCTTTTTCTCATTTAAAAATTCAGCCTTTTCTACATCAGAAATAAATTACTTTATAAAAACTTTAAATGATATACTTTTTTTAAAATTTTAATTTTGCCTTTAACATATCAACATGACTTCCGACATCTGGTGATTTATTTGAGAATGTTATGTTCTGTACAGAACTTTTAAAAGGTCTAATGATGATCTGTAGTCATGGGAATCACTTCAATTAAAACCAAATGACAACTAAATGGAGTAGATATTTGTAGGTCTATGTTATCCAACATTTACTGACAGCAAGACAAAAATGAATTTTTCAACAACACAACACGGTTAGATCAGAACTGACCTATCGCCACTTGTCAATCATGCTGACCAATTAATCAATCAGCGAACATAAATTAGACACACCTACAGGCATTGCTTTTGTCCGACATTTTCCTCTGACATGCTGCTTGTGGCAATAATTAATTGATTATGATATGTATTTTAAAAATTTGCAATGATTTGTTGATTTCTCCATTAAAAAGGGTGAAAATAAGCCAGTGGGAGCCTCATAATTCTTACAGTCAATACTTGAATCATCTAAATGGAGGAATTAGATTTGTTCCTTTCATGAACCATAGACAAAACGTTTGATTGATAAAGTCTTTTTTTTTTGGGTCAGCTGAATATGGAAACGATGGCAATTACGACATGTTTGTTTGCATAAATCTATGCAGAAAATACTTCCCGTCGACAGCTTGAAGAAAAAAAAAAAATTAAATTGAAATTGAAAAATATATGTAAAAAAAAAAACGTTTCTAGAATATTGCTGGAGAATCCCATAACTTGTGGCTTTTGATGTATAGGATGGACTGAACTCCAAACTGCATTATTGTAACTATTGAAAATTTACATTTTGTCCCAAAAAAAGTTAATTTATCATCTTGATCTTCAAACACTTGAGTAACTCTTTACTTTCTCATGTGGCTGAAGTAGGGGTGGGGACATATACATGTAGTAATAAAAAATACCAAAACAATGATTTCAGATAAATATCGTCCGATATATTAAGCACGCATTTATATATTTACATCAACAGACATCAATGATCAAAATTCCATCGGACAAACACAGCAGAACCTTAAAATTAGTATGTACAACAATTTACTTCTAAACAGTAATTATTTAGGATTTTGTTATTAATTTTTAATTAATTTACTTCCAAGGCAGCATAAACACAAGCCTGATAAAATAAACAAGGATAAGATTGTTAACTAAATACAATATTTTTTTTTAAAGCAAACTTCTGTTTTCATGAATAAGTTCTCGAGCAGCTTTGAAATTGATTTTTATTATTTACTGAAATAAAACACTTAGACTATTACTATACGACTTGAACTATAAATATTAATATCGTCTACTGCAGTATAATTTATGTAACTTTGTAATTTTATATTTTTAAGAATAATGCAAATCATTTTTAATAAACATATCACTCAAACTGAAACAAATTTCTGTGCGAAATACTGCATTGAATGTGTATTCATTAACTATCATTAGCAACTGAATGTGTATTCATTAACTATCATCAGCAATTGAATGTGCATTCATTAACTATCATTAGCAATTGAATGTGTATTCATTAACTATCATTAGCAATTGAATGTGTATTCATTAACTATCTCATTAGTAATTGAATGTGTATTCATTAACTATCATCATCAGCAATTGAATGTGTATTCATTAACTATCATCAGCAATTGAATGTGTATTATTAACTATCATCAGCAATTGAATGTGCATTCATTAACTATCATTAGCAATTGAATGTGTATTCATTAACTTTCTCATTAGCAATTGAATGTGTATTCATTAACTTTCTCATTAGCAATTGAATGTGTATTCATTAACTATCATCAGCAATTGAATGTGTATTCATTAACTATCATCAGCAATTGAATGTGTATTATTAACTATCACCAGCAGTTGAATGTGCATTCATTAACTATCATTAGCAATTGAATGTGCATTCATTAACTATCATCAGCAATTAAATGTGTATTCAGTAACTATCATTAGCAATTGAATGTGTATTCATTAATTATCATTAGCAATTGAATGTGTATTCATTAACTATCATCAGCAATTGAATGTGCATTCATTAACTATCATTAGCAATTGAATGTGTATTCATTAACTATCAACAGCAATTGAATGTGTATTCAAATAACTATTCTTATTGGTCACTGAATGTGTATTCATATAATTATTCTCATCATTAATTGAATGTGTATTCATATAATTATTCTCATTATTCACTGAATGTGTATTCATATAACTATTCTCATCATTCACTGAATGTGTATTCATAAAATTATTCTCATCGTTCACTGAATGTGTATTCATAAAATTATTCTCATCGTTCACTGAATGTGTATTCATAAAATTATTCTCATCGTTCACTGAATGTGTATTCATATAATTATTCTCATCGTTAACTGAATGTGTATTCATATAATTATTCTCATCGTTCACTGAATGTGTATTCATATAATTATTCTCATCGTTCACTGAATGTGTATTCATAAAATTATTCTCATCGTTCACTGAATGTGTATTCATAAAATTATTCTCACCTTTCACTGAATGTGTATTCATAAAATTATTCTCATCGTTCACTGAATGTGTATTCATATAATTATTCTCATCGTTCACTGAAAGTGTATTGATATAATTATTCTCATCGTTCACTGAATGTGTATTTATATAATTATTCTCATCGTTCACTGAATGTGTATTTATATAATTATTCTCATCGTTCACTGAATGTGTATTCATATAATTATTCTCATCGTTCACTGAATGTGTATTCATATAATCATTCTCATCATTCACTGAATGTGTATTCATAAAACTATTCTCATCATTCACTGAATGTGTATTCATAAAACTATTCTCATCATTCACTGAATGGGTATTCATATAATTATTCTCATCATTCACTGAATGTGTATTCATATAATTATTCTAATCATTCATTGAATGTGTATTCATATAATTATTCTCATCCTTCACTGAATGTGTATTCATATAATTATTCTCATCGTTCACTGAATGTGTATTCATATAATTATTCTCATCATTCACTGAATGTGTATTCATATAATTCTTCTCATCATTCATTGAATGGGGTATTCATATAATTATTCTCATCATTCACTGAATGTGTATTCATATAATTATTCTCATCATTCATTGAATGGGTATTCATACAAAATTTTGCCATTAGTAATTGATGTGTATTTCATATCAATCATTAAACACGTACTGGTTATTATATCAGTAGCTCCACCTAAGAAAAGCTTGCCACCCACCCACCTTCACCACAAAGTGTCTATGTGAAAGTGGCCAGTAAATATTCAGTAACTTGTTTATTATACAAAATAAATCCATTATAAAAATGTGTAAAGATTTATAACTTTTTACATGTATGTAATACATATTTGTGATTAATCTCAGTAACCTAATCAGAGCTTTATTTTAAATGCTGCTCTGTTGCCTACACGATGCATCACTGCAAAGCAAAATGCCCTATTGTTATGAACTCCAAATAAATTTTTCTAAATCATTCTTTACTTTGTCCAACAGTATTTCACAAATCTTTTTTTATCATTTGTACAAAGTTTAAGATAATAACTTTTATTTTGTTTCACTAAAGAATGAAAAAGTACATCGGTTTTGTTTGTAAAAATATTCAGCTAGAATACAATGCACACTAAAAACATGTATAATTACATAAAAAAATTACATCGGAAATGCATGAAATTGGTCAATTATTGTTTCCAATACTGAATAAAACAGGGTAGAAGTAGAATATTTATTTGCACTATGCATCAAACAATTCACTGACGAATTGACTATTTTGCCACATCAATATTAAATGTGAAGACTAGATCAAAAATGACATTTATGCCAAAAAAGTTACTTTTAACTTCAATAAACAGAAATATTATTAGTCACTTGCCCTCTTTGTTCTTTACATGTATCATCAGTAATGTTTTCATGATATGTATTGTATCCGGACTGGAGCAAATTGTTTCCATCCTAAATCATACCTATGTCTTTTCAAAGAAAAATTCATGTAAGAAAATATTTTATACCTTTTCCAAATCTTCAAAGCTATGAAATTATTCAAAATCACACTGATCTGAAACATAATCTTGACTAAAGGTGCGGAAAAAGTAATGAAATCAATTAAATCTAAAACTACAAAATCTGTGTGAATGTTTGTTCTTGTACAGATAATTGTACCAATCAAGGTAAAATAACCAACAATTACTCGCACTTGTGGAATTTGGGGATAACATTTTAGAAAGTATCAAGAAAAATACATTCTGCCACCACTGACAACTATAGAAAAACAATGTTATAAATGCAAAATAAAATAAAAAATATTATTTTAGAAATATTAAATATAAAAGCAATTTCAGATATCTAATATCTATCATTTCGAAAATGCTAGCACTTCTTTCAGGCTAAATAATATTAAACAATGCAACAATTAAAATTAAATAAACTCCTATAGCAACACACAAATATTTATCAATCAGCATTACTGTGAATAGAACCAAACAAAAACTTATTCATAACTTAAGTGCATATCATAATCTCTCGTAACAAGTCCAATGTTTATAAAAAAAAACAACACCCACTTAAAAAATATTTTCAAAAAAAATATCCAAGAATGTCGCATTTAGGATAACCCTGAGGTTGCCTGAACTTTGGTGAAATACTTACTTTTAAAATGAATGAATTCTAAAGGCACTTAAAATCTAACCAAATGCAGAATCCTGTCCTTTTAAGAAACCTTTCCTTTTCTGAGACAAAAAAAACTCTACTTGATCATCATGTAACACTTGAAATGCCACAGTGCATGATAAAATGCTATTTCAAGGAGGTTAGGATGTGTGATGCGTTCCAAATGCAAACTGAATAGATCTGAATCTGCCATTGTCTAATGTGCTGGCACATCCTTGTCTATACAGTGTGTTTGGAATAAAAAGTAAAATATCTTTTTAAAGAGCTTAAAAAACTTTTCTTAATCAAGTTGAACAACTTTGTCTTTAATGAAAAGATTAAAATGATTTGATCACATCCATTTCAGTAGTTTTTTCTTTTTTCTTCAGCAAAGCATTTTTTTGTGTTTTACAAAAGCAGTGTAATTGTTTTGACATTCAAGTATTCCTTTGTACCCAGTGTATACTATGGTTACAAGTATTACACATATATCACCATGAGTACAAGGGTGACATATATCACCATGTTAACAAGAGTGACACTAAACAAAATACAATGGACAAGATTTGTAATTGTGTGTATAATGGACTTGCAGAAAAGGTAAATACTTGATCAATTTTCTCCAGGTCTTTTCCATCTTTCTTTCTTCCTAATGCAATGCAATCTTGATGCAAGTCCTAAAAGTATGCAACGATCATCTTGTAAATATTCAGTGTAATATAATGACATTCTGACCTAACTTCAATATATTGAAACGGTTATATCGTTCAATTTACACAAAACCGGTACTTTATGTCGAAAATGGCTTTCCTTTATTATGAAAATTCTATTCAACATTAACACTTTTTTATGTCTCCAGAAGTGCATTAAAATTGGATTCTAATGTTTTGTTTCGTTTGTATTAAATTCAGATGTAAATATGATAAACATAGAATATGTTCATAGAATACAGATACCCCACTACAGTGACTTGAAAGACAAAATGAAACCAAGATGTGATGGACTGAGAGATAGAAATGTGGACAAAAGTAGGACTGTAGTAATGGGTTAACCCTAACCTCCAGATAAGCAATATTTTATTTCAGTCAAAACATAGGGAAGAAAGCATTCCTACTTGTTTCAAAGAGAAAATAATTTAATACTATACTACTCACCATGCATTTACTGCCCGTACTCCAAAGTAACGCATTTGGTCTTCAGATATTCATTCAATGCCTCTTCACCTGTGGTTATAAAAAAACACCCCAGAATAAAGTTAATAAAGAAAACTAATTCTCCTAGGAAGAAACTTTTAAAAAAAAAATTGTTTTAAGACTTTAAAATCAATCCCCTTTTCACAGACAGTCATTCCAGATTTAAAAGCATGGAGGGAACAGTTTTCAAAGTAATATGCAAGGCAGATGTAATAAAATCTTTTTAAATTTCAATATTTCCAATGAAACTAAAACTTTATTCATGGCTGGTTCTTTTTTTACGTGCAATCCGCCAAACCAACCAAATTTTCAGAGTATTCCCTTTTGGCAATCTGAAATCAATGAACACTTAGAAATGGTGTTACTTATAAATGTCTCATTCAAACTGCAAACTAATTTGTATTGTTCATTTTGTACAAAGACGCTGTACGTCTGGAAATGCAACATAACATAAAGCAACAAAAATAGAGACTGAATGAAAGATCAAATAGACAAGAAGAAAAAAATCTTCAGAATTAAATGTCTTATTTCTCCACTGTTGCACAATGTCTTGCACAGTCAACAGAGCAAGAAAAGTAGTTCACTCTGATACCTCAAGATAAATCAATCAAATTTCATTATTGAACATACAACATTATATACAATAATGAAAATGAAGTAAATAATAGATCAATTTTCACTGAATTGTACAAATCATTTTATTTATTAAATACATGTACTCAAGTTTTGTTTTTGTGTACACCGATACCCTAGGGTGATTAATGTAATGTATATTTTTGTTGTATTTTGACATAGTGAGTTTGGTCAATTCTGTGCCATGCGTGAAGTGCTTTTGATGGGAAAAACCAAATGCTTCCAGTGCACAGACTATATCTGTGCATAAATAACTCATTGTAGGTAAAACTCTTTACATTATGGATAGTCCTGTCAGTCAGTGTTCTACTATAAGGGCTTGCACATCTTCAGCTGTAGAGGTATGTAAGTTTATTAATTTCTTGTATATAAGATATAACTATTGTACTACCACATTTATTTTGGTGCAAGCTGTACAGCCAACCACAGGAATTAACCATAGCAGTTGTGAAGGTGAACTGCAGCAGCCATGGAGCTGAAATAAAGTGTGCTGATGACCGAGTGTATCTCCTTACATACAATCCATTAGCCGTGAGCTAATTTGGGGGTTTGTAAAACCCATTGTATCTTTGGGACTGTAAAGATACATTTTATATCTGTCCTTTTTTGTTTTGCATAATTTTACTGAGTGAATTCATTTTACTACACAAGTAAAATTCGACACTGTTTACGAGCTGAGCAAACAACATCCATCTTTTTATTGTGAAATCACTGTGAATCATTCACACCATGTCTTTGTA
This sequence comes from Unio delphinus, assembly GCA_029339505.1. Taxonomy (NCBI): domain Eukaryota; kingdom Metazoa; phylum Mollusca; class Bivalvia; order Unionida; family Unionidae; genus Unio; species Unio delphinus. The sequence continues at coordinate 10,749,150 of JAQISU010001236.1, forward strand.
TTTTGTAAAGTAATTTTTATTTTTCATTATTACATTTGTGCATTCTTATGTTAATTCATCCAATATTTGGATTATATATACATGCACATATTCATAATTAATTGCTAATTAAAGTCATTCATTATTAAACATTGTGTTTATATCATCGTCAAAAGTGTTCTGTTGTGAATCTGGAAATGCCACCTAGGTATCTTGTTACACCAATGTAGACTGACACCCATGTCAAAACTGTCAGAAAAATTATCCTGTATTTCACTTAGGTTTTAAAGACAAGACAAAATTAGAATCACCAATCCATACCTTCAATGTCACTACCCTCCCTGTCAACATCCATGTTTACATCTGAGTTGTCATCCATCATTTTATCGATCAATTTTCAAGCCAACAATTTCTTTTCTCACCACATTTTTGTAAAATTTTATTGCGCATGCTTACTTTAACCATTTCCTCTGTTGGTGAAGAAGTACACAAATATCTGTGATGTAGAACACGTGTTTCTAGAGACACTACACATATATGAAGTAAAGTATGATAAAATGGGATACTAAGACTGCAGGTGTATTCAGTATAGAATGAGGAATTACAAACGTAGTTGTATTCAGAATAAAATGTGTTAAGTCTGAAAAGATTTTCACATCACAGTAGTTTATTATATATAATCTATCAAAATTTGATTAGGCACATACCTAAATCTTTCCCAAAGCCAGACTGTTTAAATCCTCCAAAAGGTGCAGCAACATCAGTCTTGTTGTACGTGTTGACAAAGACAGTTCCAGCCTGAATATTATCAGCTATGTACATGGCTTTGTTTATGTCACGGGTAAAGACTCCTGAGGCAAGGCCAAACTCTGTGTTATTGGCCCTCTTAATCACACCATCTATATCACTGTGATTAGAATAACAAGTAATTAAGTCAATTAACAACAGAGTACAATCTAGTAATTTCATTTTTTTTCTTCAAAAAAGCTCATACAGGGACATTTAAAGAGAACTGTTCAGTTATCATATTCTGCCTTATGAGAAATGAAAAAAATGTGCATAAAATCTATCTTGATATTGCCCTTCCAAAAAAAAAAAAAAGTCACCCGCCGATCCATCTTCCACAAAGGACGATGGGATAAAACATATTTATCATTTACACCTTGTGTTTACTGATTCTGAATAGAGTTACCATGTGTGTACCATTGAAGAAGAAAAAATAAAACCTCTAATCCCTTACCAGCTGTTTGAAGCCAGATATCTGAGAACCAAATGATTTTTTTTACATTGCTTTTATCACCTAGTCTGTTAAAAGAATATACAATGGACAATGTAGTCCCGTCAAGACAATAACATTTAAATATACTTGTAACTATGTGTATATGAAGACTCCAATTAATCAATGTTATTATTATGTACAAAACATGGCATATTTTCAACAAGAAAAAAACCGTATGAACCACAAAAGTACAAAAAAGTAATTTTTACTGAATGATGTATGAAAAATCTGAAGGTATGAAAAATTACAGTATGTTGGCTTGTATTGGGTTTTACATAATGTTGTTGTTGCTTTGGAATTTATGCCATATTTCAGCACCATAGTCCATACAGGGCAGTCTGTCTGTATACATGGTTAAAGGAACAACCCTGGAAAGCACCAGTAACTACTGACCCATGGGAAGCTTCTAGCAAGGCGAGAACTCTTGACCAGCAAGCTACCAAGGGTACACTATTCTGGTTATACAATGCTGATTAAAAGTGACAAAAAAAGATTGCAAAAAAGTTCAAAAAGATAACCAAATCTTCTAAATAACATAATTCTACAACATAAAAGTTAAAGATGTCATAAATCCTTAAGTTAATTTTACATTGATAGCTGGAACAAAAGATAAATGAAAACAAATCAAGTTTATTAGATATCTTGAAAATTGATTCTGAAGACTCAAATTCATAAACTAATATGAAATTGTAGAGAACAAATAAAACAATGCTCTTGATAAAGAGAAGACAAATAAAAATAGACATAGAAATCCCACCAAATCCCACACAAATAAATGGTCCAATCCGATCATAAAAAAATGGTCAAATCCCACAATAAAAAAATGGTCCAATCCATCAGACAAAGAAAAATGGTAAAATCCCACACAAATAAATGGTCCAATCCCATCAGACAGGGACAAATGGTCCTATCTCACATTTAAAAAAATGGTCCACTCCCATAAAACATAGACAAATGGTCCAATTCCATCAGACTCAGACAAATGGTCCAGTCTCACACAACAATAGGTCCAGTCCCTACAAACATAGACAATTGGTCCAATCTCACACAAATAAGTGGTCCAGTCCCTACAAACATTTACAAGTGGTCCAATCTCACACAAATAAGTGGTCCAATTCCATCTGACATAAAGACATAATACCACTCAAGTTCCCTAAGTGGTTTGAGCATCAACCTCAGATGCAGGAAGTTGTGGGTCCGAATCATGACGAAGTCATAACCACAACATAAAAATGGTACTAGGAACTGCCTCACTTGGCACTCAGCATTAGGAGTTTAGTGTTACAACTTATCGGCCTGGCATCAGGATAATGTGAATGGGTGGGACATGATGCTCCATGTCTGTGACTTGATGCCCCAGTGCCAGACATCACTATAAGCTGCCACACTATAGACACTGTAGAAATATGACTCAAATGGTTAAAGCTAAAATCCAAAAACAAACGCAAACTCCATGAGACATAGACAAATGGTCCAATCTTACACAAATAAAGGGTTCAATTCTCTTTGACACAGATGATTGGTCCAATCTCGCACAAATAAATGAAAGCACAATATGTACTTACAGTATCTTTTTTAAAAAAAGATAATATACACTACATAAAAACTGATATCAGATTTTGACTTCTTAGAAATAAAACAACTGTGCATACAATATTTATACTGACCTAAAAATAACCACAAATTAATGACCTACCTAACCATCTTCTGCTATAAATTAAGGGACATAACTTATATTTATCATCAACAATTTGCAATGACAGGGTTACTGCCCCCTTTCAGGTTATTTATATATGTATACACACACACAAACACACACACATTTAAAAAGATGTGACCATTAAAACCTACTCCAAGCAGACATGAGACATCAAAAAAGTGTGGTACAAATTAATCTTGTCCATTGAAGATAACCAAGAAACAAACATCTAATGCAAATGATACTAACCCATCCTGAAACTTGGAGATGATCATGATTGGACCAAAAGATTCTTCCGTGGCTGCATGAGTACCATCCTCTACATCTGTTAATACTGTTGGCATCATGAACAAACCTATACAGAACAAAACAAAACTCACAATAGCCAATTAAATGTGGAGTGAAACCTATGAATTAGGAGCAGTCAACATATGAGGTAGTTAACATTCCAGGTTTCTACATGTACATAAAATGTATATTATTGTTTCTAATACTGCTTAGTTGACATTTAAACATTAAACTGCTAGACAGACATTTAGGCATTAAACTGCCTAGTGGACATTTAAGCATAAAACTGCCAAGTAGAAATATAAGTATTAAATTACCAATGTAAACATTTAAGCATAAAACTTGTGAATAGGTTCACAAATCATTACTCTGAATATTTGTAATGGTCATTCTTTAACCTGGTTACACTGTCGTAAAAAGGTCATCATGTTAGATAAAAGTACAAGTCTCTGACATCATTTTTCCTAAAATGTCTGATCTAATGATGGCAGAACCTTGTCACCTCCCACAAATAGGGAAGTGTATACCAGCATGTATTTTGTAACCTAGACTCCCAGGAAGTAATAAAATTGCACAGGCCAATTACTTTATTGATTAGTGATTCCATCACCTACTCGTTTAGCAAGTGTTTAATTGGTCCATTATCAATTTGATATTAGAAAATTAGTCCTTTAAAATAAGAGGCCTAATGACTGCAGCATTAAGTAATGCTGACATGACAACACTGATAAATTATTATAATAAATTTACATATTACAAGCTGTTCAGTTTCATAATTTCCACACAGCACCAGTTACTGTATGCAATATAAGCCATCAAAATGCCACCCACATGTTCAGAGAAAACATTTAAAAGAAATTTAACAGTTATTTATTCAAGTTAGGATGCAGATGATGCTAATTTTCAAGTTTAAGTTTCATTTAAATCTGGCCAGACCAAAAACAAAACAAAAAAGTTTGTATCAACCTACTTTCTGTTTAAAAAAAAGAAAAGAATGTAATCAAAACTATTGAGAATATTTCTTACACGGGAAGTATAATTATGAAATAAAATCTGGACATCTGTTATCATTATACTTGCCAACTAACCACAGATTTTGGTGATATACAAGCTGTTTGTTGCTATATAAAACTCGGGTGTGTAGAGATAAAGTAACCATGTACAGAAAATGATCTTGATCAGACAGATGCTCATTTAAATTTAGTGTGTTGTCATGCAAGGTAAATAAATCTCAATATTTTCTCCACATCAGATATGTATAATCTATTTATAAAATTGTAATTTAATAACAAACTGTAATGTTTCGTAGGGGGCTGACTCTAAGTTCTTCCACCATCACGAGATAAATATCACAGGAAAAATGATGTCAGAAATCAGTACTATTAGACACATGTCTTAAATATTAATAATGACTACAGGAACTGAGGATTCCCATAAGTGTCCTTTATGGACAGGTATTTTGAATATGATGATTTTATTTAGGGTAATTTCACTATTTGGTTGGCATTTATACCTCTTTATCACAGAATGGGAAAAATACAAGAGTCACTCAAAGGGAATGATGCTCTACTGGCTTAAAAGAATTTCCCAGAATGCATTCTGATATGATGATTTATTCAAGAATAATAGTGATAACAAGACTGTCATACTGATATCAAAAGACTGCCACATGAACAGGAGTCTTGCATTGAAAATTCAATGTCAATATGACTTTCTGTTTTATAAGGAGCAGCAAGAACAAAATTTTCAAGATTGCCAATGTGGTGGCCATATTGGATTCTGAGCAATGCTTTTCATTTAGGACTAACAAAACCATGTTATAAATAGGTATATAAAGTTTCGTGGCTATCCTTTAAGTAGTTTATGACAAACTTGACCAATCGATGAATTACAGGTGATCCCATAAGCTCTTCAGGTATATACACAGCAGAGTTAAAACGATGGTCAATTTACAAGTTTCAATTAAAGAATAAATTCAATTACCTGGCCTTTCAACCTGTTTTCCTCCATATACAAGAGTGGCTCCCTCTTTAACTGCGATCTGTACATATTGTACCAACTTCTCCAGGTGAGCTCGGTGATTTTGGGGTCCATGGTCTGTTGAACGATCCAGTGGGTCACCAATCTTCATCTTCTTTATCTCTGTAACCTAAAAAGGAGTTTAATTATAAAACTGGGACCCAAAAATGGTGTAAAAAGTAGATCACTATTATAATATTCTCCGACCATAATCGAAAAGTGGGTTACAATATCCTGAACCAATGCAACAGTTACAGTAAAACTTTTTTTCAAATGCTGCATTATGTAGTTTTCTGGTGTCAAGGTAACCAATTAAATAAAACTTGCTCTATCTTAAACAACAACAAACATCTATTCCAAAACTATGGTTTACTAGTTCTGAAGATACACATCACATAACATGATATAAAATTGCATGTAAATACGAACAGTACAGGTGAACTGAATCATAATAAATCATATTATTTTAAAGTCACGCAAATAAACCAAATAAAAGCAAAACCTTTCAAATCAATACCAATAACTAAACTCAGGTCTTTGTGATATGATTTGGGACATGCAGCCAGTAATAAATAATAAAATGAAGAGATCATTAAGTAAAATTTATTCCAAAATTCAAATTTCATAACTTGTACTTTAAAAAAAAGGAAAGAAATAATATGTAGTGATCAATGTTTTTCTAACATGTCAAATCAAGCTGTCAGTCATACCCATATTTCATAGTGTCTATTTCAAACCTATCATACCCATATTTCATAGTGTCTATTTCAAGCCTGTCTGTCATACCCATACATATTATTTCTTTCCTTTTTTTTAAAGTACAAGTTATGAAATTTGAATTTCAAACCTGTCAGTCATACCCATATTTTATATTACAGTAGTCCCCCTCTTATACGGCCACCCCTGTTGCACCGGGAAAGTGGCCTTATAAGGCGGGTGGCCATTCCAAAGGGGGGCTAAATTTATTATGAGAAGTACATGTATTTGTAATGTACGTAGTAAGAAAGCTACATACTTCAAAACATTAAATATCTTTGTCTAAATGAAACATTAATCAATAAAAAGTTTTTTTTTGTTATAATAACAAATTTATTTCAACTGAATATACGTTATTATTTTTGCTTTCTTTGCGTAAGTTTGATATGCGAACTGGTATTGTTCTCGTGCACATTGCAAATGGATTCAAAAACGTCATTTACATCTTGGTACATACATAATTATCTTTCCATTTGCTCCATTTTCCCACTACTGCTGAATAACCTTCTTATTGGTTATTACTTTGTTTATTCAAATTATTTCAACATAAACTTGTTTTTACGAGTCTTTTGACGTTTTGTACATACAATTGTTCGGCATCCCCCCCCCCGATGTCGTTGAGTAGAATAACGGACTTTCTTCGAAAATAATGTATCCGTTAACGTGATGACATTTTAATGTTTGGTAATGATTTATTCGGTTATTGCTGACTGTATGCGATTTAATTATGCAGACAAAACTTGTGTCGAGTCTACGATATACAGCCTTTGTAAAGGATGCCATTTTGTTTGGTCACGTGATTTTTCCAGTCTTTGTCTGGTACCCTATTGTCTTTGTTAAGGTTGTCTGTGTGTGCCAATGCACAAAATCTATTTTTAGCCTATGCTGACCTTGTTATGATTATAACAATTACGTCTGGTTATAATCATCAACGAGAAGAACACAACATAGGTGTTAAACCCCAAACTCTATCATAACATTATTGAGCCCATTTCCTGTAAACATCGACTTTCATAGATAACGATATACTATAAAACTTTAGTCGACACTTTTAACGGCGACTTGACACTCGGAGACGTGTATCTACGATAGAGATAATCAAAATTGCTTACCTTACGTCAAGATTTGAATTAATTATTGGTTCTGGATATATTTAAAAATAAAATGAGGCCGCTCGTGAGAGGTAAATTTTATATTATTGCACAAAAATGCTGGCCGCTGGTCGCGTTAGCCGGGTGGCCTTTCGTGAGGGGTACTTTTGAATAGAAACTCGTCAGTGCCAACGAATTCTGGCCGTTAGGAGCGGGTGGCCGCTGGTCAGGGGGGCCGTACAAGAGGGGGACTACTGTATCTATTTCAAACCTGTCAGACATACCCATATTTCATATTATCTATTTCCAACCTGTCAGACATACCCATATTTCATAGTGTCTATTTCCAACCTGTCAGTCATACCCATATTTCATATTATCTACTTCAAACCTGTCAGACATACCCATATTTCATATTATCTATTTCAAAACTGTCAGTCATACCCATAATTTCATATTGTCAATTTCAAACCTGTCAGACATACCCATATTTCATATTGTCTATTTCAAACCTGTCAGTCATACCCATATTTTATATTATCTATTTCCAACCTGTTAGTCATACCCATATTTTATGGTCTATTTCAAACCTGTTAGTCATACCCATATTTCATATTATCTATTTCAAGCCTGTCTGTCATACCCATATTTCATATTATCTATTTCAAACCTGTTAGTCATACCCATATTTTATGGTCTATTTCAAACCTGTTAGTCATACTCATAATTCATGTAGTATATTTCAAAACTGTCAGTCATACTCATATTTCATATTATCTATTTTAAAACTGTCAGACCTACTCATATTTCATATTATCTATTTCAAAACTGTCAGTCATACCCATAATTTCATATTGTCAATTTCAAACCTGTCAGACATACCCATATTTCATATTGTCTATTTCAAACCTGTTAGTCATACCCATATTTCATATTATCTATTTCAAACCTGTTAGTCATACCCATATTTCATATTATCTATTTCCAACCAGGCTAGTCATACCCATATTTCATATTGTCTATTTCAAACCTGTTGTCAGACATACTCATATTTCATATTATCTATTTCAAAACTGTCAGACATACCCATATTTCATATTGTCTATTTCAAACCTGTTAGTCATACCCATATTTCATATTATCTATTTCAAACCTGTTAGTCATACCCATATTTCATATTATCTATTTCCAACCAGGTTAGTCATACCCATATTTCATATTGTCTATTTCAAACCTGTTGTCAGACATACTCATATTTCATATTATCTATTTCAAAACTGTCAGTCATACCCATAATTTCATATTGTCAATTTCAAACCTGTCAGACATACCCATATTTCATATTGTCTATTTCAAACCTGTTAGTCATACCCATATTTCATATTATCTATTTCAAACCTGTTAGTCATACCCATATTTCATATTATCTATTTCCAACCAGGTTAGTCATACCCATATTTCATATTGTCTATTTCAAACCTGTTAGTCATACACATATTTCATATTATCTATTTCAAACCTGTTAGTCATACCCATATTTCATATTATCTATTTCAAACCTGTTAGTCATACCCATATTTCATATTGTCTATTTCAAACCTGTTAGTCATACCCATATTTCATATTGTCTTTTTCAAACATGTCAAACCAGTTCTTCATACTATTTCCAACCTGTCAGTCAAACCCATATTTCATATTTCTATTTCAAAACTGTCAAACTTGCCCTTAAGTCTATTTCAACCTTGTGAAACTAGTGTTTTAAATTGTCTATTTCAAACATGTCAAACCTGCACTCATAATGTCTATTTGAGATCTGTCAGTAAAACCTGCATTTAAAATAGTCCACTTGAAGCCAGTTAATCAAACCTGCCATTCATATTGATTATTTCATGGGGAAAAAAGACAGAGATATTTAATGAATCTTTACACTTACCACTCTCCTGACAAACTCATCATGAATAGACTCCTCCACAAAGAGTCTCCCTGCTGCAATACAGTTCTCTCCCTTATTGAAGAATACTGCTCCACATCCCTAGTGAGAATTTAAAAAAAATGTCTACATAAATTTAAATTAAATTAAGATTTAAATTCATTCCAAGTATATCAGTATCATTAGCTGCTGAATTTATATTCACCTACACAATGTACATTAAGCATAATTTGTCAAATGAAAGGGTCAGTGACAAGGCTTTATCTGGGAGGTACAGTGCATCGTCACATGTAATAATTAACACATTTTTCTTTTAAAATAGTTTATGTGTCAAAGAGCATAAATATAACATGGGAATACCATCCTAAAATTTCCTTTTTCTTGTTTTCACAAATGTTATAGCAACAACATATTTTCTGCCTGACTATCGGGCCCCGAGTGACCGAGTGGTCTAAAGCGCTGTCCATTACAGACCACTGCCATCTCACCACTTTCTGCGTGTGTTCGAGTCTAGATTCGGCAAATGTAGTTATGTGAGAAAGTTTGCCTGTAGCTTCTCGTGGGTCGGTGGTTCTTTCCGGGGTTTGTCCAGTTTCTTCCTCCACCATTAATACTGGCCGCCATGTATAGTCTATATTGTGCTGAAAAATGACGTTAAACCATAAAAAAAAAAAAAATCTACCTGACTGTTAGCATGCTTTCGTGTACAAGGTATATGTCAAGATCCTTAAGGGGTTCATTTTACTCCTTTTCTCAAGCATACTAGATGTATTTAACATAAAGAAATAACTCGGAACATAACATTTTAAATATAAAACAAGTCAGAAAAGCAATCTATGTAGATATGCAATTTATCCTCCTACCCCAAAAGCAATAACTTGCCCATAATGCACTAAGGCAATGTATATTTTAGAACCAAATATGTCCTGAAGATATTCTCTCTTTTGTTTAAAATAAATTTAGGAACTTTCTACACAATGAAGAGACAGAAATAATGGTACAGTCTGAAAACATGATATGTGATTAGTTGTATATTTAGTTTGCTTGCTGATGTGGAACAGGAAGCACACATTTCACAACATTCTGACCAATTTTTAATGCAACATCTACAAAAAAATGAAGTTTAGTTGCATTATTAACTTATTTTGTTGTACAGTGACCAAGCATAAAATGATACTGGGTCAGTAGCCTAAAAATAATACTGGGTCAGTAGCCTTCAAATGATACTGGGTCAGTAGCCTTCAAATGATACTGGGTCAGTAGCCTTCAAATGATGCTGGTCCTGTCTATAACCGACTGGTCTTGCATTTCATCGTAAAAGATGACAAACTGTAGTAAATGTCTCAATGGTAAATACTTGTATACTTCAATATCAGCTCTCTCTCTCTCATCCATTGCATGCAAATCAATATCCTTCTTGGATAATTGGCAATTTGCAAAACTCTCCAAGAAATATCTCATAATCCAAAGTTTATATTTTTCTTTGTCTAGCCAGAGAGGTTGGAATCGTTAATAGCCATTTCGAAGAGTACAATCATTCAAATCTAAACCATCGTTACATACAAACTTCATACAATTTGAAGTTCAAAATATACAATTGTGCAGTGGCCAGTTGCAGAAATTTCCTTTCCAGCACAAACTTAGCAATAAGCTATATTTTGAATTTCCCAGGTGTTTTCAAGGCCTTGAGGGACAAATTCAATTTTCGAGACTTTTCAAGATCCTCTATGGACACTGGTAAAATTTAGCGAATAATTAAAACCAGCAAACAAACAACTAAATTAAAAAATAAATATAACTTAAATCAAGGCCTTTCAAGGTACCCAGCAATATTTTGAATATGTAACAATATCCAATGTATTCAATTCAGCAAAATATGGTCACTATTTACCGACCACAACAATGATGCTTGTTGGTATATAAATAAGTCATAACGTGGCAGGATCCTCATCAACTGACTTGTCATTGATGACAGTATCAGAACTACACCCAGCTTCCAAGGATGAGGCTGTACTATTCAAATCTAACAATGAAATTAGGTCTGTTGGAAGAAGAGCTTTAGCATGGATTGTTGGAACATGAGGCTGTACTATTCAAATCTAACAATGAAATTAAGTCTGTTAGAAGAGGAGGTTTAGCAGTGGATTGTTGGAACTGGAACTGGATAACATTTTGATATTTCAAGTGATTTCTGTAACACAGATATTTTTAAAACTGTTTTCATTTGATAGTGTCAAATTTGTTTTGACTAGTCCTGTTCCTTGACTGTGTTGGTTTTCAAGCTTCTGGTGGCTTCCAGAACTTGTGGTTCTAAATATATGGAAGAATGGAAAGTAGTCTAGAAATGGTTAAAGATAAAATAGAGTATATGTTGGTTTGACTACGCATTATAGGTTGTGGTAAAGTTAAAATTTAGATAAAAAATCTTCTGACAGCTCATCATATTGGTAAATTTAAAAAAAATGAAACACTGTTCTGCTGATCATAGACCTGGCTTTGTACTACTTATTCCTGAACTAGCACCTAATCCTTTAGGTGTGGAATAAAACATGCATTTCAAACATGTCTTGATAAAAAAAAGGTTGAGAGACAACAGGTTTCTCCATACAGAATGTTGCATCAAGAATAGGTCACTATTAAGAAATATTGGTTTGATCATAATCATCCGGAAATTATAAAGTTTTAGAATTTTTCATATCATTGTGCTTTCAAAGATGTCTTATGGGAGCCATTTTGTTTTTGGGGGAGGATGCATGTCGGTTCAATGCCATTTTCAACACATAATAGCTACACATGGCAGGCAGAATATTTGGAAGAACCCCTGAAAAACCTGAGAAGAACCACTGACCCACTGGATGCTACTGGCAAGTTTTTTCACATGTCCACCTTGTCTGATTTGAGACTTAAAACCCAGTGAACAAAGGTGATATGTCATGGGCCTCTATGGGTGTACACTTTAGACTAGTTGGCCAACCAGCGTCCCTTTCTTTGGGAGTTGAATTAGTATAAAAGCTATATGTGTCTTCAGACATTGCATAGATTCTGAAGCACTTTTATTTGAAGTTATGAGCATCTGTGGAATGCAGACTAAACCCATGTTATTTATCTTCTCATATCACCTAGATTCAAAAGTGATCATCGGAAACAATTCAACATTATTTATTTTTTTATTTGGTTTTATTTTTTTTTTTTAACATCACAAGATATATAATTTGTAGGATAAATTTACTTAGTATATCTAAATATCCAACTGGCAAAATGGACTGGTTACTCATATTTTTCCCCATGTCTGCTGTGAAATAAGTTGGCATCATCCAGGAGGCTGGCAGCAGTTTCGTCCACTAGTCAGTAGGTAACATGCTGGATAAGGTGTCCTATCTTGCAAATTACCTTTAATGAATCTTTCAGCACATGTTCAAACAAAAGCAAACTATTTTGTGACTTGTGATAAAATATGGTTATTTGTGACATCATGCCACACTTACCTGTTCCTACTGACCAGTGGTCTCATACAAGGGGTCTCCATGCAATACACTTGGACCTGCTGACCCAGTATTGTCTCCCAAAAAATCACATACAAAATATTTTGATAAAAAAGGATAAAAGAGGTGGGTTAAGAAACAATATGTCCTAGTCTGCATAAATACTCACCATTCTCACAGCTTTGTCCAAATCACAGTCACTGAAGATAATCAGAGGAGATTTTCCTCCCAATTCCAAGGACACTTTCTTCACATTGACTTTGGCACAACTGCAGTGATATCATAAAGAAAATTCTTTACAAGTGTCATCAAAGATAACCAAACATTTTAGCACAAGATTCCTTTTTGTCCAGCACACCTATCCTTCAGATGGAAAAGGCATACATCAAATCCTTAAAGGTGAGTGTAAACAGATGCATGGATAAAAGTACAGATAAGTACACAATGTAAAAGTGATTACTATGTCAAATTTCCATCAAAGCACACTTCATAAAAATGATGACTTTTCTTTTATTATCTGCCATACAATGAAGGCAAGAAAAATCTAAATGAGGCAAACTTAATTAATCAACAAAATTGCCATAAATTATAAAGCAATTATTTAAAAGTAAAATATGCTTTACTGATAATACTAACCAGACAATAATATGTTAAGAGAACATCCACTACCTCCCATGTGAAAACAGATTTTAAACTGACAATAATATGTTATGAGAACATCCACTACCTCCCATGTGAAAACAAACAGACTTTAAACTGACAATAATGTTAAGAGAACATCCACTACCTCCCATGTGAAAACAAACAGACTTTAAGCTGACAATAATATGTTAAGAGAACATCCACTACCTCCCATGTGAAAACAGACTTTAAACTGACAATAATATGCTAAGAGAACATCCACTACCTCCCATGTGAAAACAGACTATAAACTGACAATAATATGGTAAGAGAACATCCACTACCTCCCATGTGAAAACAGACTTTAAACTGACAATAATATGTTAAGAGAACATCCACTACCTCCCATGTGAAAACAGACTTTAAGCTGACAATAATGTTAAGAGAACATCCACTACCTCCCATGTGAAAACACTTTAATCTGACAATAATGTTAAGAGAACATCCACTACCTCCCATGTGACTTTAAACTGACAATAATATCTTAAGAGAACATCCACTACCTCCCATGTGAAAACAGACTTTAAGCTGACAATAATATGTTAAGAGAACATCCACTACCTCCCATGTGAAAACAGACTTCAAACTGACAATAATGTTAAGAGAACATCCACTATCTCCCATGTGAAAACAGAATTTAAACTGACAATAATGTTAAGAGAACATCCACTACCTACCATGGGAAAACAGACTTTAAGCTGACAATAATATATTAAGAGAACATCCACTACCTCCCATGTGAAAACAGACTTTAATCTGATAATAATGTTAAGAGAACATCCACTACCTCCCATGTGAAAACAGACTTTAAGCTGACAATAATATATTAAGAGAACATCCACTACCTCCCATGTGAAAACAGACTTTAATCTGACAATAATGTTAAGAGAACATCCACTACCTCCCATGTGACTTTAAACTGACAATAATATGTTAAGAGAACATCCACTACCTCCCATGTGAAAACAGACTTTAAGCTGACAATAATATGTTAAGAGAACATCCACTACCTCCCATGTGAAAACAGACTTTAATCTGATAATAATGTTAAGAGAACATCCACTACCTCCCATGTAACTTTAAACTGACAATAATATGTTAAGAGAACATCCACTACCTCCCATGTGAAAACAGACTTTAAGCTGACAATAATATGTTAAGAGAACATCCACTACCTCCCATGTGAAAACAGACTATAAACTGACAATAATATGGTAAGAGAACATCCACTACCTCCCATGTGAAAACAGACTTTAAACTGACAATAATATGTTAAGAGAACATCCACTACCTCCCATGTGAAAACAGACTTCAAACTGACAATAATGTTAAGAGAACATCCACTATCTCCCATGTGAAAACAGAATTTAAACTGACAATAATGTTAAGAGAACATCCACTACCTCCCATGTGAAAACAGACTTTAAGCTGACAATAATATATTAAGAGAACATCCACTACCTCCCATGTGAAAACAGACTTTAATCTGATAATAATATGTTAAGAGAACATCCACTACCTCCCATGTGACTTTAAACTGACAATAATATGTTAAGAGAACATCCACTACCTCCCATGTGAAAACAGACTTTAAGCTGACAATAATATGTTAAGAGAACATCCACTACCTCCCATGTGAAAACAGACTTTAATCTGATAATAATGTTAAGAGAACATCCACTACCTCCCATGTAACTTTAAACTGACAATAATATGTTAAGAGAACATCCACTACCTCCCATGTGAAAACAGACTTTAAGCTGACAATAATATGTTAAGAGAACATCCACTACCTCCCATGTGACTTTAAACTGACAATAATATGTTAAGAGAACATCCACTACCTCCCATGTGAAAACAGACTTTAAGCTGACAATAATATGTTAAGAGAACATCCACTACCTCCCATGTGAAAACAGACTTTAATCTGATAATAATGTTAAGAGAACATCCACTACCTCCCATGTAACTTTAAACTGACAATAATATGTTAAGAGAACATCCACTACCTCCCATGTGAAAACAGACTTTAAGCTGACAATAATATGTTAAGAGAACATCCACTACCTCCCATGTGAAAACAGACTTTAAATTGACAATAATGTTAAGAGAACATCCACTACCTCCCATGTGAAAACAGACTTTAAACTGACAATAATGTTAAGAGAACATCCACTACCTCCCATGTGAAAACAGACTATAAACTGACAATAATATGGTAAGAGAACATCCACTACCTCCCATGTGAAAACAGACTTTAAACTGACAATAATATGGTAAGAGAACATCCACTACCTCCCATGTGAAAACAGACTTTAAGCTGACAATAATATGGTAAGAGAACATCCACTACCTCACAATCCAATGCTGAACTTGCAGCCTTGTAAGATACAAAATTAAAATGACACCCAAGTTGAACTTGCAGCCTAGTATGATTTACCATTCAAATGGCACCCATGTTGAACTTGCAGCCTTGTTTGATGTACCATTCGAATGACATCCATGCTGAATTTGCAGCCTTGTTAGATAAAAATTTCAAATGACACCTATGCTGAATTTGCAGCCTAGTTAGATACAAAATTCAAATAACACCCACACTAAACTTGCAGCCTTGTTATTGTTGTTGTAGGGTTTAACGCCATTTTTCAGCACACATGGCGGCCAGTATTATTGGTGGAGGAAGAACCCGGGAAAACCACCAGAAAGAACCACCGATGGGTCATGAGAAGCTACTGGCAAGCTTTCTCACATAACTACATTAGCCGAATCTTAGACTCGAACCCACGCAGACAGAGGTGAGATGGCAGTGATCCATAACGGAGAGCGCCTTAGACCACTCGGCCATTCGGGGCTCCTGCAGCCTTGTTAGATACAAAATTCAAATGACACCCATGCTGCATTTAACCCAAGATGATTGTTATCAATGTATTCATATGACATTAAGGATTCAAATTCACAGCACAGTCTTTATTTGCCAATCCAACGATGGTGAAAGAGGAATCTGCATTTCACATGACATGAAATCATCCCACTGTCCCCTTCCATGTCCCCATACAAGATTCTTGCATCCATTAACATCCTGACCAAGAAAAGTCAACTGCCAACCAGGTCTTTGACTTGGAATAAAACCAAGGGAATGATATCCATGTTGAATGGAAGAGCCTTTTACTGGTTTATGAGGCCCACTACAAGCATGTTTCAGTAATTTCCAGGCAGAAATGTGAACTATAAAGATGTAATTTCTTAGAAGTCTAAACTGATTATAGACAGTCCCCTTTTGGATGGGGTTGAGTGTCAACTTCTAGATATCTATCCTCAATTTGGGTTTGTCTGTGATTGTTGGGAGAAGAACCTCAGTACAATTGTGCTGCAAAAGATTTCTACTCCCTTTTCTGGAGATGAAAGACTATGGTGAGATATTTAAGCCCTGCTACTGCTGGAATTTCAAAAAAAAGGGTTGCACTAAGCAAGCAAGGCATTATTTTCTCAAGGAAGGTAGGTGGTGAAGTGAGTTTTTCAGTTTTTCTCTCATTCGTTGGTGTTGTCTCTTGCTCAAGGAAATTGGGTCATTGCTGAAGAGCAAGGATTTCTGATCAAGAGTACCTTAATGGGGTTCTTCCTATTTCTCTGATTCCTCTTTGGAAATAGCTGGATTCTAGTATTCTTTGATTAATAGGCCTGAAAAGGGCTTAATTCCCTGGCAGTGGAATAAGAGACTGATGGAAGAAGAGGCTCAGAGCTGCCACATGGGGATTTTTTTTATAGGAAGGCATCATTCTCCATGAGCTTAACATTAGCAGCAGCAGCAATAGAGTTGAAAAGCGAGTTTAGAGTTGGCAAAGTTTGCACATGAACCATGCACAAGAGAGACCCACAGACATGCTTGTCAATAGTGGTCTCAGTGATGGAACTAGGCTATCCACAGTTCCTGATAGACAGCTGATGAGACAACTAGGCTATCCACAGTTCCTGATAGACAGCTGATGAGACAACTAGGCTATCCACAGTTCCTGATAGACAGCTGATGAGACAACTAGGCTATCCACAGTTCCTGATAGACAGCTGATGAGACAACAAGGCTATCCACAGTTCCTGATAGACAGCTGATGAGACAACTAGGCTATCCACAGTTCTTGATAGACAGCTGATGAGACAACTAGGCTATCCACAGTTCCTGATAGACAGCTGATGAGACCTGATGGAGCCAACAGCTACAATGGTTGAACCACCTGAGTGTCTTGGAAAGATATGGTTAAGCATTCCCAGATATGCAATTTCTGTCAACTTGGATTTGCCTTTTAAAACCAGCATGTTTGTTTTGTAAAAGACTGGACTGAAGTTTAACTGAAATTGTTGCTATATGAAGAGATGCTGATGCTGGGTTCCTTAAGTTGTCTTAATAGAAAACAAAAAGATCTCAGCAAATTGTTTGAAGAAACATTGGTCTTTCAGGTTTAAATTGTTGACATGTGCAGTAATTCTATAAGTGGCCACTGATGGAGCAATAAGAAAAGGAATTAACTCTGAAAAGACTTTTTCAACAAATGCATGGAAGCCAGAATCTTCCCTGGACATTCTAGAAACAGGGAATGTCAGATCTTTTTCTTGATGATTTTTTTTCATCAGACTTGAGTGACTATGATATAAAACAGTTTGCTACCAAGGCAGTAGTAGCAGCAATGCTGATGGCATCCACATCTTTTTCATTTTCAAGATTTATTTCTAGCTTTCTTGCTAGCTTAGGACATCTTTCCATCTGTCCACTGAGTTCCGATTTCACATGTATGGTCAGGCTGACAATGCAGGTGGGGGCGATTACCTTCTGAAAGCTTAATACTTTTACATGGCCTATATATCATGGTCCCCATTTGTTACCTGTAACTAATGCTAACAAAAGAATGGTATATACAGGTAAACTTAGTCCAAACATCACAAGGCTTACAGTAAAGTAGATAATGAGAAATAAATTACATGCCAGAGAGAATTGCAGAGATGATCTAATTACTAAGAATAAACAATGAAACATATTGCTATGTACTACTGGTCAACAGAACAGAGAACAGAATTACGGTGCTTGTTAGCCTCTTCTATGATAAAAAATACAATTGAGATGCAAAGTATTGATCTATGATGAAGATACAGTGAAAGATTATAAACCATGATCCAGTCATAAGAAACTAAAATAGACCAAGAATATTATGATCCAGTCATGAGAAAACTAAAATAGACCATGAATATGATCCAGTCATGAGAAAACTAAAATAGACCAAAATATGATCCATTCATGAGAAAACTAAAATATAACAAAATATGATCCATTCATGAGAAAACTAAAATAGACCATGACTATGATCCAGTGATGAGAAAACTAAAATAGACCATGAAAATGATCCAGTCATGAGAAAACTAAAATAGACCATGAAAATGATCCAGTCATGAGAAAACTAAAATAGACCATGAAAATGATCCAGTCATGAGAAAACTAAAATAGACCATGAAAATGATCCAGTCATGAGAAAACTCCCAAGATTATTCAGACTTGAGAAAAGATGCATAATGGAAGATAAATGAGAGGCCTCTTGAGGAAGTGTGCTAACATGGCAAGAGTACCTGCTGAATCAACAGAATTTGTCAAGAATCCCTTGACACAATGGAAGACTACACTCATCTAACTTCCATCTAGGTAAGCAGATGTTAGCAACTTTCAGTGCTATAAAAAAAGAAAAAAAATAATGTGGTTAACATCTTGTTTTCACTTTAGAGGACTGTAACTGCAAAGTAGTGATGTTTTCCTAACACAATATGTTCTTAACATGGACACCCCCACAAATATGATTCAATTAAATTTCAAAGTTCTAAGTCAAACAAGGATCATAACTCTTGTTAAATAATGTTAGAATATGACACAGAATTGAATATATTATCAAACTTTTAATGAAAAAATTAGAACTAAATTTGGTTTTATTCCAGGATATCTTCAAACATTAATGACCAGAAATAACAGATGGAACCAGATGTATGGACATGGTTAAAACAATATGCCCCCTCCATTCAAAATGGCAAAGAGCATTTAAAAAATGAATAATTAAGATGTACTTCCCTCTTTGTATTAATGTATTATGTTCTTACCAATCTTAAAAAAAATCATATATGTAAACAGAGACATTTGTCCTTCCTTATGTGTGTAACACTTGTTAAACATCTCTCTCTCTCTCTCTCTCTATACATACATACATACATACACACACACACACGCATACAATAGACCAGTAGTTTCTCTGTGACTGACCATGTTTCCATATTTGCATCTATATTCAGTATTGAGGAGTAGTGAAAATACATGTGTTCTTTTTACAAAGTGTTCAGTTTGACTTAAAAAATCATATATATAAACACAGACATTTATCTTTCCTTCTGTGTGTAACACTTGTTAAACACGAGGTTAGGTTTCAAGCTCGTGGCGGTATCCCAAATGTTTTACAATATTTTTTGTATTTTTCACACTTATTTTAAACTTGCTCATCCAAATTTTTAAAAAAAAATCTTCCCTTTCTTTTCTTATTTCTGTCTTAGGACAGAAAATTAACCAAGATATTACTAATTACAAATGAAAATAATACATCATGTAATATTACAATAAGTGGTATCAAATCCATTCAAAATTACTCAAGATTAAATTTTTTGTTTCATCATTTTTATCAATTGTATTCATCATCATCATCATCTTGTAATCAATGTGATTATTATTATCTCTTGAAAATATCCTCATGACTGTACCTCTCCATGATTGTCTTGCCGATGGGAGTAGATCCTGTAAATCCAATCTTCCTGATGTCAGGGTGTTCTGACATGGCCTGACCAATGGATGCTCCTGTAAAACATTTTTGATGACATGATTATTTTATTGTCTTTTGAACAAAAATTAAAATCTGAATCATTGAGACAAAATAAATAATCTGATACTTTTGAGTATGTTCCTGTAAAACAATTATGATAATTATTGAAACAAAAAAAAATAAAGATGAAAATCTGAAAAATGATGAGTCCTTTAATTGCTGATCATGAAGGATGCACAACTACGGTATTACAGTTTCAGAATATTGGTGACAGCTCCAATTGGCCTAGTGGTTAGAGCGTTCACCTCAGATGCAGGAGGTCATGGGTTCAATCCCAAAGACTTACAAAAATGGTACTAAGAGCTGCCTCGAGGTTAGTGTTAACACTGGTGCCTGGTGTCAGGATAAATGTGACTGGGTCGGACATCATGCTACATGTCTGCAGCATGATGCCCCAGTGCTAGACATCACTAATAACTGTCACACTGCAGACATTGCAGTGACATGACTGAAATGTTGTTAAAGCTGCATTAAAAATATAAATCACACACACAAAATATTGACAATTAGAATGCCAATACATAAATTGATCCTAAAACTTATCATAACATGTCCATGAGACATGAACACGTTAAGATGACCTAGAGAATAATCAGTCAAGATTTTCCAAACAGTTTCAGCAGATATTTTTCTGAATGCAATTCAAAGCAAAATTATTTGTAAGAAAAGTGATATTTTCCCCACATTTGTCAAAGTATTATGATTAATATTATTATCTAACTGTATTTACTCAAATGTCAAAATTACCCAGCGTTCGATTCCCAACCCACCAACTCCACCCCAGGTATATACAGTTTCTGGGACTGGCCTCTCAATCCTTCTCAAAATTCCATATTTCTATCTTTAAGAGTGTAGGAATTGCATGACATCAATTACAGCTGTTTTTGCCTGCACTAAACAGCATTTGGTTATGTCCCAGTTCGCAAGTGTACCATCTCGCCTCTGAAGTCATCGACTATCAAAAAAGGCTAAACAACATCAATTATATTCACATTCTGAAAGAATTAAGAAACCAAATCCATTAAAAGAATGTCACAGCATTGCTAATCCTTTTATGATTACCACTTTAGATTCTCACTCACTTGTTCGCTCGCTCACTCACTGCAAGGCATGGAATTCATACAAATTTTCAATTTCATCATTAATTTTTAACTGAAAAAAACTAGAAATATTTCACACATGAGTTGGTAACAATTGTTTCCCATGTTATTTTAATGACAAAAGAAAGCGGACCATGACTGACCAATTTCCCACAAAATCACTACAATAGCTTATATAAGAGTTTGAAGGAAAAAAAAGTTTGGACAAAATGGGACAGCACTTTAATGGTCAAAACTTAATCTCAAAAGTTAAAACCTGTAAAATGTTTGAGCATTGCAACTGTCCTCTTGTTGGTACAACTCATGACACGAGTGGCACTGTGTAAGTAACAATGGAGAAACATGGACATAAGTATCTTCAATCAAAGATTTTCTCAATCATATAAAACTGTTTAAAGTTACCCTTATGGTTAGAATATATAATATACCTGGCCCAGGTAGAATATTGATGACCCCAGGTGGAAATCCAGCCTTTACGCTGAGTTCAGCAAACTTTAGAGCTGTCAAAGGTGTCACCTGTAACAACAACAAAAAAAGGAATGAAGTGTTGACCCATATGTATGCATTTTTAAAAGCATTTCAGGTTTCATCAGTTCTAATGATGAGGTCGATAACTTTGTAAACAGTAATGAAAGACTATGTATCATGACAAGCACTACAATATTTCTACCAGTACTTAAAGGGTAATGGTTGAATAAAGTTGTATAATGTGAAGATCACATTTTCATTTTTGTGACATGGAATTAATCACTGCTTTCCATGTGCACAAATTTGGTCAAATTTTGCAATTTTTACACAATTCCATGCCCTAGGAACATCCCTGCACCTGTTGCTAGTCTAATCCCCAGTCACATCTATAACTAAAATAGACTCCTTTTACAACTGTACAATTATATCAACCTAGATCATGATAAACAATATTAGCAGGTAATGTGATAATGCTAAAATGTGTTTTTATTACATGGCTGGGCTATAAAGTCATAAAGTATTTAATGGATAATTGTTTGATTATCACCTTTCTTGCATCACTGTATCCTTGCCTCATTTTCGTTAAGTGTTCATGAATAATATAACACCAGGAATACACAAAATGCACAAAAGGTTATTTACAGCAGTTTGTGTAAAGCTATCAAGAATGCAGCTTTCGATATCAAAGCAAAGATCAGAAGGAATGTTGATTACTATATTCTCAAAAAATTAATTGGTACAATAAATCTAAATTGTTTATCTATATATTTTCATAATTTATTTGTCTTAACAATATCTCAAACCTTCCACATTGCAACAAGTTACAACATAGAACCTGATCTATCATAATATCTGAAAATAAAACCTATGTACAACAACTGTAAGGAGGTCCACAAGCAGTCTTTTTATTCAGGCATGACCCATGTTGTTGTTTTTTTAAAAGTGGATGGCTGGATGGATGGATGGGTGAATGGATGGGTGGACAAACAGATTGAGACAGATATGCAAACCACGGTTTGACACTAACTTTTTTAAGTGTTGAGCAGGTGGGCACCATATGTGTTCAAACTTTAGAGGAAATTATAATAGGAAGGAAAAATAGTGGTCTCTATTAGCAGGGGACTGTGATGTGCAGGTGGTTCTTTGCCAAGTTCGACTTTTTTAACTTAAGGGGGAGATAATAACTACATTTAGGTCAGGCTAATCTCTTAAGAAAAATAAAAACTGCATACAGTGGGTAATCACCTAAGGTTGGTATTGGAGATAATCACTGCCTATAGACATATGAGAGATAACCTACCTGAGCGGGTTTGAGAACCACTGTGTTTCCAGCTGCCAGACAAGCTGCCATTTTCCAAGCCAACATCATCAGTGGGTAATTCCAGGGTACCACAATACCACATACCCTAAAAAATGCAGAAAAGTGCTATAAGTTCATCCTGTTAATTATCTCTAAAACGATATCATGTCTTTTTCTCTACAATATTAACTTCAAATTTAATAATAAATTTGGACAAGGACAAGGATCTAGAATTGTGGTGTTTTGTAGTGACAGCAGATATCTATGGAATATATGAGGACTCTAATATGTCACCAGTTTTTTCAATCTAAAAGGTACAACAGTAAGAATTGGTATTGTGTCTCCCCTTTCATTCTCTCAAAAAGGCATGACAATAACAATTAGTTCCTGAACGCTGTCAGTCTGAATCCTTGACATAAATAATTGTATACAAGATATGGTAAAATTGTATGTAAGAAAGGTTTCTGCAAATGCAAAGAAAAAGTATTTGCAATCACTATTATCAAGTTTTAGTTTGCTCATCCTGTATTTCAATGTATGTTGCACCTGAATGAACAAAGGAAATACAGGTAGCTGAAGGTCTGAAATATAAATCTGAAATATAGGTAGTGGAAGGTCTGAAATATATAGGTAGATATAGATTTGAAATACAGGTAGCTAATGGTCTGAAATATAGGTAGATATAAATATGAAATACAGATAGCTGAAGGTCTGAAATACAGATATAGATTTGAAATACAGGTAGCTGAAGGAACTGAAATACAGATAGATATTGATTTGAATTACAGGTACATGAAGGTCTGAAATATAGATCACTCACCCAATTGGCTCCCTCTTTGTGTAGGTAAGGTTCCTGCTTGGACGAGCATTGTTGATTGGGATTGTGGTGCCCTAAAAATTACATAAAAGATTTGTTTAAAATGGCATGCATAAATTTAATAATTTCATTATATTTAATCAATGTAAATACAGAATTGAGAAAGCACTGTTACTGTAATACAAAGTATCAATTGGATACATGATGCACTGAATTCTAGAAAATAAAAACTTGCATGATGAGAATGTATTTTTCTGATTGCTAGATGCATTTTTAAAGAGATCACATGGGATGTGAGAATCAAAAGTATAGCAGAGTTGCATCTAGGATTTGATAAAAGTGGGTACTTGCCCCCCACCAAATTTGAAAAAGGGGGAGGGGGAGGGCTAAAGTAGCAATAAAAGGAGGCTTCCAGTATGGTGCGAAAACCTCAATGTATTCAAATCGAGCAATAGCAAGTATAATAAGTGCATTAAATCTTAGAGCTTCTAAAGAATAGGCTCTATACAAAGTCCTCATTATTATTATTAAATGCATATAATGTCTTCTGTATATTGTAGTATAAACACTTAAAACTGAAATCAAAGTCTTATGTTTTCTAATAACATTTTATCTATACACTAACCATTAGAAAATCAAACCATGGACTGCAAATAGTGTCACTCATCTGGCCAATTTTAAAAATAAGTGTCAAATACTTCCTGTGAGTCACATGCCCAATTCTGATTGATTACAAATTCATACTGAGAAAGATCAGAATAGCACATATTTTCCTTTCATGCATGAATAAATATAATTTTTGATTAAAAGTCCAAGCTCAAAAATGAATTAGGGAAAGTATATATAGTTTCTTTAACAGTTAACTCTTAACTGGAACATATATACATCTGCATCCAGACTGACTAATTATGACTGCATTATTCTACAAATATGATAGCCCTCACAAGCCAATAAATCATTCTGAAAAGATGAATCCTGAAGCACAACCAAGGAAATTTATTAATATTAATGAAGAATTTTGAAAGTACATGAATTTAAACTTGAACCATATAAGGTTCAGGGATAACATTTGTAAATGCTGGAATCTGGAAGTCAGACCTGTGGAGAACCAGGAAGTAAAATGTGAAGAACCAGAAGGTTAGACATGTCGAGAACCATGCCATTAAAGTTATGGTGAACTAGAAAGTTAGACATGTGGACATTAAACCTGTGGAGAACCAGAAAGTAAGACATGTAGAGAATCAGGAGGTGAAACATGAAGGCAACAATCAAACTAAACATGTGAAAAACCAGAACCAGAAAGTTAGACATGTAGAGAATCAGGAGGTGAAGCATGAAGGCAATAATCAAACTAAACATGTGAAAAACCAGAACCAGAAAGTTAGACATGTAGAGAATCAGGAGGTGAAGCATGAAGGCAACAATCAAACTAAACGTGAAAAACCAGAACCAGAAAGTTAGACATGTAGAGAATCAGGAGGTGAAACATGAAGGCAACAATCAAACTAAACATGTGAAACACCAGAACCAGAAAGTTAGACATGTAGAGAATCAGGAGGTGAAACATGAAGGCAACAATCAAACTAAACATGTGAAAAACCAGAAGTGAGAACCATAATAATTAAACATGTGGAGATTAGACAAATTAAGATTTAAAAACTTTGACATGTGGAGAACCTGGAAGTCAAATGTCTGGTGAACCAGGAAGTTGACAATGTGGGGAATGAAAATGTTTCAACTGTAAGCCAGGTTCCTTGTGGTAATTCAAAAATTTTTCCTTACTGAAGTGTATCAAGTATTAAAACTAAATTCAATGATTCATTACTACATCAACATTTTATCCCTACCTGTATCTTGTCACACCAGCCTGCAAAATATCGGAATGTTGTAATGGACATGCCAACATGGGTCTTGAGGGCAAGGGTATACACTGCACCAGAATCGACACTCTCAAGAGTTGCAAGTTCTTCCTGGTGCTGTTCCATTAAATCAGCAAGTCTGAAACAAGGAGGAGTAGACATTCTCAAGAGTTATGCCAGTTAATAAGAAAAAATGCATATATGTTAATAAGTGCCCCTTCATCATTTCTTCTTTTCTAACTGCCAAGTATTGAAACCATGTGATATTCTTAAGCTAGAAGATTTTCAAATTAAATATAGTGTAAGCCATACAGGATCAAAGATTGGCACAATTTTTCATTTAAGACAAACCAGCCACCATAAAAAGATTTTTGGTGAAAAACCCATACTTGATAAGAACATCCATTCAGGAGAACTATGTTGATTGTGGCAGCTGTTTTTGGTGGCTGCATTTTTATTCAGAAACAACTGGATATTATAGTTAGGTCTTCTGGTGAGAACTAGATGTCAATGATGACTTTCTGGTGAGAACTAGATGTCAATGATGACTTTCTGGTGAGAACTAGATGTCAATGATGACTTTCTGGTGAGAACTAGATGTCAATGATGACTTTCTGGTGAGAACTAGATGTCAATGATGACTTTCTGGTGAGAACTAGATGTCAATGATGACTTTCTGGTGAGAACTAGATGTCAATGATGACTTTCTGGTGAGAACTAGATGTCAATGATGACTTTCTGGTGAGAACTAGATGTCAATGATGACTTTCTGGTGAGAACTAGATGTCAATGATGACTTTCTGGTGAGAACTAGATGTCAATGATGACTTTCTGGTGAGAACTAGATGTCAATGACGACTTTCTGGTGAGAACTAGATGTCAATGATGACTTTCTGGTGAGAACTAGATGTCAATGACGACTTTCTGATGAGAACTAGATGTCAATGATGACTTTCTGGTGAGAACTAGATGTCAATGATGACTTTCTGGTGAGAACTAGATGTCAATGATGACTTTCTGATGAGAGCTAGATGTCAATGATGACTTTCTGGTGAGAACTAGATGTCAATGATGACTTTCTGGTGAGAACTAGATGTCAATGATGACTTTCCATTTAGGAGTATTGATAGCAAGATTTTCAAGCTGGCCTCCTCGGTAACCATACTATTTTCATTTAGTACCAGCTAAAAAGTCATCAATGCTGATATGACTTTCGACCCTGCAGGAGTACCATTTTCATGATGGCTATTGTGGTGGCCATTTTGGATGTCAAATTAGCATAGTTTTTATTCAAAACCAATTACACACTGCAAGAAGACGACTTCCAGTGAAGCCACATATTAAATACAATTTTTAGAATGAGTGTCATAGCAGTCATTTAGAATATCAGATTGGCAACATTTTAATATTGAACCAACCAGAAATCATACCCATCGATGTGATCATCCATTCAGGAGGAGTACCTATAACATGATTTTCAAACAAAAAGAACACAAATGCAGCCATACTGGATGTTTGAATGGAACAATTTTCATTTTGAACTAACTAGGCAACAAAGAAAGCCCCATATCAAGTGTTTTATTCTGCTCATGAGAGGCGATAACAAGATATTTCAAATGATACCATAAAATAAAAAGATTTCAAGACAGTTGTTGTGATGTCTATACTGGATGTCAGATCACCACCATTTTCATTTTGGACCAACTAGACACTAGACAGTCTTAAAGTTAAATCTCCATCTTTATATAACCATTAATTCAGCAGGAGTTGCGATAACAAGATTTTTCAGATTGCTTCCTCGGTAGCTATACTGTATATCTGAGCAGCACCATTTTCATTCAGGACCAACTAGACCTTAGAATGAATGCTGGTGTAAATCCTCCAATATATTTAGAAGTAGTAGTGATAACTAAATTGTCCTAATGGACAGACGGGCGTTGGATGATGGTCATCAGGTCATCCCAAAAGCTCTTCTGGTCCACATTCACATTTTTCTACATTTATTTCGTCTTTGATAATGAAAACTGGAGAAAGAACCCAAGAAGAAATGTTATAGATTTATTTGAGGCTTTCTTACCTGTACAAAATAGCTCCTCTATCTCTGGCATTCATCTTTCCCCATTCCCCTTCCTCAAAAGCTACCTGGAAATCAATATGAAAAAATTATAATTAAACTGATTAAGTGTAGTTTAAGAAATACACAATGCATACTTTTCTGGCGCCAGGACCCTCTTTGTCTACTTTGGTTTCTCTGCCCAGACATGATGTAACTGCAGAAATATATGTTAATAAGTTAGTTAGATACGTTGTCATGTTGAACCAATCAGATGACTGAGTTGGAGTATGTGATCAAACGTATCAGTTAGGGTGACATTCATATAGCAACTAGAACAACTGTACAGATGCATTACTTTCAGTGTATATGCTGCATTTAATTTTTTAACATTACTTGCAGAAAGAAAGAAATAAGAAATAAATCGTAATTGAACTGAAATATCTTGATTTATCTCTTATTATTGAAAAATAAACACATCTCACAACTTTTGTGTTATATCACAAAATGAACTTGCACAAAGTATATGTCAAAATCACATAACTTCAAGCAATGTACCAAGCAAAGCAGCTACACATGTTAATGAATTATAAGCAGATTTTTACCTTTGAAATCTTTAAAACTTTCATCAAAATTTTGCATGAAATGAATAATCATGCAAATCACTCTTGACTTAGAAATTAAATTTCAACAGTATACTTGGCTTTTGTTTTGTTTAATTGATAAATTATCGTTTACTCTGAATACTCATTAACATATCATTTGGCATTAAATCAAAGTTTGTCATGTCATCATCTGGCATCAAGTCAATTCTACTCATTAACATATCATTTGGCATTAAATCAAAGTTTGTCATGTCATCATCTGGCATCAAGTCAATTCTACTCATTAACATATCATTTGGCATTAAATCAAAGTTTGTCATGTCATCATCTGGCATTAAATCAATTCTACTCAATAACATATCATTTGGCATTAAATCAAAGTTTGTCATGTCATCATCTGGCATTAAATCAATTCTACTCAATAACATATCATTTGGCATTAAATCAAAGTTTGTCATGTCATCATCTGGCATCAAGTCAATTCTACTCATTAACATATCATTTGGCATTAAATCAATGTTTGTCATGTCATCATCTGGCATTAAATCAATTCTATTCAATAACATATCATTTGGCATTAAATCAAAGTTTGTCATGTCATCATCTGGCATCAAGTCAATTCTACTCATTAACATATCATTTGGCATTAAATCAAAGTTTGTCATGTCATCATCTAGCATTAAATCAATTCTACTCAATAACATATCATTTGGCATTAAATCAAAGTTTGTCATGTCATCATCTGGCATTAAATCAATTCTACTCAATAACATATCATTTAGCATTCAATCAAAGCTTGTCATATCATCTGACATTCAAATCAGATAACATAACAAATCTGGCATTAAATCCAAGCCACTAATTAACATCATTTAACAATATTTATATATTATATGAAATTGTTTTTTTAATTTTAAAAAAGTCATCTCTATTTTAGAGAAATAATTAAGGTAATGATTAATGAACTTGCTTGTTCTAGGTCAGTTTTATAATTTTCCATGTACATGTACTTACCATCTTTTGACACCCCACCCCACCCCCACCCCCTGGACATGTTTGATTATTAGGCTTTTCAGAGAGAAGATGCACATTGGAATATTTCATTCCAGTCTTGCTCACATTAAGTTATTGTATTATTCTAAGTGCATACTGTTTGAGAATAAGTCAAAATTAAAATGAACAGATAAATGAGATTTTGTCTCCTTTCACTTTTTTAATTTGCATGGATTTTTTGTTTAAAATGGTTTTATTTTTAAAAAAGTTGAAAATAAGTTTTAAAGTTTTGATCAAAATTGCTGAAGTGGCCTAAAAATGTAAGCAGGTCATCAACATAAAAATATAAAAAAGATTTTAAAATTATTCACTTGTTTGCCATTAATGACTTCAGCCAACAAAGAGTTTGTGAAAAATATCAAAGTACACCAAATTTGAAATAAAAAATCTTTAAAAATCAAGTCATCAACATTAAATGTAAGTGTTCATAACGCATTTACTCATCTACGTCAAAAAAGTTTTGTTTATAGGTAGTAAAACCCAAGTGTATCATCTCGTACTGGATAAAGTGCAAAGTTTACAACACTTGCAAACATTAATGAACATGTTCCCCCCCCCCTCTCTCTCTCTCATATATGGCTATGCTACAGGATGTTGAACAATTTAAACACATCATATCTTAAGTCTTTAAAATAACTGTGTCAAATTAAATGGTATAGATGTAAGAAAACTAAAACTATGTCAGAAAAAGAATGTTAAAATGGAGGATGAATGTAGCTGCTAACAGCCAACCAAAACATGTTTATATTTAACCAACCAAAACATGCTTATATTCAACAACGAACCAAAGCACATATATTTAGCACATATACCTTTGCTGCCTCTACAGCTCTATTGACATCATCAACTGTTGCCTTGGCAACACTACATATCACCTGGAAAACATAAATATGAAGGGTAAAATAAATTGAGATATGATGCATTGTGGATTTGCTATAGTCAACTCAAATACAAATGCAAAAATAAATGTTTTAATATGTTCAACTTAAGCTAAACGACTAAGAATTTAGTCCAAAGATAACAGCGTATTGCTCCTGCTATTAGCAGTCTATTTATAATGGCCTATTTGATTGATATAAACTACAGTAAGGAATTGGTTCGAGTTCCATATGTTATTTTTTTCTTCTAAAATTATGTTCTTTGAGGACTGAAAAAACTCAAACAAAGCCAAATATGTATATAAACTCATCCTGAAGCAGACTTAGTAACTAAAGCATGATTTAAGTCATTTGACACATTCAAGAAGGCATGACTCAAGACATTTAACATTTTCAAGAAGACATGATTTAAAGCATTTAACATTTTCAAGAAGGCATTTAACATTTTTAAGAAGGCATTTAACATTTTCAAGAAGACATGATTCAAGGCATTTAACACATTTCAAGAAGGCATTATTTAAGGCATTTAACATTTTCAAGAAGGCATGACTCAAGACATTTAACATTTTCAAGAAGACATGATTTAAAGCATTTAACATTTTCAAGAAGGCATTTAACGTTTTCAAGAAGGCATTATTTAAGGCATTTAACATTTTCAAGAAGGCATGACTCAAGACATTTAACATTTTCAAGAAGACATGATTTAAGGCATTTAACATTGTCAAGAAGGCACGATTAAAGGCATTTGACACATTCAAGAAGGCATGATTTAAGACATGTGACACATTCAAAAAGGCATTATTTAAGGCATTTAACATTTTCAATAAGGCATTTAACATTTTCAAGAAGGCACGATTCAAGGCATTTAACACATTTGAAGAATGTATTATTTAAGGCATTTAACATTTTCAAGAAGGCATGATTTAAGATATTTAACACATTTCAAGAAGGCATCATTTAAGGCATTTAACATTTTCAAGAAGGCATTTAACGTTTTCAAGAAGGCATTATTTAAGGCATTTAACACATTTCAAGAAGGCATGATTTAAGGCATTTAACATTTTCAAGAAGGCATGATTTAAGGCATTTAACATTTTCAAGAAGGCATGATTTAAGGCATTTAACATTTTCAAGAAGGCATGATTTAAGGCATTTAACATTTTCAACAAGGCATGATTTAAGGCATTTAACATTTTCAAGAAGGCATTATTTAAGGCATGAAACATTTTCAAGAATGCATGATTAAAGGCATTTGAAAATTCAAGGTATGATTCCAAGAATTTGACACATCGAAGAAGACATGATTTAAATCACTTGACATTTTTAAGAAGGCAAGATTTAAATCACTTCACATTTTTAAGAAGGCATGATTTAAGACATTTAACATTTTCAAGATGGCACGATTTTCGGCATTGGGGACATTTCAAGAGCTTGTTATACAAGTTCCTTTTAGATATATATGGTATCCAGGTAAGGCAGCTTTAACAATTATATGCCAGGGTACTGTGAGTTTATATAAAAATTATTAAAAGTAATTCAATTAATGGGAGACTACTCCGCATTGAAAGTGCCTACCCTGAGTCCCAAGTATTTTTATACTGGAACAGCCCTAAAACAAAGATAGGAAATATGCAAATGGCACAGAAAAATGAAGATAAACTTCAATATTTTATGACAATTCTCTATACTCTTTTGATACATGCAATATTATCATAAAATTAGGAATTGAGAAAACAATCATGAGAACAAACAATAAATAGACCAGTATCCACTCAATGAAAAAAAATATCAAAGAACAAAAACTTACAGATTCATTGGTAGGATTAATGGTTTTGAAGGTAACCTTATCAGAAGAGTCCAAAAATTCGTTGTTGATAAAAAGTTGGTTTGGGAAAGAAATGTCCATGTTGTTTACATGCATCGTCACCTGCACACAGAAAGCACATCAATAATTATTAACAAAGAGTCTACAGGTAAATACAATTATTCACTAGGATTCCACAGGTAACTAAGATTTTTAACAAGGATTTCATGTAGTTATTTTTAAAGGATTCCAGATATAACAAAGATACCAGAAATAATAATTAACATACATTCTACACATACAAATAATTAACAAGGATTCCATGTACCTATTTTTAAAAGGATTCCACAGATATCAAGAATACAATAATTAACATGCATTCAACACATACACTTAATTTACAAGGATTCTATGGATAACCATAATTACTAACAAGGATTCCACAGAAAATTATGATATTTAACAAGGATTCCACAGATATCTATGATGTTTAACAAGGATTCCACAGATATATATGATATTTAACAAGGATTCCACAGATATATATGATTTTTAACAAGGATTCCACAGATTACTAATTAGGATTGTGATAACTATAATTAACAATGACTATAGATAATTATTATTAACAATGACCAGAGATAACTATAATGACTTTAGAAATCTATTACTAACAAGGACTATACAGATAACTATAATTAACAATTGCTATAGATAATTATTAACAATTACAATACATAATTATTATAACAATGACTATAAACGTAATAATAAAATTATTATTCAGAATGACTATAAAAAAATATTGCAATCTAAAAACAACACAGATATCCTCCTCATAAAATAAAGTATGTTTTTCCGGTCATGGGGATATAAGTCTGCAAACCCTGAGGACCGCTTTACCAGTCTGGGGCAGTGTGCTTTTTAAAAGTCATAGTATCAGACTACATAAATTTCAGGATACCTCGAAGAACTTGTAATGTAGATATTATACTTGGATTATCTCGTGAGTTAAGTTTGAATTCAACTAGAAATCTCAAGGCAAGCTGGCACATTTTGATCATGTTTTCCGAATGGTGAATTTCTATTCAAAATGGTGGAGTTCAAAGCAAGATGAGAATGAAGTCAGATTATGAATTATCAAAATATTTAGCTGTTGTGACCTAACAAAGTTGATTAAAAATGAGAGAAACATTTGGAGATGCATTTGAATGTGCTTGTGGGTGACAGCGATGACGATGAAGAGGACTTTGAATGTTTTGAACCAGACGAAGTGTGAACTCCATGTGTTTTTGTTCTCGACAAACAAAAGGAATTTATTTCAGTTTTCTGGGAGAGTTGGACCCACTAAAGTGTTAGATGGCTCCAGAAAAGCTTTGGAATACTTTGATTTAGATGAAGTGTTTGAATATTGTTCATGTAATGTGGTAAATAAATAATTGCTTGTGCATTTTACCTGTTGTTTACCGGTTTGTTTAGAAGTTATAACAACCTTTATTTTGATACCAAATCAAGCCAGATATCTTTAAAATTGTCAAAGTAATATTCTTTCAAAGTCCACAGGTCATTCTGCTTTACAAGTCCAAAGTTACTTAGTGTTTAGGGCTCTATGCCTGCAAAGTTACTTAGTGAGGAAAGGGTTAAAAACCTTAAACACAACATCTAAGTCTATACCAGAAAATGATACGTATTGCACTGCTATCCTGTGAAAGTCTTTAGTCCAAGATGAATCCGTTCCTCCAATCAGTAATTCCAGGTCTCAGAACAAACAGGTGATCCCAATTTGATGCTTGAACTACTTCTGTTATTTGGAATTCATCCTTCTTTGATTAGACATTAGAGTCGGAAGGGAAGTGGGAAATTAGGCAACAACAACAGACAAGTATTACATGATCAAAATTACTTACCCACACCAC
Organism: Unio delphinus; assembly: GCA_029339505.1. Taxonomy (NCBI): domain Eukaryota; kingdom Metazoa; phylum Mollusca; class Bivalvia; order Unionida; family Unionidae; genus Unio; species Unio delphinus. Next base: position 10,783,103 of record JAQISU010001236.1, read on the forward strand.
TAAATTTTAATAGTAGTAATACATAACCTGCTATTACTGCATAACTGGCTTTAGAAGCACGAGGGATGCGACTCAAAGCCCCAAAGTTACAATAAAGTTACGATCTGCTGTCAGAGGGTGCAGTCTGAATCACAGCTTGACAACTTGCCGATTTGACAAAAGAGGACCTAATGAGTGAATGCCTTCATGCTAATGTGACACTGAAAGAAGGTACAATGAAATGAAGGTGGAGTCAGTCCACCAAAAGGTCGATGTCATACCATCATTCAGAGATCTTTCTTAGCATGATTATGACAAGCTCTTTTGATATTTAGAATAATCAACCTCGAGTGGCAGCCAAAAATCAGAATTATCATTGAGAACGAAAAGAGATGGATCAAACCATTTCTTTATCCATATGATTTATCCAAATAAACACAACTCAATCAGGGACTTTGAAAGGTAGCCAAGAAGAAACACTGACCCAAGGGAAACTACTGCAAAACTTTCTCACAAACCCAAATTGGTCAAGACTCACATCCATGCAGGAGGATATGAGATGTGAATGATATGTAAAGGCAGGTGCCTTAGAACACTAGGCCCTGTAAGAGGTTGAAGTGAGTGGAAAGCATGGACCACTGCATAGATGAGGTGTCTGACCATCCCATCTGTTCCTGCCTGCCGCTTGGTTTCATGACAACTTTCGTGCTGTCTAATTAACCCATCAGTGAATAAGGAAGCAACAAAACGTTCATTTTTTAGTGTGTCCCCAACAATCTTTCCAAATTAGAGAAAATCAGAGTGCCCCCCTCCCCATTATATACACAGATCTACCAGAGTGAGATGTGCAAACTTCGATTTTGCTGGAAAGGTATGAACCTCACCTCACACATGGATGTTAGCAAATTCCTTACGCCAAAAATCACTACTTTGCCTGAAAGTGTCACAACTTCCACCAGGAAGTGTAAATGATCATACAGCTTAACTAACAGAAAGCGTTGCTGATCCTTTCCATACAGGAGATGGTGAATTCTTTACACCTAGAAATCGATGCTAACTTACTTACATAAGAACTTCCATGCACTAGGAAGTGCCATGGGTAATTCCCTTATGGGAGCTGATGCATTCTCAAGCCAGAATGAGGTATTGACACCTGCGAAAAGAAGGGGCTTCCTGGGTCGAAGAGAAGGATATGAGAATGTAGCTCCCTTTCTACTGACCATTTACAAGTGGTAGCTGTCTTTTTACCAAAAGGCACAGAAAGGAAATCAGTCCATAGATGTACACATCATCCACACTAAGCATATTCCAATTAGCCTTCTTATGGCTGCATTTACCAACTCCTGCTAACATAATAAATGAATACACACAAAAACCAAACTCAGGGAATAAATTTGTGGTAGGCAGTACTTTTCCTAACACCAGTTACTGGCAACAGGATAATGTATAAATAAGTGCACTAAATACTTACAAAAGAGACACAGATAAAAGTCAAATATACAAAAGATGGGAGAAAATGTTGAATGCAACACCAAAATATATACATGGCAAATATTTCAAAAGATGCTTCCAATAGTAAAGTCATTAGACACCCAATGACATGTGATACCTACAGAAAGTCCAAGCAAAAGAAGGATGATCTTACAAATAATGGAGGAAACTAAGGCATCAGACTGGGATTATCTTGTTTCTGCTTTAAGACCTCCATTTATTAATTAGCGGAAAGATTTCACTTTCACTGAAGACTAGCACAAGAAAAAGATAATGCAATAATAGCATACAACATATTACTAGTATTAAATTTTAAAGTTGATGACTAGGGCATAACCGACTTTTGATCCGGAAATCGGATTCCACCGGATAGTATGAAGTTCCGATTAATCGGAGTCGGACAAGGCATGAACGACCGATTCGGATAATAAAAATAATAAAGTTGAATTTCTATAGCACCGTGTCTAACTCTGCGTGTCATTCGATAGTGAGTTAATAAAGTTAAATAAGAAGTCAGAAAAGTCCAATATGGTCAACACAATCACGCTGTGAGACAATCTATTTGAACCAATGGGTGAAAACCGGAAAGGAAGCCGGATATGGTAAAGTACTAAGTAACATGCTAGACACGGCAAAACCAGATACCAGAAACCCGGAAACGGAAGATGAAATTTTTTAGAAAAAAAAATACGGATTTAGCATTTCCGATTAATCGAATCGTATCCGGAATCGGAAAAATTTCATGCCCAAAATCCGGAATCGGAAATCGGTAGAAAAATGCTAATCGGTTATGCCCTATTGATGACATTGGGTTTGCCTATGGGTGACATGAGTCAAAGTTGTACCCCCACTACCATAAAAAATTCATGTTTCATGTACATTTCATCAAGCTGACAATTTCTTTTTTTCAGTAACAGAAACTAGAAATTCAAGGATGTCATATATGATCAAAATTACTGTTATGTACAAAATATTGACTAAATATTCTGAAATATCTATAAATGATATTTAGTCTTCAACAAATAAATTTTTCATATTAATAGAATAAAAGCTTGAACATTCCTGCACACATGAATTATATTAAGGGAACAGATCTGATCTCAATCAATACTGTTTTATAACTAATACAAAACTGAACTTTGTTGACTACAAGTTTATACTGCCTTGTGATATATATAATTAAAAACTGGTTCTTGAACACTTCAACTGTTTTTCAAAATATATCTGTTTAGCCAGAAGTTTATCTTACCGGCGTAAATTTGAATTCCTCCTTATCTACTATCCCTCGTCCTCTTTTGACAACACAGTTGACAAAATCCTCAAACATAGTGTTCATGTAGACGTCTTCATTCTCCAGCTTGATCCCATTACATTTCTGTTTCACTTCCTCAACTAACCTGTCACGACAAGTGATTCCTTGCATATCTTTATACAAAAATACATATTTTGTTCAAATTTGGCAGAATGAAAGGGTTCTACATGTTGCAGGGCTTTACTAATGCTATCAGACCTTGATGAAATCATTCATCTCATTGAAAATGTTCTCTACCCTGACTCAAAATAAAACAAAATGTATTTATTACATTATGTTCCATTTAAATTTTAAATGTTTTTATCTATTGAGTGTGAAATTTTAAAAATAAGGTAGGTTTTGAAAAGGGTTAAGCCTGCACTTTTAAAAATAAATCCATGCACATCTCAATAGTTCCCATATAGGCGTGTGACATGGAAATATTGACAAATGCAAAAATTACAGACTGAACATCAAATTAACCTTGCAAGAAATAGACTGACCAACAAAACAACCTTGCAAGAAATACAGACTGAACAACAAAATCAACCATGCAAGAAATACAGATTGAACACCAAATCAACCATGCAAGAAATACAGATTGAACACCAAATCAACCATACAAGAAATAGACTGAACACCAAATTAACCATGCAAGAAATACAGATTGAACACCAAAACAACCTTGCAAGAAATACAGATTGAACACCAAAACAACCTTGCTATTAATTGCTGCTTTCACACTCACCTTACATACATAGCAAACACCCCTATAACTTGCTATATATTGCTGCATTAACTCACCTTACATGCATAGCTAACATCCATAGAATTTGCAATCTATTGCTGCTTTCACACTCACATTACATGCATAGCTACCATCATCAGAACTGGCTAAATAAATATTACTATTTTTGACTGACCCTACATACATACCTAACAATGTCTACATAACTGGCTAAATATTAGTACTTTCAGACTGACTTTATATACATACCTAACAACATCCATAGAACCAGCACCTGACTTGAAGAAATCTGTTAAATTGTCAATATTTATGTTGAGTATGCCATTCCAAACCACCTGGAAAAAGAAAGAAAAAATGTAACCACAAGTTTATCCTTTCATAACTATGAAAAAACACATGGACAATTCTTCGAAGAAGATTTGTTAAACTCTACAGATACTTGTACCAGGAGCTTTTGTTCAAAACATGAGTCCCACAAAGATACTACTGCTCTGTAGTCTGAAGAGGATTTCCAGAATTCAAGATACGATTAATTTTTAACTGCCAAATGCTGAAACCATCTTTGATATTCCTGAGTAACATGATCTTCAATATGCAGCAAAATGTGAAATCAGACTGTCACAAGCTTTTAAAGACCAACCATACAGTACAAGTCTTCAAGTGACAACCCAATGCTTATACGAGTTTCTGTTCACAGGGAGCAGATATAAAAAAACAAGATTTTCAAGATGTCTGCCTCGATAGTTCCACTGCATATCTGTCAACCCTAACAAGACCTCCTCAGTAAGGTGGTTGATTGTTCAACTCTGTAAAGTTTACTTGAACCTTAATTACCTCAAGTACTGATTCACAAACTGCAGTTCCAAACCCTATGGAGTCTCTCCATCTTTCCCACCAAGTGACAAAATATTGTCTTCTAAATGTAACTGTGCCCTTGTTTTTCTCCAAGAATCTAAATATTTTATTTCATTTGCCTGTACTATTAAAACTTTTATGAGCTTTACTGTCCCCTGATTCCCCGCCTGTCATTTGTTGGATGTCATAATTTTTAAAAAAAGAAGAAAAAAAAAAAAGCAAAAGCTTAATCATGCAGATGTTTTTATCGAAAATATGCAGTTACTATGGTAAAGTTTAAAGCATCTGAGATACTGGGGCCCCGAGCGGCCGAGTGGTCTAAAGCGTTGTCCGTTATGAACCACTGCCATCTCACTTCTGTATGCGTGTGTTCGAGTCTAAGATTCGGCAAATGTAGTTATGTGAGAAAGCTTGCCAGTAGCTTCTTGTGGGTCGGTGGTTCTTTCCGGGGTTTGTCAGGTTTCTTCCTCCACCATTAATACTGGCTGCCATGTATAGCCTATATTGTGCTGAAAAACGGCGTTAAACCATAAAAAAACAAAAACAAAAAACAAAAACATCTGAGGTACTAAAGTTATCCTGATTCCCTGACTAATTCCACTGAATATAATATGAAACTGATCCAAATATAACATGCTTTAATCTGATTTTACTGCAATCATATTTCCATTTCCGTAATTTGTCCATTTATTCATAAGAGTTGGCGGGTCTGATATTGTATGTCAGACTGACAGTTTTCATTTAGGACCAACTAGACTTCAAGCAGACCTGCCAACACTGACGAGATAGTCTAAGTAAGGCAGTTGATTTTTTTCTGTGACCAGTTTTCAGTAACGTACAACAAAATATCATCAACTGCTATTGTAATAATGGAAAACAAACAAACGGCAATGGTAAACATTATGTTCAACTAATAGTACATGTAAACATTATTTACCATCAGTACAGTTGCACAAACTTGTTCCCAACACTATAGAGCTCAATGGCATGTTGCTATCTCTCAACTTTACATAATTCTTCGAATTTTTGTTCTCAATTCACATGACAGCAATCGTATCTCCTGTCACAAGACATATTCGAATTGGCATGTGAAGTCCAATAAACATAATTGTGACCTGTCCTGCTTTTATTCACAAGAATCTGAATATTCCTTTCATTGTTCTGTGTTGATTATTAACACTTTTTAAGAGGCTTTTTCCCTTTTATCTTCAACATGCATCGCTTGCTGGATACCATTAAAAAAAAACTATAATCAACAGTTAGATCATGCAGATGATTTGAATGACAAAACATGTTCCATTTAAAGTTTCTGAGGTACTGCTGTAAAGTTAATCTGGTTCCCTGACTAGATATAATATGAAACCCAGATCCAAATCAAACACGGACAAACAAATTATCCGGATTTTTCAGCAAACATTATTTTTTTTGTAGTTTCTGCTTTTATTTCGTAAGTCTGTATTTTAAGGGTCATTTTCGTAAGACTTGTGGCAAAATTGTAAGATCTGCAAAGTATTCTAGTTAGAATGCCCATGCTCTTATGACCATCCATTTAGGTGGAGTAGCAAAAACAAGAATTTCAGTTGGCTGCTGTGGTGGCTGTATTGACCATGTTGACTCTCAGCAGCACCATCTTCCTTTAGCAACAACTAAACATTACAAGTGTTCTAGTGAAAACTACATATATACTGATCAATTTTCCATTCAGAAAAACTAGCAATCAATTCAAGATGGCTGGCACTGCATCCAAGTAATTTTGAGAAGACATATTGCTAAGTAAAAATGCTAAAAAATGTACTCAGTAATGCAAATAAAGTGTAGCATTCATAATATCTGACTATATAATCTTTTTAATCAAACACAACCATAAGGCATACAACCTACAGGACTATATAATCTTTTTAATTAAACACAACTATAAGGCATACAACCTACAGGACTATATAATCTTTTTAATCAAACACAACCATAAGGCATACAACCTGGACTATATAATCTTTTTAATCAAACACAACCACAAGGCATACAACCTACAGGACTATATAATCTTTTTAATGAAATACAACCATACGGCATACAACCTACAGGACTATATAATCTTTTTAATCAAACACAACCACAAGGCATACAACCTACAGGACTATATAATCTTTTTAATCAAACACAACCATAAGGCATAAAACCTACAGGACTATATAATCTTTTTAATCAAACACAACCATAAGGCATAAAACCTACAGGACTATATAATCTTTTTAATCAAACACAACCATAAGGCATAAAACCTACAGGACTATATAATCTTTGTAATGAAATACAACTAAAAGGCATACAATCTTCAGAACTATATATAATCTTTTTAATTAAATACAACCATAAGGCATACAACCTGGACTATATAATCTTTTTAATCAAATACAACCATAAGGCATACAACCTACAGGACTATATAATCTTTTTAATCAAACACAACCATAAGGCATACAACCTGGACTATATAATCTTTTTAATCAAATACAACCACAAGGCATACAACCTACAGGACTATATAATCTTATTAATTAAACACAACCATAAGGCATACAACCTACAGGACTATATAATCTTTTTAATCAAATACAACCATACGGCATACAACCTACAGGACTATATAATCTTTTTAATCAAACACAACCACAAGGCATACAACCTACAGGACTATATAATCTTTTTAATCAAACACAACCATAAGGCATAAAACCTACAGGACTATATAATCTTTTTAATCAAACACAACCATAAGGCATACAACCTACTGGACTATATAATCTTTTTAATCAAACACAATGATATGGCATACAACCTTCAGGTCCTTAATCATCTTTTCCTCTTCTGGGGTGAGTTCCAGCTTATCTTCATGTGTGTCCTCTTTACCAAACTTGCTGGCACTAATCATCTTTCCACTCTCCATCTGAACCTGGCTTACATTTACCTGCATAGATATATGGAAAAGTCTATTTGCACTGGGTGAAACTCTGTTCTCACTAGTAAGAAATTTAGCGCACACCTGATATGAATGAATCAGCTAAGGAATTTCAAACAATTTCATGCACATCATTTCATGTTACTGGTTCTACATGGGGACCTTTTTCATCGATTTCATGCACAGTATTCCACATTACTAGTAAATATGTTGGGACCTTGATAAACTTTTTCATGCAATTTTCCATACTACTGGTTATAATTGGGGACCTTCCTCAACTATTCTGTGCACAGCATTTTATTTTACTGGTAATATGTGGGGACCTTTTACATTGATTTCATGCACAGTATTCAAACATGTCTTAAATTGACAGTTATCTCCTTGATACAACTGTTCTTTTTAGACAAGTATTTCCTATATGCAGGCAGTCTTTATATTCCTTGTGATCTGGGTAATTAATTCATCTTGTTTACTCACCATCTTTCCATCATTTCCAAACAAGACCATCCCATCTCTATGTACTATGGCTGGCTTACTGCATCCTTCCACCTGAAACTCGGGTCCACGTGGCACCATTCGATTCCACAGGCGAGAACCAAAGAATGTTATTTTCTGTAATTTATATAAATAATGGAGGGCTTAAAACTATCACATCAAATATTCAGAATTTATTTTCAACGTGTGATGGTTTGGGAAAAATGACATTTTCATGAACTGCAAAATCTCCAATATGTCAGACACACCACAAAAAAACAGTTAAAAACAATAATTATATTATTTCAAAATGATTTCCAATATATCCTAACAAGAGACCCAAGTGGATATGAGAGCACAAACTTTACTGATATCTGCCTAATAACCAAAATGCAAGAGCAGTTGGTTAAGAAGTATTAATCAGTAGGGTGCTGTTATGTAAAAGTTTCTTAAAATGATCTAGCATACATAATGAAAACAAATCTTTTCAAATTTCTCACATTTTTATATTTTCATCCATATATGAATAATTTGTAATATACTGTATCTATGCCAGGACATTTTCTATTAAAGTTGGTCAAATTCTGTTATCATAACTGATAGTGGAGTGGTATAATTTCTATAAATGTGAAAGGCCTTCAAAAATGTGGTGCTACATTTAGTAGTGGATTAGTATAATTTCTATAAATGTGAAAGGCATTCAAAAATATGGTGCTAACCATTTTTGGACTTTAGTAATGGTATTTATATCTGATGACAGATCAATAAAATCTGCAAAAACATGGAAGTTATCTATGCCAATATGGTTTCAGTCAAATCGTGTCAAACTCCTTTGAGCAGCTTTTGAGCTCACTTAAAGGAAATTTAGCAATAGCAACCATATCTGATAGCTGTACAGTGCTTCTTTCGAACAGACCTAAGGAATTTATCAGACTTGTATCAAGGTTGTGGATTTTGACCCTTGTCCAAATTGAACAACCTAACTAAACATTTTCATGCCAAAATCTTTACTTAAGGATTCCATGCTTTTTTATATCTTTAAATAACATAACAGTTCTAACTAACCTTGATTTTCACACATGGTATTTGGTTATTTGCATTTTTAGCTATAAAAGTCCATTATGAAACAAAAAAAGTTTTAAAATATGCAGAAAAAGCAGCTACGTTTTTTTTTTAAATATCTCAGTTTATAGCAAATGAAAAATGACACAATTTTATATACACATAATTATGTACAACTGCATATTTAAAAGACTTTACATATCGGTAACAATTAAAACTTGTTCAGACCTGCCCATTGATAACAGACCATGCTCCGGGAACTTTGTCACAACCTCGGATAAAGTTGTGAATGTTCTCAGCTGGCTTTTTCCAGTCAATCTAAATGGTAAAAAAAGGGAAAGAAAAATAAATGCAAATAATATCTAGCTTTATTAAATTTTTAACTTCAGATAAGTTAATACAATTTATATGCACCTACTAATATGAAGCAATAGAGGTGCAAAATTTTAAATCAGAAAATAACGACAATCAAACTGGACACAGGATTTCCTAATGTGGTAATCCTCACAAAGTGTCAAGGATGTGGTAATCCTCACAAAGTGTCAAGGATGTGGTAATCCTCACAAAGTGTCAAGGATGTGGTAATCCTCACAAAGTGTCAAGGATGTGGTAATCCTCAAAGTGTCAAGGATGTGGTCATCTTCATGAAGTGTCAAGGATGTGGTCATCTTCATGAAGTGTCAAGTTTGTGGTTATCTTCAAGAAGTGTCATTGATTTGTTAATCTTAAATGTCAAGGATGTGGCAATCCTCGCATAGTGTCCTTAAAGTGGTAATCACAATAAGTGTCATTGATTGATTAAGCAAAGTTATCTGATACCGGACTTCACTTATTAATATGTATTCACATAAATCAATAAAGCACAACAAATTCTCACTGGGCAGACTTTTAAAATGAAAACAAACACTATTTATCAATCAATCAATTTAGGGTTGTCAATAGATTTAGGGTTATCAATCAATCAATTTAGGGTTATCAATCAATTTAGGGTTATAAAATCAATTGATTCAGAGTTATCAATCAATTGATTTAGGGTTATCAATCAATCAATTTAGGTATACATCAGACACCAGTGTAATTCAGCATAATTAAAAGAAAGATTACTTAGGTGGGATATTTTATACAAAATGGATCAAATAAAAGTTCATATGAAATTTGCATTATAAGAGATATGACTGTGATTAAAAAATGCAAAATCCAGTGGATCAATGACACTAATGTGTTTGAATATGCTCACATTAATGATTATGTATTTTCTTTTTCCCCCAAGTAATAATAGATTGTGTGACTTTGATGAAGCACATCAAAATGATTAGTACGCATGGTGTACATTTTCTGAGACATTCTATTATATGATTCCTCCATTGATAACTCCTGCACAACAGGGTCCAAAAACAATGACCACTCTAAAAGCAAGGGTACAAGTTACTGATGGAGCTCAAATATATTAAGGGGATGTCAATCATGCTAACTGCTATTGTTGTTTAATGCCATTTTTCAGCACATGGTAGGTTATACATGGCAGCCAGTATAACTGGCAGATGAACTCACAAAAAACTCGGGAAGAACCACCTGTCTATGGGAAGCTCTAGGCAAGCTTTCCCACATACCCACAATGGCCGCACCGAAGACTCAAACCCATGCAGGCGAGACAGTAGGTGGGTGGGGTGGGGGTCTGGGCTATTTAATGGCAGAATACTATTATATACTCACTGTGAATAATTGTAAAATAAAGTAATATCTCTAACGAAGTTGTTTGCATTTTTGAATAAATTACCTTTTTTACAATACACTAAACTATTACTCCAAGAGGTTTCAGCATTCATCATGTGTATAAAAAATTATTGTGTTTAACAACCCTGCTTTTTGTTGCTTTTATTCACAACAATAAACAAGATTCCTTTGTTAAAAACTAGGGACATTTATTCTGTGAAAACAGCCATCAATATTGCAAGTAATGGTAAAACTTCTCCATGAGAAAATCTCGTAAGTGTTGATTCAGGATTAATATTCATAATACACTCTGGATATCACTTATAAACAATGAATGGAATCTGTAAAATAAAGCGTTCACTCACATGTTATTTTCAATCCTATTTATACGTACATAAAAGTCAATCATATTTATATTTGCATACAAGCCACCATTTTTTAATGAAAACTTGATTGGTAATCTTGTTTTATAAGCAAGACATATAACTGTTTGGGAGTAATGAAGGAAATTCTAAACATCAGCAGTACATATAGTTTAATGATTCTAGTATTTACATTTAAAACACAAAGCAGTGTCAGTGAATCATGAAGCATGGATCTATACGACCTCTTTTTGTGACATAGCACTAATTAAGATGCATACCGTGACCTTGTTTTAAGGTTCCAAGTATGCTTAGAAGATGCAAAACACAAGTGAGGTAATCACTAAAGCAGAAAAATATGAAATGCTGCTTGGTACCCTTCTTTTGAGATACTGAGATACTTTGAGATACTTTTATACTAATTGAGATACTAACTGAGATACTTTGATGATCTTAGCATGAACAGAGCCTAAGAAAACAACTTCAAACAAAGTAGTTAATCCAATCAATGCACATGAAATGTGGGTCACCCTGACCTACTTTGCACTCTTGGTTTATTAATAGTACAAATGCAGTGCCACACCAAGTTTCATAATTTCAGTTACAACAGCATGTACACCTAACTCGACACATAAATTTAAACCAAGAATGTACAAATAAAGCAGACGTTTGTGCAACATAACCCTTTAGCTCCATTCCCAGTGTGCAGGTGCTAGGAAACCCACTCTAAACTGTTGTCTAGGATGTCAGAAGAACGAATGACTGAAATGTAAAGTGGCTCCAGATGTGCATGCACTTTACAAGAATGGATGACACTTCAGATGTCAATGCCAATGCAATCATCAACACAAGCCATGACTTATCACTAAGATTTCACATGAATATACATAAGCCTTCTTGACCAATCTCTGCAAACAAAATTAAAATTTTTTCGCAATGCCGACTCAATATGACCTTTCATGCCATTTTTTTTAATGAGTGAATCAAATTCTCCTACAAGCATGGTCATGAATAATAAAGACACTTACACTGATGTGTAGGCGAATGTTGCATTGTGTAGCTGCTAATGTATTTTTGTTTATCTTATCACTGAAAAAGTAAATCATGTCACAGACAACCAATGGCAAAACAATAACAGAGTATATTTTTGCCGGAGGCTTATGAGGGAGATGGTAGTACAATGGCTATCCTCTACTTCCCAATTTATTGTACCCAGCCTTCAACAAGGCTGAATATGGAGCAAACTGAAAATCAAAGAGAAAATACAGAGTATACTTTCATGTGATGAGAAAACTGGTAGAATCACTCAAACTGGAAAAAAGGCAAAAAGAAAGGAAGGTATCTGCAAGGCCCCTTGTGAGTACATTCTGACAAGGCATGGGAAAAATGTAGTAAATTGTGATGGAAGATATTTGGCACCAATCACTCATACCAAGTGGATACTACTCCCTTGTGTCTTCCATCTTGGCAAACAGACAAATTTTAAGCGCTTTGAGGACAAGCCATAAGATGAGCTAAATGGAATCAATCAATAAATCAATAAATTATTGCAATCAATAAATGCAATCAATAAAAGACATTTTAATGTCTTCTGAATGTATTTTAAGAAGTAATACATAGCATACAGTACAAATCTGTACCTACCTTCACAGTATCCTTTTTCAGTAAGGCATCATATGTGGCCCCTTCCTCTGGCTGAGTGATAACTGGGGCTTTCCCATCCACTATCAGCTGCACTGCCTCTCCCTACAGACAGACATATGAATAGACATTAATATGAAATTTAATATATTGATGGAATTATCACTGAAGTTTAGAAATATTGTGAGGTTAAAAAGTTAAACATTCTGCCCTTTCTGGTTTCCATAGGCAACAATTTATTCAGTCTAGATAGGACACTGAGGGCTTTTGATCAAAGCACTTTACTTCACCTGTCTCAGGCTTGAAACTCCTGCTGGTGTTTCTGTGTTGTATAACACTAAACCAAACAGCTTTATACAAATTTGTGTGCAATATACTCACCAAAGAAGTGAACTTGATTAGTCTAGCTTTCCTTACATAATGATAGTGCATATATTACAGAAATTCATCTTTCTTTTTTTTTTACAAGGTTGCACAGAGGTGAACAATTCAGTAGTCAACACATCTCTGTCTAGCAAATTTTGTTTTCAGACTATCATTATGAGGTCCAAAAACCCATGGCTCTAACAGCCACATTTGATCTTAGCAGCCAGTAAAAACTGTACTCCTAAAATGCAGGAGTATGTCCCTTGGATTTACAATAGGGTCATGGCCTGAAAAAAGTGGTGCTGTCACACAAATTTACCTGACAGGTGACCCTGGAAATGGATGCCAAATTTTTAAGAATATCTCATGCAGTTGGTAGCCCAGCTTATGCACAGATATTCAAGTATAACTGCTTTAGCTAACGAATGCCAAAGTCCATTAACATGAAGTTACTTTTTCTTAATGAAGCAAATGTGGTTGATCACATTTGGCCAAATTTAAAAATGAAATAACATTTAGCAATTTCTAAATTATTGAACATTTTTGTGAGGCTGATTGCCCATTTTGTTTTCAACATGTTTGCATTGCTTGGTCGACATTTTGAAAAAATACTACAAGCAACATATGCAGAAATTGTGCAATGAAAAAATGGGCAGATCAGGTATTCCTTTAAAACTGGACTGGTTCTTTCACTAGCTCAAATGATATTTAAAACTGGACTGGTTTTTTCACTAAATCAAATGATATTTAAAACTGGACTGGTTCTTTCACTAGCTCAAATGATATTTAATATCAAAACCAGGATCCAGATCAAACCAGACAAGTCAATCTCTGGATTGAACCACACAGTTTATATTTAAAAAACTTATTAATCCATTAAGTGTGTAGCATAAGGGTCATTTTATTCTGATTTCAGGTCACATTTTAAGGATTGGCAGGTCTGCATCTAATAATGTGGTCAATTGGAAATGAATAACTATTATAGACAACTATCCTTATTTAAATATAGCAATATCTCATGTTGGCTCCTACAATATATTTCAGCAAATGCAATACAAAATTCAACATAGAAATTCTTGTAACAGAAGTAAACAAGTTTACTAAAAACTTCAACTAACTTTTGTATGAATAGTCACTCAGCATATATATATAATACTTGTAGCATATGACTATTCACGAATTGGCCCTATTAAGGACCAAAAAGGGACTTTCTGTGAAAACCTCATGTCAATATATCCATTCATTCAGGGCAATTAAAATAACAAGATTTTTAATGTAGTTGCTATGGCAACCCTTAGATGGACACAATTTTTTTCCAAACCATTTACCATTTTCATAAGTAACTTTTTAGTGAAAAAACACCAAGTTGATCTGACCAACCATGCAGGAGGGATAGTGATAAATTTTCCAGACATATGTGTGCTGTGATTAGGATTTTTTACATAGCTTTAACAATTTTTAATTCATATCGCTACGATGTCTGCGGTGTGACAGTTTATAGTGATGTCCAGCACTGGCGCATCATGCCACAAACATGTAACATTATGTCCCACCCAGTCATATTATCCTGACACCAGACTGACCAGTCCATACACTAACCTCTTAATGCTGCAAGTACCATTTTTACAAGTCTTTGGTATGACTTGGCATGGGCAGGAGACGCTGTCCCTACCCTCAAGAAATCTGAGGGATATTTTAAATTGACAATTAATACATACTAGTAGTTGTCACCTTAACGTTGTCATCTGTACTGTACAAAAAAAATAAATTATTTTGGACATTAACATTATTACAATAAATGTTTTATCAGGTGCGTAAATAGCTCATCAAAATGTCTGAATATTTGTTGATCTCAAAATAGAGTGCCCCATTGCATTTTCCACTCTGAACCTCACTCTCGTTCAACTTATCTGCCAACATTTATAGTAATAAATATCAATGTCTTTACATTGCTTCTCTATTAAATTAAAAACTCATTCATAAAATTATAAATTATGTATTTATTTCCTTATGTTCGTCTTTCATTACTATTACAACCTCAAAAAAAAATGTATCTTTCTCGTTAAAGATCTGGTTACAACCTTAATTGTATATTAAAATAGCAGCTGGCAAAGACTTGACCTCGCAACATGGCTGACTACTATAAAAATTGATGTTTTAATTAACTCACACACACACACACACACATACACAACACACACACACATATATAAAACATTTTACAATGGATGGATGGATATTCATTGTCATCTAGCTTCTGTCAACTTGTTTTTGCACCAACACAGATGTAGATGGACATCCTCAAAAGAAATGCTGTGTGTGTATTTTTGGGGGAGATTTTGGGGGAACAAAAATCTAAATATCAATTGCAATCCCCTACTTAAGAAACAATGCTACAAAAAGATAAAGGATATTCATAAATTATAGTACATGAATATTGCTGCAAAATTTTGAAAAGTATCTCATTTATTACCTAATTTTCAACCAAGTTTACAATGTTTACAAATTTTAAAATTTAATGCAAAAGGTTTTTCTCTTTCCTAACCAGCCACAAGATGTTTCCAAATTTATGCAAAACAATTCATTTCTATCAACTTACAAAATGAAGCCATTTACACTGTGGAAAACCAAAATATATTCTCAAATGCCACCAATAACTTACCATGGCTTTCACCCCTTCTGGGTAAAGAAACCTGTTGTAAAGAGTATCCACTGTGTCGTTCGGACCAACATAACACTTCTTTTGTAGCAGTATGGGACCGGTGTCTAATCCATCATCTGCCCAGAAAATGGTAAACCCTCCAGTCTTATCTCCCTGAATCAGTGTCCTGAAGAGACATCAGCATTGAAATAAACCAATAATCAACGAATTTTGCATTCATTTATTTACTAAATGGCAAGTTCGTTCTTGGTGATAAGCCCATCAACTATTTTACAAATTTTAACAAATATTTAACAAGAATATCTTGGTCTGACAATAAGACACACTCTTTTAGGCAAATGTATTGAAACCACTCTCTGGTCTTATAGAAAAATACTGTACATGCATTGCAACATACTGGCATTAATTCTCATCATAGAAAAACACTGTATATACCCAATGACATTCAGGCCCCCTGTTCTGATCATCAGAAAAATAATGCATACTCTACCACCAGTGTCTTATTTTTGTGAGGAAAATACAATACATGCATTCTGGACCCCGGGTTGTATCACAGAAGTCTTATCATTGAGGAAATACTGTATAAGCTCCACTATGTTCTGGCCTCCAGGTCTTATTGACAGACACTGTACATCCCTCACATTCTGACTTGCTGATCCTATCATTATGGGAAATACTATGTACGCCTCCAGTACATTATGGTATTTTGATTTTATCATCGGGCAATATTGTGTAAGCCAAAAACATATTTGTGGTGGCGTGGCGTAAAAAGACATACTCAAATCTGAACCTACCAGTTGATGGCTGAAGCACCTCTGTGCAGTGGCAGCAGTGATGGATGATAGATAATTGACTTGTTCTTCGGAAAGTTGATGACCTCCATTGGGATAAACTGGGAACAGAATGGTAACACGTTCAACTCAGCTCCAATTGATTTATATTCCTCAAGGACTTCTGGGACTGGTTCTTTCTTCACCTGCCATCTCTTGTACTTAAAGACTGGAATGCCATCATTTGAGGCAGCAACAGCTTCAAATGAAAAATATAAGGAACAATGTGAATCTTCCTGATAAACGTGTCTTACACACAGAAAAATTTCAAACCAGTTTTACGTTCTGTTTAAACCTATAATCTGTCAAACAAGTTTCCTATAAATTTTCTGTTTCTTAACCCGACTGATAATGTACACTCAAACCTCAAGAATGTATCAAATACCGTATTTATTTGCTTGTAAGTATTATTCAACTGCAAAATGCTTAGATCCAGATCTACTGGTGTATAATGTGCATGCATCTTTGGCTCAATGCAGTTTGTTCGACCTGATCAATAGAACAAACAGCATAGACTCGGATATGCTGTCAAATATCTGATTTATAAGCAATTACGTACAATATACTTTTCAATCTTGACTTTATCCCAAAACTCGAATCATATAGACAGTGATATACTTGCAGATATACTAAAAATCTAAAACTTGTACCCCAAAAATACCCGACATCTTACAAAACATGACAGTAATGAACACGAATTAAGTTTCTGGCTGATGATGAAAGTGTTTCATAGATATTGCCTGCCAAGATAAATTTTGTGACAAAATTCACCAGGCTTTATAAGTGGGTCAAGGAGAAATCACCATTATTACATAGTAAGACACAAGAGTAAACTTGAATATTTATGGTATACACCTTCTTTAATTGACTGTTCAACCAATTCATCACCACACAAATATCACTGAAGAAATTTCAAAATACCCAATAAAACCTTTTAAAGTTAAACTTGCAGTGATCTTAACTACAAAGAAACCACTTGTACAGGGTCTAAATTTTATGTACATGTTGCATTATATATATAAAAATTACAAAGGGAATTCACAGTATAGCTTCTGGTTAACAAGGGAAATCACTCTTATAATACTCTATATGGTTACCAGGGTTTGTTTGTTTGATTAGAATTTTTAATTTAGCTTTAACAATTATTCATTAATATCGCTATTATGTCTGCAGTGAAGCAGTTTATAGTGATGTCTAGCACTGGGGCATCATACCGTAGACATGTAGCATGATATCCCACCCAGTCACATTATCCTGACAACAGGTCAACCAGTCCTAACACTAACCACTTAATGCTGAGCGTCAAACGAGGCAGCTGTTAGTACCATTTTTGTAAGTCTTTGGTATGACTCAGCCAGGGATCGAACCCACAACATCCTGCTTCCGAGGCGGAAAGTCTATCCACTATGCCACTGGAGCGGTTACCAGAGTTAGAAGTGAAATTATATTTAAAAGTTTAGGGTTTATTAATGTTTCTTTCATCGTTTAACATTTGTTTTGAAGTTAAAGAAAAAAATGCAGTTACAAGATTATCTCCATAGTGACCAAAAGTATGCTCTGAGCTTGTTTCTAAATAAAATTAAAATAAAGTGAAAATTAATAAGTAATTAAAAACAAATACCTGCACTTGCAAGAAATTAAAATGTTCTCTTGCACAATGCCCAGCATAATTCATGTACATTCTCAACATTTCTATTAAAATGTCCTCTTGCAAAATGCCCAGCATAATTCACATACATTCTCAACATTTCTATTAAAATGTCCTCTTGCACACTGCCCAGCAGAATTCACGTACATTCTCAACTGCCAAATGACAAATTACAAAAATCATTTTGTGTGGGCTCTGGGTTGAGCCTTTACAAATTTTTTCAAAGTTTGACACGGTTTTTAAAAATTATTAATTAGGTTTCCTTTATTTTTTAAAGGCCTTTTTAAGGTTTCTAAGGTCAAAATGAAATTTTAGATTTGTCAAGGTTCATGAGGTCTGCTTCTAACCCTTGGTTACTTGAGGCATCACTAAACTTTTTAAGTTCATTTATTTCCATCATTCTTCACCACTCTGGTGGCCTAATGGTTAGACTCAGAGCATCCAACTCAGATGCAGGAGGTCATGGGTTAGATCCCCAGCTGAGCCATAAACAAAGTCTGATAAAAATGGTACAAACAGCTGCCTCGCTTGGCGCTCAGTATTAAGAGGCTAGTGTAAGGAATGGTCGGCCTTGTGTCAGAATAATATGACTGGGCGGCACATAATGATGCATGTCTGCAGCATGATGCCACAGTGCTAGACATCATTATAAACTGCAACACTGTATACATCATAGTGGTATGACTGATTTTTTAAAAAGCTACGTTAAAAATCCAAATCACATCACATCCTTCATTCTTCAACATTTTTTTGTGCTGTTTTCTAAAACATAATTTTTTCCAACATTTTAAAGAAATGTAATTTTAATATGAGTGACATTTCTAGAATAATCTCAGTTTGCTTGGTGTTTTATGGCACAGAAGCACAAAATAGGTTATACGGTACAGAGGCAATTGGAGTATAGTCCCTTGCCGAGAATAAACTTTGGTAGTAGAATGGGCTTATCCCATGATGGATCAAGATAAACAATACTGTTCTTGTTTGCCATCCTATGCAAAAGCCAAAATATTTTAACTAAATAGACAAATCATTTTCTGTTAAGGCTTTAATATTGCTTTCTAACAAATATCACTGGCTAGCAAGTTTCCAGGAAAAATCAATGAAAAAAATATGAACGATTTTCATTGTTAACAATAGGATGTAATAACATCCTGTTGGCACAATCAGTGTTCTGACACCTTTAACGCATCAACCAGATCTCTGATTCTGGAATTCCTGATGCTTCAAGAAAATTGTCATGCTAGAATACATAAGAATACACACATACATACACTTGTTTTTAATCCATCTCGCCATTTATATGTACAGAATACCAGGCGAACTTACCCAGGGGGTCTGGCTTTCCATTGACATCAGGCACAGTGAAGACTCCAACAATGTTGTGCCCATTCTTCTGGAGAAGTCGGTACACATCAGCCCCAAATAAGCTCTGACCTATAATAGCAACCTTCATCCTGTCCAATATGGACTGAAAGAAAGAAAAAAATATATATACCAGTACATTAATCACATCATTTGAAACAAAACCCACTATAATAAAAGACCTCACAAAAATGTCAATTTTGAAAGTCACTTTTTGACTCCTTAACCATCCTTTGTTCTGGACAGAAAAGGGGAGTCCCAATGAGCTTCCACATCTTGATGAAGAATGCTAAAAATTGACTGGAATGATAAATATGTGTTAATGAGTAAATATTCAAATGCTTGAACAATTAAACAAACTTTTAATACAAATAAAAATACACCAGACAATTGCATTACACAATGGAGAATCTTTACTAGGAGACAACTGCTGTGCATTAATCAGGAGGTATATTTGATTTGGAAAACTTGCTTTGATTATTGAAGGGGCTGCAGTGGCTCTAGGGTAACTGTACAGTGTTGTAACTTAAAAGGTTAGTGTACAGAATTGGAACAGAAATGGTTAGAATACATAGTTGCAATGAAAATGGTTAGCATTCAGAGTTGCAATATAAATGGTTAGCATAGATTTGCAATGGAAATGATTAGCATATGGAGTTGCAATGTAAATGGTTAGCATTCAGAGTTGCAACAGAAATGGTTAGCATACAGAGTTGCAACAGAAATGGTTAGCATAAAGAGTTGCAATGGAAATGATCAGTATACAGAGTTGCAATATAAATGGTTAGCATTCAGAGTTGCAACAGAAATGGTTAGCATTCAGAGTTGCAATATAAATGGTTAGCATAAAGAGTTGCAATGGAAATGATTAGCATAAAGAGTTGCAATGGAAATGATCAGTATACAGAGTTGCAATATAAATGGTTAGCATTCAGAGTTGCAACAGAAATGGTTAGCATAGAGAGTTGCAACAGAAATGGTTAGCATAAAGAGTTGCAATGGAAATGATCAGTATACAGAGTTGCAATATAAATGGTTAGCATTCAGAGTTGCAACAGAAATGGTTAGCATACAGAGTTGCAACAGAAATGGTTAGCATAAAGAGTTGCAATGGAAATGATCAGTATACAGAGTTGCAATATAAATGGTTAGCATTCAGAGTTGCAACAGAAATGGTTAGCATACAGAGTTGCAACAGAAATGGTTAGCATAAAGAGTTGCAATGGAAATGATCAGTATACAGAGTTGCAATATAAATGGTTAGCATTCAGAGTTGCAACAGAAATGGTTAGCATTCAGAATTGCAACAGAAATGGTTAGCATTCAGAGTTGCAATATAAATGGTTAGCATTCAGAGTTGCAACAGAAATGGTTAGCATACAGAGTTGCAATGAAAATGGTTAGCATACAGAGTTTCAATGGAAATGATTAGTATACAGAGTTGCAATGGAAATGGTTAGCATACAGAGTTGCAATGAAAATGGTTAGCATACAGAGTTGCAACAGAAATGGTTAGCATACAGAGTTGCAATAGAAATGGTTAGCATACAGAATTGCAACAGAAATGGTCAGCACACATCAATGCAACAGAACAAGGTTGCCAGGTAGAATACAGAGTTGCAATGGAAATGGTTAGCAGAGATGCAATGGAAATGGTTAGCATAGTTGCAACAGAAATGGTTAGCATACATAGTTGCAATGAAAATGGTTAGCATACAGTATTTCGACATAAACGGTTAGAATATAGAGTTGCAATGGAAATGGTAAGCATAGAGTTGCAATATAAATGGTTAACAGAGTTGCAATGGAAATGGTTAGCATAAAGAGTTGCAATGAAAATGGTTAGCATACAGAGTTGTGACATAAATGGTTAGCATACAAAGTTGCAACAGAAATGGTTAACATACAGAGTTGCAACGGAAATGGTTAGCATACAGAGTTGCAATGGAAATGGTTTGCATACAGAGTTAAAACAGAAATGGTTACTGTAGAGAGTTGCAGGAGAAAAAGAAACTAGATGCCATCTGAAGACTTTTGGTAATAAACACCATGCAAATTTGGCAATCCATTCAGGAGAATTGGTGATAAGGACTTTTTTCAACATGGTTACTGAAGCAGCCATGTTGGTTGTCTGCAAGGTACATTTCAACTGAAACCAACTAGGTACTGTAAAAAGTCAATATGACTATGCTGGTCTTAATGGACATCATTCTGATACTAAGCAACATCTTCCAAAAATAAAAACCATGTGGATATCATTGTCCATTCAGGAACAACCAGAGATCAAAAGAAGTCTTTTCATGAAATCCTATACTAATATGAATTCAGGAAAAGTACCGGTAATAAATGTGGAGTTTATGACCCTATTTTATGTCAGACTGGTACCATTTTCATTTTGGAACAAGCAGTTTTGAAAAAAAATCGGTGAAAATCCTATTTTGATAATTAATAGCAACCATTCAGAAGGAGTAGCAATAACAAGATTTCAAAATGGTGGATCTCCAAACAACAACATTTTAATTTAGGAACAGCAAGACATCACAAGAAGTCGGCTAATGAAAACTTCATGTCAATACAAAAAAGTAGCAATTACATGACTTTCAAGATGGCTGCCATAGGAAATCCTAGCTTTCTACTTGCTTTTGGGCAAGATTTAGACAAAACAAATATAAAACTTCTCAGTGCTAAGAAGAATGTGATTGAATGAAACTGATACAATTATTCCATGCAAGGTCATACACACATAAGGCACAGTATTAAATCAATTATTCCATGCAAGGTCATACACATAAGGCACAGTATTAAATCAATTATTCCATGCAAGGTCATACACATAAGGCACAGTATTAAATCAATATTCCATGCAAGGTCATACACATAAGGCACAGTATTAAATCAATATTCCATGCAAGGTCATACACATAAGGCACAGTATTAAATCAATATTCCATGCAAGGTCATACACATAAGGCACAGTATTAAATCAATATTCCATGCAAGGTCATACACATAAGGCACAGTATTAAATCAATATTCCATGCAAGGTCATACACATAAGGCACAGTATTAAATCAATATTCCATGCAAGGTCATACACATAAGGCACAGTATTAAATCAATATTCAGGGAAATGGTGGCTGCATTAACAACTCTGCAATATAACAACTGCATCTGTGTGGTACAGCTTGACTGCCATGTCCAGTGCATTCGAACCTTTTATCAGTTTAGATTCAAGATACAATGTAACAACTGCATCTGTGTGGAACTGCTTGACCGCCCTGTCCAGTCCATTTGAACCTTTCATCAGTTTAGATTCAAGATGCAATGTAACAACTGCATCTGTATGGAAAAGCTTGACTGCCATGTCCAGCCTATTTTAACCTTTCATCAGTTTAGATTCAAGATGCAATGTAACAACTGCATCTGTGTGGAAAAGCTTGACTGCCATGTCCAGCCCATTTGAACCTTTCATCAGTTTATATTCAAGATGCAATGTAACAACTGCACCTGTGTGGTTGGTACAGATTGACCGCCAGGTCCAGTCCATTTGAACCTTTCATCAGTTTTGATTCAAGATGCAATGTAACAACTGCATCTGTGTGGAACAGCTTGACTGCCATGTATGTCCAGTCCATTTGAACCTTTCATCAGTTTAGATTCAAGATGCAATGTAACAACTGTATCTGTGTGGTTGGTACAGCTTGACTGCCAGGTCCAGTCCATTTGAATGTTTCATCAGTTTAGATTCAAGATGCAATGTAACAACTGCATCCGTGTGGTACAGCTTGACCACCCTGTTTAGCTCATTTGACCCTTTCATCAGTTTAGATTCATGATGCAATGTAACAACTGTATATGTGTGGTACAGCTTGAATGTCCTGCCCAGTCCATTTGAACCTTTCATCAGTTTAGATTCAAGCTGCAATATATAACTGCATCTGTGTGGTACAGCTTGATCGCTATGTTCACTCCATTTAACTGTCATCAGTTTTTATTCAAGATGCAATGTAACAACTGCAACTGTGTGGTACAGCTCAACTGCCCAGTACAGTCCATTTGAACCTTTCATCAGTTTTTATTCAAGATGCATCAGCTGTTAAACAACAGCAAAATCTGATAAGATGGAAAATAATACAAGCTCACAATTTCTTACTACCAACACTCAAGAATATAAACTATTCTTGATGCATCTAAACTTTGCATATACATTTCATTAAAGTGTTACATTCTTCAAACTACTATACATGTATAGGATGGCCATATCAGCAGGAAGACAAACAGATAAATAATGTGAAAACTCATGGCCAATATTTACCAAGTTATATAATCAAAATATATTTTTATATAATCAAAATATATTTTTTTAAAAAGTTTTTTAAATAAAATATTTAAGATAAAAATTAAGTTCATGGTTACCTAATTATTGTAAGGTCAATCACATTTCTAAAACTTATTCTTATATTCTAGTTTTTAACCCTGACCTTGTCAATAATCCCTGTACAAAGCATAAACTTGCTGTAAACTGATTCTTAAAAACAAGAAACCTATCTACCAAGAAACAACATCACATGACTTAGGAGACCAACAATTATCAAGATAGAGTCAAAAAATTATTCAAGCATGAAATGTCCTGAACAAATTTGCTTCTCAAATACATCCATGTATATTGCATATTCTATGAGAAGTACATCAGTTTTACCCATGAGTATATCAATTTGACTCTAGGATGTTTATGACTTTAAAAGAAAACACGTAATGGGACTAAGTTTTGTTAGAGAAAGGGTACACAGGGCTCAAAAATCCTACCATCAAACCAACTTGGTCTTTTAAAAGTTTTAGGACAAGGCACTTTAAAATTCAAGGTACTTTAAATTCAAGGTACTTTAAATTCAATTACCTTGGCACTATGTAATCTATTCGTGTTGCAGTGATAGGAAACAAAACACCAAAAGTAAAATAATTTGGGCAAGTTGATTAATACACACATAAGATCTTCATTATTATGCGATCAATTTTAATGCATATTCTTTTAAAGGCTGGTACTTAATAATGATTACAAGGAATATGTTGCAACTTAGCATAGTGATAGGGATTAGGTAGAATTTTTATAAAACAAAGACATTACAAGATGTCTAGAGGCATGTATTGACTTACTTTCTGCCTTTGAGACTCTTTCTCCTGGGAATTTATTATCAAAACCCAGAATGATAAATAAAGGAAATTAAAGCAAAAGCAACAACTTGACGTAAAACCTTATTCTTCAAGAACAGGTACAATCTGCACCTGTTTATAAGACAAGTCCAACAGAAAACTCCACAGACCCATATCTGCTGTCGCATAATGCCCCAACAGCTGGGTCTGTGCAGGTTTTCATGATAAACCAGCAGAACAAATAAAATATGCAAGCACATTAAAATGTCATTATGTAATGGCACAGCAGGCTCTTTGCAGTTTGCAGTTTGACATCTGACCAACATCTGCGTGGGTTTGAGTCTTAGGCTTGGTTAATGTGGGTACATGAGAAAGCTTGCCTGTAGCATTTCATTGGTCGGTGGTTCTTTCCAGGGTTTTCCTAACAATGTGCACACGATGTGAATCTATCTCTTATTTCCCAAGAGGGCAAGGGGCAGCCAGGCTCTCATAAATATTCCACTGGACTATGGTTAAATAGAAGGGACATTTCGGCCCCACATACAGAAAAACTCAAAACTTAAAGTTTTAACACTACAATCTGTACAAACTTGTCTTTGGCAGATTTTATTTTGAAGACATTTTTGTTAACACAGTATTTGTATCAGATTACATATATTTTGTCAAATGATGACTTTGAACAAATATGAAGACATTTTTGTTAACAGTCGTTGCATCAGATAGACTTCAGAGCACTACATATTTAAACAAAAGATTCCAATGTTAGTGACTTTACATGTAGGATTTATTTAATTGATTATGTTTATGTAAATTTGTATCATGTATGTGGCCGTGGCAAGCATGTAGTCTTGCTTGGTAGTAGAAGCTCTGTCCACTTATTAATTTCAGTTTGCAATCAGCACTAATCAATGCACGATTTTTCCCTTATTCTCCTTTCTGATGCAAGTTTAAATTGCTACTTAAAAATTCTATTACAATAATTATTCACAATTTTTTTCTCTCCCAAATTCATAATATGTACTAATTGTTATGGATTATTACAGGAATGCAATGCTGTATGGGTATCACACAGCAATGTGTTATGTAAGGTCAGTCATTGACAGCTTCCATGGTTCTTGTAGAAAACAAATTATAAAAAAGTTAATAGATGATGTTTACTTTTAACTGTTTGGAGTTTGGTTTTAGGAATTTCATGATGGCACACCATTGTAATTTGGATTACGAGGCCACTCTTCTCCACCCTCTCTGGACCTTTTAATGATAAAAACTTTACAGTCAAATGGACCAATGAAATGGGGCAAGATAGAAATTGAGAATTGAAATATTATTGAAATAAGGACCAATGCAATGGGACAAGATATAAATTGAGAATAGAAATAAATGAGGTTATTAGCAATGTTAATTAAAGTGTAATGATGACTCAGATTAACTGTAAATGCATTTAAATGTCCGAATTACATCTTGTTGCTTTGTCATTTTGCTCAGATTATACATGTACTTCCTACTTGTTTCAATATACTCGCCAGTCAAGTGGTGAAGGTACCATGCTGTGTTTGAAGTGCTCTTCTGTCTTCATTTAAACCATCATTCACAATTAAATTATAAGTATCATTATATATATATATATATATATATATATATATATATATATATATATATATATATATATATATATATATATATATATATATATATATATATATATATAAACTTATCACTCTGCTATACTGATTGTGAATAGCAACAAATGTTTATAACAGACACACCTGGCAGGAATGTCAAGACTGTATCTTTGAAATTAACACTTGTATAAATTTTTCATTAAAACAAAACCATGCAACCACTGTTCTCTTTTAATGAAAAAAAATCATACAACTCGTGTTATATTATCAATGATGTGTCTGTATGTGTGTGTGTTATACTTGTTGGTCTAATATTAATTTACACTTACCTGAAAAAATGTATATGAATGCTTCACACAAAACTGTTAGTACTCTTCAAACCTCTAGGTCAACTTGCAGTCTTCACCAAAGACAGACACTGGAGTACAATAAATTGGGACTGACCACAGCACAAATTTTAAACTCGATAATATAAACATAGGCCTCAAGGATAAATGTTGCCGATAGCTAACTTATTTTAAAGTCAACGTTGAAAGTAGATAATCGTCTCAAGTGCTAAACTGGCCTTGAACTAGCGTTATTTAGCAGATTCAGTCTGCAAATATGAATTCCGGTCCAGAAATAAATGCAAATACATATGAATGCAGGTCCGAACGCATCCCCCTATATTCTTTTAACAAAGGTCGGTCTAGTCTTGACCTGTGTCTAGTATATTGCAAAATTTCCTGTATGAAGAAATTAGGCCAGTACCAGGCCAGTTTGGGTCAGCGCTACATCCGCTGTCTCTGCCAAAAAATAAGCAATCCTCAAAACAAGATCTAAAATTACTGCTCCGGTCAAATTCTTCTTTGCGACACGGAATATGCAGCAATTAAAAAGCCGACCGAGATATACCATTACATACGGGACTGACTATTCAAATTTTCAGGCAGGTCGGGGAAGGAAGTCTGGCATTTTTAAAAATAAACAATGTTAGCTCGCATAAAAATTGATAAAAAATTATCTTGTGAAAAAAGAAACCAAAACAAATGTCCTAGTTGGTATGAAAATTCGCCCCACCTACCCACGACCAACCCACATTAAATGGTCCCTATTGAGCTAAATGTCCAGATCTTTTCATTTTAATTACTTCAAGTGCACATAATGATACCTGAATCTGCTGGTGCTAAATTTGACAGGAAATATGGGTTCATGATAGTAGCTGGGTCCATGCTGCAAAGAACAATGACCAAAAGCTTGATCTAAGCCACATTTATATCTTCAGAATTTATTTGCCATTGCTATGTACAAACGAACTGTTACAAATTCAAGGGCAGATGGTATATCCCTAACAAAAATTCAGGAGCATCGTTGGGTTGGTTCTTGATATACACTTTCCTTGCATGAAATTTCTTGCCAAAATAAGAAAAGCATAGTTTACAAACATCTTCGGTTCAGAACCAACTTTAAGCTATCAAACAACAATGAAGGCAAACAAAGATTACAAGATGCAGAACACAATCTCCAATTGTTTTATTTTTCTAAAGTCAAGTCAGGTGTCAGATAATTTTAATTTGTAAACATCAGAGAACATGCTATTGGTGTTAAAGCGAACGTCCAAAAAACTGGTCACCCAAACATGGAAATGAATTTTGGGTAACTTGTAACAAATTAATTTTGTTATCTGCATTGACTATTGTAGCTAGCCAATACTGTTACGTATATCTGATTTGATATATAATGGTTTTAATTCAATTTGTTTGTCAGTTTTAAATTCTTTTTTTATTTTTCATTCATGTTATTGTAAATTTATGCACTATAGATGATCTTTTTCCAGAAAATCGGTTGACCTGATTTATTCTTTGATAAACAAGTAATGTTGACTTAGATCCTGATTTTGATTCAGAGTTAGTGGCAACCACGTAAACATGTTTTATTTTAATTTTAAAATGACTGGTTGTTGTCAAGATCAAGATGGAAATAGTAAATTAAGAAGCAAACAACTTTTTATTCGTATAGTAAAATTATTAGTTCTCGTCAGGGTCATGTTACGAATACGTGATATAAACGATCACTTGACTCCGACCCCCCCACCCAACCCATAACTAACTGCATTGCAGTTGTTTTTCTTTCTCTTTTTCCTACTGCTCTGGTGGCCTAGTGCTTAGAGCGTTCGCCTCGAATGCGGGTGGTTTTGGGTTCAATCCCCAGCCGAGTCATGCCAAAGACTAACAAAAACCGTACTAACAGATGCCTCGCTTGGCGCTTAGCATTCCTTAAGAGGTTAGTTTTACGACTGGTAGGCCTGGTTTCAGGATATTGTGACTAGGTGGGACATTATGATAACGTGTCTGCGGCAAGACATCATTAGAAACTGTCATGAAGCAGACATCGTAGCGATATGACTAAAAAAAAATTGAAGTTACGTTAAAAATCCAAATCACACACATACACACACACACTTTTTCCTGAAGCTCGAGCTTCCTTGACTTCAATTCCATTTCGTATTTTAATTCTCTGATTTGATTAGATCAGAGTCTGATACAGGCTTACAAATCGAAATCAAAGCACTTTTATCAAAAACAATCTTTTCTACCAAATACAAAACCAAAATATTTCTCATTTCTTGTTTCATATTTTCTTAGATGGTATTTTCTTGCAAGTTGAATTCATTTTCTTCGAAAAGTCTAATTGCTCCTTGGTAGAATTTGAAATAAAGATTTCCACTTTTGATGACATTTTAGAAAAAAAAAACAACATGGGGAATTCAAACATCTCGGACGAGCTCTCAATTCTGTTACATGTTTAAACTCTGATAAACGGTAACAAAGAAAGAGTGAAACAACAAGCTTTGTAAAAATTTAACAAATAATTTATTTCCCTGGAAGAAGAAAGTAAAATTGGGAAGTTAGAAAAAAAACTTACAATTTTAAGAATCAAATCCAAAGAATAATCCAAGAAATATCAACAATATTAAATTACAAACGTCCATGTTATGAACTGTTCTAATAGATTCCAGTTAGAGTCCTGTTGTAAAATCTAAAGCTGGAAGACGATGACGTGTGCTGTAGTTTGTACTGTATTTTTATTGTTCCTTGTATAACGTCCAGCTTTTGCAAGGCTCACAAAAGCAGGACATTATTCAATTCGTTTCATAAATTCAATATTATCTCATTTTATCCATTTGAGATCACACACACACACACACACACACACACACACACACACATATATATATATATATATATATATATATATATATATATATATATATATATATATATATATATATATATAAAATTTAAATTATAAGGAAACAAGGCTTGCAGAGTTTCCTTTCAATAAAACTTTATCTCGTGGTATATCATTGATACAGCGTACATACTATACATATATTTAATTTATATCACATACAAATACATATATTTGCCATTTGTACGGAGTCAGATTGACGAGAGGCAACTATGTATTGACCATGTGAATGAACTCGCATACCTCCTGAGTGTTTGCAACAAAATGTAGTTCTGTCTTTTGTGCCTATCACCATTTCATATTAATAATTGTTATGTTGTTTTCCTTTTTTAGTTTCTACTTTTTATTCACATTGATTAAATCAAATATAAGTTACACTTATGATTTATACATAATATATGACTTTAATGAAGAAATTAGAGCACTAGGCCTACAGACACATATATTCTTAAATACTGAACGCTCATCAATTCATTAACGTACAGGTGTAAAGAAATTAGCGTGGAATACATTTATAATCTAAGCAAAACGACGAACCAGCTAGATGTACTTAAACTATTGAAATATACTGAAAGTTGATCTAATAATTATTCTGCTTTAATTAACATTACTGCACACCATAAATTAAAATCTCTCTCTCTCTCTCTCTCTCAAAACATCAAAATACATTACACGTATGCTCCGTTATCAAGAAATTTACGTTACTGCGTCAACCGGCATTGCAACTTTGAATCATTTATTATACAAACCCCTTAGAAAGGTCCAAGGGAATTGTAAAACACACACACACACATAGAGGCTCTGGAGTAGTACCTCTATTGTCTGACAGCTGCATTCTCTGAGTAGATGGATGCACTGGTCCTCTCATCTATCTCCCAAATCTCTCACGTCTTCCCCCAAGAAGGAATCATTCCCGGCTTACCCCGGTACACCACTTCAGTTGGCGAACCAAAACGACGTTGAGGGTAATACTGCATCACTAAGCGTATGAACATCTACAGGAAAGTCACTGGCTAGAGCGGAAGGTCACAACAGACCAACGGCCTAGTGTTCGGGACCATGGCGCACCATATGTACCTCGCTGTCACCGTCCTGACTTGCTAGGCCATGGCAGATGAACCCCAGGTTTAAATGGTGGGGCCAGTTTGCGCAGGATGCACTCCACATAAAACCTCTTTGCGCTGGCATGAAGGAACTGTCCACTGTCTATGTTCGACTTTATCAACCCCTGCAGCGATGGGAAAATAGCGAAAACGGCAGGTGAATTTGTCACTGGAGGCCGCAGTCCCAATTTCACATTCAGGCGACTCAGGCCTTTGGCCGTCTGGTGTTGATCAAGAGACGTCAGCAGCCTTTGTGACCAAGCAGCCTTATCTCCAGGGACATCATTATTTGCTCCACGTGGAGAGGGTCCTTGAAAAGGTGTCCTAACCAAATGCTTTTCGCAGCCAACGGACATCTTCCAACGCTTTCGAAACATAACAGAAAAAAAACAAGGTATGCCCCACCTGCCTCTCATCGTGGGGAAAGACTAAAATTGGCTTGTTGGAACATGAAAACAATGCTAAACTCAACCGACAGAAACAGACCAGAAGGAAGCTCTGCTTTAATAATCGCACACAAATTCTCTCGACTTGATATTGACATTTCAACACTTTGTTACCTCCGCCTTTCAGAGGAGGGAAGTCTGAGGAGATGACGCTGGATACACACTGTACTGGTCAGAAAAACCAAAGGCTGAAAAACTACTTTCAGGAGTCGGTTTCATGATCAATGACTCAATCGCCACAAAGTTAACAAATCTTTCCACTGGTCACACCGACCGCATCATGTCCATGCCTCTCCAGTTAGGGAACCAACAACATTCCATATATTCTCCAACATTCCAGGCAAATCCTTCAGAAAAGGATACGCTGACCTGCGCAGACTTCTCAAGAGAGTCCCAGAGAGCGACACAATAATCATCTTCAGAGATATCAATGCTTGAGTGGGCCGCGACTCAGAAGCCTGGAAAGCCGTTCATGGGAAACATGGCGTGGGTGGCTGCAATGACAATGGGCGTCTGCTTCTTGAATTTTACGCAAAATTACAGCTCACCATCACAAACACCGTATTTAAGCAGAAAGACAACCTGGATGCATCCTAGATCAAAACACTGGCACCTAGTAGATTACATCATAGTACGCTAGAGGGACTTAAAAGATGTCCTTCAAACCAGAATGATGCCCAGTGCAGAGCGCCACACAGATCATCGTCTTGTCAGATGCAAGCTAGACTTGCACTTCAAGACCAGGCCCAGACAACAAGAAGGTACCCTGAGAAGGAAGCTCCAGACCAAAAACATTTTTTTGTGCTGACGTCAAGGCTGATTTTCAAAAAAACAAGCAGTCTAGACTTGAAGAACCTAATTTTCCGTCAGATCTACCGGAAGAGATGTGGATTCACATCAAGGCGGACATTCTGCAAACCTCAGAAGAAATCCTTGGATTCACCACTAAGAAAAAGAAAAACTGGTTTGATGAATAGAATCAAGAAATCCAAGAACTGCTTGTCAAAAAGAGATCAGCGTACCAAGCCCACCTCGCTTAACAATCCTGTCCACAGAATAATGCAGTATTCCGCCTTATCCGTAGCTCCCTCTAGTGACGACATCGAGACACAAAAAATGAATGGTGGACAAAGCTTGCAGAAAGAACACAGCTGAACGCTAACACTGGTGACTACAAGGGGTTATATGAAGCGTTGAAAGCAGTGTATGGTCCTTCATTCCAAATAAAGAGCCCCCCTATGGAGTGCAGATGGCCAACTACTCACTGACAGGGAATCTATCCTGAACCGCCGGTCTGAGCACTTTCACACCCTCTTCAGCACTAGCCGTACCGTCCGGGAGGCAGCTATTGATCGCATCACACAACAGCCACCGAAGATGGCACTCGATGAGGCACCCACACTGCAAGCGACTGTAAAACCATAAAACAGCTAAAGACTGGAAAGGCTGCAGGAAAATACAGTATCCCATCAGAGATATGGAAGAGTGGAGGCCCAGTATTAAACACCAAACTTCACGAGCTCTTCGTTTGCTGCTGGGAGAAAAGGAAACTTCCATAAGACCTCCGAGATGCAGTCATCGACATCAATAGCAGCAGTAACTGCTCGAAATATGCAGACTGGACCTCTTTTATTTAATGAGAAAGACGTTGTATAAATAAAGGAATATTACGTTACTTGGTGATTAAACATTTCATTTTTTGATTGTACTTACCACTGGATTAAATCCGTAAGTTATATTCATCAAGCAGGTAGCACATATCGACGTGGTAGTCACACGACACAACAAAAACATGCTCTAATTTTTATGAATCCGACTTTCTCAAAATGTCAGCGACATGTTTCTGGTCGTTGTTGTCAGAAGAATATTTTTGTATGTCCTTTAATTTTCTTAAATAGTATGCGACTTTAATTTTTTTATTTTTGCACAACAATATTGGAAAGGGCGTACTGTTAATATAACGTGACTATTAGACCCTTTGATGTGTTTGATCAGTATGTTGCGAGATTTGTATAACCCTGTGACTAACAATGCAAATAACTAGTACCAGACCAAATTTAAATACAAAACATTTAATAATTCTCGCAATTTCTCTGAAAATATATCATTTTTCTTTATCAATTTCAGTAAGTTATGACTTGCTTTAACATGATTTAAGTTTGCTATGCCCACTGGTAATGCGGCTACCCCAAGGATAAGAGGAATCTCGGACTAACAGTCTATGCCGTAACATTCTTTGTGCTACTGACCACAGACCCAGTGTGCTTCTTTGAAGAGTCGAATAAATTACTGCATGTACAGAGTTATGGTTTTCTTGATTACAAGCAGGCTGATACTTACAAATGCATACACTGTTATACAAAAGAAGATAACATCTCTTGTCAATTTCATTCCAAATAAAAACAAATGAGGATAGAATAGTATTGTATTGTATTAATTTTTTTATTTTATTTTCGCTAAATATCTAAACCAAATACGTGTATCTTTCTAATATGCTACTATCGCTAATAATAATACATATGAAATAAACAATATATCATAATACTAATAATTAATAATGTTAATGTTTTTCAGTTCATAGTACAAAAATTGATCATGAGCCAAGTCTGGGAGATATACCTGGTGTCGCAAGTCAACTGTATATAAAAGCCATTATAGCTAAATGGAGTTTATCTCTATTTGAACGCCATCTTGTTAATCATAATTAGTTTAATTAATTATAAATATAAATTTGTCATTCTATGCCATTCATTTGACTGGATGAAGGTTCAACATGTATATCAACTAGCTGGATGACAGAAGAAAAAGTATGACCACAGGACCAAGAATTTTCAACGCCCAATTTACATAGCTGATAGATATAGATAGAACACATGTATACGTTGTAAACAATAAACTCCGTGGACTTGCCGTCTTTTTACACAGACTATACCACTGATATTGGACAACATTCAAATTCAGTCATGACCTTGGCAACAGCATTGAAGGTGTAACAATTTCAACCAATGGCAAGCAGGGGAGTATTCCTTTTCGCCAATGATAAAATTAGATCAATACCTGCCTAATGAATTCTAAGCAGCATTGCTTCATATATAATGCCCTACCGTTTTTGAAAGAGGTGTACTAAATTAAACACTGATAAAGGAGGGGGGGGGGGGGGTCAAGAAGGGTGTGAAACTAAGTTGATATTTATCTGACAGATCTAGATCAAAATAAAGGTAAATAAATAGGAACTAACCTATGCACCACCTGAGATAGAAACTTAAGGTCAAATGAGTACATACTTGATATTTACTGATTTTATGAAACAAATTCCTTTAATGTAACCAGGCACTTAAAAGAATATATTTTTATACAAGTCTTGACAATGATGACAGTTCAGAAAAAAAATCTGGAATGCTCTCAAAATGAATGATTGGTCACTTGTGATATTTTCAGGGTACAAGTCTAAGAATACAACAAAATGTTTTCATAAATTTTATTATTTTATGTGAATTATGATTTTTCCCTAAAGACTGTCCCGGTGCATTCATTGATGTGAAATGCAAATAAACTTTTCGGGGGCTGACTTGTACCTATGGTAGCAAATGGTGTAGACAACAGCATGTACACAAAGTGACTAAAATGATCCTTATATGATTCCCAAAGAAGCACTTCATCAACGGGTAATTACAATCCATTAACATGTAATTACCAGGATAAGACACATTACATAGAGGATATTTGCTTGAAACGAGTGAATAACGGATATATTTCATCGAGTGGATGAAATACTAGAGTTTTTTTATCGAAGAGATGAAATGTATCCGTTATTCACTCGTTTCAAGCAAATATTCTTTTTATTTTATGCTCACATACGTTGGCTACCTCAAATCTGCTCTTTCACTCGTTTATTCACTCGTTTCAAGCAAATATTTTGACCCAAAAATGTAGTTCCTGTAGTGAAAAAATATTGTTATTTTTTCACTGTTATTTTTTCACCGCAGTGAAATATCAATATTATTTTAACTAGAAAATCAAGTAATTCACTGCTGAGCATAAAATAAAAAATTATCTTTAACATCTGCAATGACTTATAATTGGTATCAAATTTTGAGATCATCTCTGCTGCATACTTAAAAGCCATGTGGTGTGGAGAAAAATTTAAATTTTTGCACAGGCCTTAAAGCTTATTATTTTTGCACAGGCCTTAATGCATACAATTTTTGTACAGGCCTTAATGCATATCATGTTTGCACAGACCTTAATGCATATCATTTTTGCACAGACCTTAATGTATATCATTTTTGCATAGGCCTTAATGCATATCATTTTTGCATAGACCTTAATGCATATTATTTTTGCACAGACCTTAATGCATATAATTTTTTCATAGGCCTTAATGCATATAATTTTTTTCATAGGCCTTAATGCATATCATTTTTGCATAGGTCTTAATGCAT
Source organism: Unio delphinus (assembly GCA_029339505.1). Taxonomy (NCBI): domain Eukaryota; kingdom Metazoa; phylum Mollusca; class Bivalvia; order Unionida; family Unionidae; genus Unio; species Unio delphinus. The sequence continues at coordinate 10,818,541 of JAQISU010001236.1, forward strand.
ATCATTTTTTGCATAGACCTTAATGCATATCATTTTTGCACAGACCTTAATGCACATCATTTTTTAATAAGACCTTAATGCATATCATTTTTGCATAGGCCTTAATGCATATCATTTTTTAATAAGACCTTAATGCATATCATTTTTGCATAGGCCTTAATGCATATCATTTTTTAATAAGACCTTAATGCATATCATTTTTGCATAGGCCTTAATGCATATCATTTTTGCATAGGCCTTAATGCATATCATTTTTTAATAAGACCTTAATGCATATCATGTTTGCATAGACCTTAATTCATATCATTTTTGCATAGACCTTAATGCATATCATTTTTGCATAGATCTTAATGCATGTCATTTTTTAATAGACCTTAATGCATATCATTTTTGCATAGGTCTTAATGCTAAGTTACTTGTAACTAAATTTGCACATTAATGCATTCCATCCTAAACCTAATATTGTGACCTAGAGGTAAAACTGGTGAGTGTAACTTCCTTTTAAACCTTGTAATCATTTAACACACATTTTCAAACTTTGGGTTTACATGTACAAATTTACATCCTAGGCAGATTCAACTCAGCTGGACATGGACGTTTAAGATTGATTCTTGCTTTCTTCATGACAACATTTTAATGCCATTTATGGAATCTTCACAGCATTTAGTTTTGCTGATGTTTTGTTGATATATGTGGCATTCATTGTTCTGTCAAAAGTCTAATGGAAGCATAGGTAAACAGGTAAATAGCATTTTCAGGTGATCTAGATTGCCATAAAAAAAATACTTATTTTCAGACTGAGTTAAGGAGACTTTGTAATGAAAACAATTAACATTTGCCATAAATTTCCATATCTGGCATGAAAGTGGATTAATCACATTTAAATGGCATTGTTTTGTGTTGCAATGGTCTTATAAATGTTTACAGTGTTATTTTGTACACACTGCAGCTTTATCCACCATCACAGACATATTGAAGATCTCAGAAATGTTACTCATATAGGCGGAGAGTTAATAGCAGTATTTTGACATTCAATTTTCAACGTAAGACTTGAATGGATGATCAACATTAAACTGTTTACTTGCACCTGAATGAATACAGTCACCATAGCAGCCATCTTGAAACTGTTGCTATTACTATTCATCCTAACAGAAAGTCACATCACCAAAGTCTTCTTAGGGTTTTAGTTTATCTTCATTGAAAACTAATCTCACATTCAATATGGCCACCAAAGCAGCCATCTTGGAACATTTTTTATAGCAACATACATCTCATAGAACATTTTTTATATTTGGTTGTTATCCTATATTGTCTACTTGCTCCTAAATAAAATTGTACTTATTTAAAATCTCATTATATCTATTCTCCCTGAATGAAAAATCATAATAACCTGGGATTTTAACCAGATGACAAATTACGATATATATTTGGTCATATATGAAAACTGACAATTCAAGCTAAAATATGTCTACCATGACAGCCCTCTTGAAAATCTAATTTTCACTCTTCTAAAAGTTAAGTCTTATTGACATCGGGTATTCACCAGAAAATTTCTAATGGCATCTAATTGGTCTAAAATGAAAATAATGCAAATCTGGTATCCAGTATGTTACCCACCCACCCAAATCCATGGCGACCATCAAATAATTTTTTTATTGCTTTTCACCAGAATTTACACAGAAATTTCACTGGCATACTGTATTCTTCAGTTGGTCCTAAATAAAATGGTGCCCTGCTGACATCCAATACTGCTGCAACAATGAACATATTAAAAGTCTTGTTAATTTCCCTTAGTTATTGGACACAAGGTATTCAGCAAAAAGCTTGTAATGGTACCTAGATTGTCCTAAATGAATATGGTGTTGATGTTACCCACAACATGGTTGCCACAAATGGCTAATTTTCAAATTCTATCATTCATGATCAATGATGGTTCAACACTTAAATAGAAGAAATGGTCTGAGCTTGAATTTTTGGAAATTCTTTGAAACAGTATAGCATCACACTCTTCAAGGGAGCATTGTTTTTAGTGTGAAGTCATAAATAGATGCCTCTGAATTGACAGGGCACTTTGCACTAAACAATTAACAAACTCAAAGTATGACCTCTGCTTGTACATAACCTAATAATGTTCTGTGACGGCAACTGTTGCAAGATAAATATTGTTATTCCTAATGTACAGCACATTTTCAATAGTTCAGCAATAATGCATGCAGTCATGCAATTATTACATAAGCACAGATAACCCTGATAATATTATATCCCGACATGTTATCATTGTGTATATTGTGATATTGTACCTTAGTATATATATCCCGACATGTTATCATTGTGTATATTGTGATATTGTACCTTAGTATACATATCCCGACATTTTATCATTGTGTATATTGTACCTTAGTATATAACTCTTATCATTTAAACTGCCTAGTAGACTGGAGATTAGCAAAAGTTAGCACACTATCAAAGATTAGTTTATATGTCTATTTTACAAGATCATTGTTTTCTATGGCTTTAGATATCCTGTTATAAAAGTTAAATATACAGCAATGATGTGACATTTTCCAATTAAATTACTCTGACCATGCATGTATTCACATCAGGAATACATAATACAGTTATACCTGTCATTTAATTTGAGGTAATTCAGACTTATAGTTTACTATTAAGATGAAGAAGTGGAGGGAGGGGGAAAAATGTAACAAATAAGTGTTCTGGTTTTGAAATATAACAATCTATTTAAGTTTCTATATTAGTCTTCCATTTATAATGTAATATTTATTCTCTTTAAAAAACAAAACAACAACATAATACTATATCCAGGGTGTAACAAATCACCAGAGCCCAGTGAGTCAAGGCTAAGATTTATTAAATTTTGGGTACCTTATGTAGCCCTTTTATATACTGGTCTCTTGCCTGTATATTGATATGCTCTCATGACTAGCACCCATTATTTTGGTCTGATATTTTTTTCAAACCTACTACTTATTACTTCAGTTTTTTGCTAATAAAGAACCAATTATTAGATGTTTTAACATTGATACTAAATAATCTATTTGACACTAAATGCCCTATTTTGTTTCATGAGTTATTATGAGACTCTAGATGCAACATATGGCACTAAAGTAAGAGCCCTCATAGATGACATGAAGCCATGAATAAATAAATTCAATGTATAGTTTCAGCTGATGTATAATATAAACTTTTAGATGTGAAATAAGGATATTTTTCTTCTCTGGTAAATTCTACATATAAAATTAGGTAACCCTATACGTCAAGATATCTAAAATAGCTTGGAGATGGTAAGGGGATGATCAAAGAAACGATCTCATATTGATGTATATACCAATGCATGCAACATATTTTCTCAAACTGTACCTATTAACATATATCCACTAAAAAAAGTATTTAATATGACGTCAACAGTAATGTATATATCAAAGTTAGAAAAGTCTAGCTGTGGTCTGATTGTCTACAAAGACACATATTCATAAAGACCAGAACCATATGCCGTCGTTTATTGGCAGTGGCATGACGTCATTGCCGTTGCATCATCTTAGTAGGTTCAGATAGCAAACTAATATATAATTACTTTGAGGAAATTACAGGTACTACGACAAGAAACGTTTATCATAAACATTCATCTAGATTATCCACAACTGGCAATCGGATCGAATTGACAAAAAGTGACTTGGCAAACAACCAAAAAGCTAGTTACGACTGGCCGGTAATAACAATAGCCTGAAATGGGCCAACACGGGGTACTGACACTATAGCATATTGTATACACAGGCTTCAACGCGCATGAAAGAAAATAACAAAATATGAAATAAAACCATTTCTTTACTAAAAAAAAAAAATAAGCGCACGAAATATGATATGTTCATTTAAAATGTGCATGTTAGCCACGGATTTTAAACGGAGTGTCTAAACTCGAGACTTGAGTCTGCGGTTCTTGAGACGATGCATGGCTTGGACCCAATCTTGAACATGTTTCTTCCCAAAGTATGTCCTTCACGCTATCGAGAACAAAGATAAAACAAGATGCCTTGTACTCATAAAATTTGATAACCTACTTTCTACTTACCTTAGACGTGGAAAATCGTCGTATTATCTGGTGTGCACCGAGCAATCTCATGCTGTCAAATTGGTCTCTTCTCAGTCTGGTTCCAGACTTATTTTATTCTTCTTATATATTATCTTACAATGTATAATAAAAGCTAACCAGGGAACCAGACTAAGCGACAAAACGCGGCCTCACTTCTAAAAGTAAACAAACCCATGCGCTCACCTGCCACGTGGATTTTTTTTTTTTTAACAGCTGAAGTTAGCAATGGGTCATTATATATTTGCTAACAGCATTTATCAGCTTCTTTATTGTCATATTCTCCGTTTTCATTGGTATTAAAGTGTGCCATTACACGCTGCACATATATCTTGCAACAATTTTATGGACAGCGTAATGAATTTCAAAATTAATTTAACAATGGACTAAAGTAACATCAACTTAACGTAAGTACTTATTTCTTTGTGGTGTTACCTTTATTAATGGGTTGGGGAGGTACTTCAAAATGGATGAATACTATAACAATAACTATAATAATAATGATAACATTTATTCTCGTTAGTTCAAGCACGATCTGACGAAAAGTTGCCCTAAAGAATATATATATATATATATATATATATATATATATATATATATATATATATATATATATACATATATACACATATATACACACATATACATATATATATACATATATATATACATATACATATATATACATATATATATATATATAGATCTATATATATACACACATATATACACATATATACATATATATACATATACATATATATACATATATCTCTCTCTCTCTCTCTCTCTCTCTCTCTCTCTATATATATATATATATATATATATATATATATATATATATATATATATATATAGTGTGTGTGTGTTCGTACCAGTCATAAACAATATCCTGAATTTTGATTTGTTCAAAGTCAATGCAGTGGGCAATCTCAGCACCCCACATTAATCTCTCTCTCTCTCTCTCTCTCTCTCTCTCTCTCTCTCTCTCTCTCTCTCTCTCTCTCTCGATCTCGATAGGTAGGTAGGTAGGTAAAATCTGGGTCTTAAAATATGTAAAACAAGAAAGTCAAACCAACAATATAAGTAAAACCAATAAGCAATTTCTTTCCCAACAGTACGAAATAAAAATTCAACAGACAAAAACAATACGGTAAATCATATTACAAATAATCCTTAGAATGCTATCACAAACCGAAAACTATACAATGTTCCTAATGAATTTCAGCAGTTTTCAACGTCCTGATATAACAGCAACGAAATCAAGATGTCTTTGAATGAGTTCACAAAAATCCAAAGATAAGTCAATGAGCACTTTATTAATTCCCAAGATTTTGAATAACAAAAGTCTTCTCCAATCATATTTGTTTTATAGAATACGTCTGTAAACTCGGAGCACAATGCATTCCCATAAAACGTCCGCCTCGATTGAGGGAGGACACGGGTTCGAACCTAGCAGGGTCTTAACAAAGACGTATCAACTGGTACTAATCCTCTTACATCGCTTGGCGCATGGCATTAAAAAGTTAGTGTTATATTATGAATCTAGGTTATAAAATCAGCAATAGAAAGAGTGAAAAGCGCAAAAACCTTTGTAAAATTATTTTAAAAAATAATGTATTTCCCTTGAAGATTGCGTATGCATGCTGAATGTATTGATGTGCCTGTGGTGGCTTACATCGTGGTATTGTACCAACAGTGGATTGTTGAGACACAATCATATAATTCACCATAAATCCAGTGCAAGAATATATATTTTATTATAAACACTCTGTTTTTCCAGAGAAGAATCACTCAAATTTAATAATTTTAAGAAATAAATTTCAGCCTAGATTAATTACTGGACACAACATAATACAACTGATTCTGCCAAGATCTTAAAGCACGAATAACAAATTTTCAGTAAAAACATCTTTGATATGACAAAATATGAAACCAAAACCGGGATGGGGATCAAAAGTTCATTGATCTAGAGAAGTTGGCTACCATAATGCGCGTAACGGAAATAACGTTGTCCAAGAAGAACACTATATTTAAATAGGATTTCATGAGTTGCCTCCCTTAGTATAAAAACCTGAGAAACCAATAGCCTGGTGCATTGTATATCGGCCGGAACATTGGGGGCAATTGACGGACCTAAAAAAGATACTTTGGAAATTTAATATCGAAAGTGTGATTTCGTACCAGAGGAAAACCATTAAAGGTGTATTTGAGTTTAATGTATTTGTGCAAATACGGACCAGCATTGGAAAATTGCTTAGTTATGTACCACTCCATTCAAGGTGTGTGCTCCGCTTGTCTCGATCATATAGAAACAGGGCTTAAATTTTAAGAACTTAGTTTTGATTGGAAGCCGCATTAAATGAAATTCACAGATCTGAATCACAGAAATATCGATTAGTTACGCCAAGGTGTAGATATTATCAGTGGTGTCACTAGGGTTGGAGTCACCCAGAGTGGTAACTCACGGTGTCACGCACACACGTGCGCGCGCACACACACACACACACTAGACCCTCTTCCTGCACATATATTCAAACATTTTATAGACAGTCATGTCATTAACAAAAATTCAAAACTTGTATACATTCATTTTGGTGTCATCCCCTCTTATAGTGTGACTCGGTGCGGTCCTCACTCCAGCACCCCAACCCACCCCTCAGCGACGCCACTGGAAAGGATTATCAATCAGAATATTGGCAAGCGATGATGCTGACCTAGCTTTAGACAGCGATCCTCTCTCAGAGAAAAAAAATCTAACAAACAATGCAAATTAAATATACATTACAGTTGGGACTGGTCCAACCAAGTCACATTTTATCCTCACACTAGGTCGACCAGTCCTAATACTAACCTCTTAATGATGAGCACCAAGCAAGGCAGCTGCTTGTACTATTGTTGTAAGTCTTTGGTATGACTCGGCCGGAATTCTAACCCAATATCTTCCGCATCCGAGGCGGATGCTCTAACTACTTAGGCCACCGGATAAATAATAATAATAATAATAATAATAATAATAATAATAATAATAATAATAATAATAATAATAATAATAAAGGGTGTCCTGAATGCTGAAACCGAAAGATACAAATAGAGCACATATATTCGTTCATCTCAACAATTCAGTGATGTTGGTCCTTGAATCTTACATTCTAGATAATCCCAAACATAATTAACCTCGTGAAATATATGTTAATCCGTATCATACGACCATGTTGAACTCCTATGTATAGACATTTTCAAACGAAAACAAACAACTATTTCTCGACTCGATCTGAACACAGCACAGAGTGTTACACGTATATAAGCCTAAACAGAAAAATGGGTTCATATATAATAGTAATACAATTACTGTTGAAATATTTAGTTTAACTGCTAGAATTAGAACACCATACTATTCAAAATATTTTTTCTCATCTTAAAAACCCGAAGAACACTAAATTGTGTAGTTCACTTAATATTTTATGCAATGCTCATTTCATATTATTTTGTACAAAATTTTTAAGGATGAGGTTTAGGAATATGGTAATTCCAATTAAGTCCAAATTGATAGCCTGCGAAAGACTACACCTCCTTGCCAGAGGGTACAATTCGAAAACATATAGACCACAACTACGAAAACTTAAAGATAAAATGAAGAAATCAAACATTTCTGGTCCCGTTACGTATTCCAGTAGCAACTAAGGATTTTCGGGGTATAAAATCATCAACATACATGTAGTTGATTTTAATGACTTAGAACAGATGACATTGTTCTTTTATACGACTCAGGGGATATAACTCTCTCATCATTTTCCTTAGAGTTACTTCCCTAACTGATAAACTTGCCCCTTGGTTTTGGACACAAAATGAAACTACAGGCGACTATATTATTATCATTTGCCGCTGTTTTCTGCACGTTTTTGTTGGTAATTGTTGTGCGAACGTTTACGTTCACTGTCAGGAGTAATGAAGTTAAACAATGCGAGAAAGCAGACCTCGATTTCATACCGGCGACAGAGGAGGTATTAGGGAGGTTCCGAACGGCAATACGGTTTCAGACCGTATCACAAGAGCTGCATGTATACAACAGGGAAGAGCTTGAACGACTGTTGGACTTTATCCTGTCAGGTAGGAACATGAGAGCACATGAATGCATGTATACGCACGCTTACAAACATACGCATCAGGAGTGAAACAGGGAATACGAAACAGGCTGTCAGACCACAGGTGCTCGACGCGAGCTTGATGTGGAAAAAAAAAAGACAATAATCTAAAGGAACAAAATCATACACAGTGACAAAAATACCTTAGATTACCTCCATGACCCATTCTGACATAGGACTCTCTCTATCATATACTATAGAAAAAGAGAAGGTTCGTAACTTCCAAATATTTGGTTCCGCATGACCCTTGATTTCATTCTGATATTTCCGTATTTAAAAGCACGCGACCATTCTCTATGGCTTTTTTTTACTCCCGAGATATTTTTCTATTCATCAAGCCTTATTGACTTTTCTACGTTGTACCAAATTGGATTGCGGCTTCCGAAACGTGAGAGTTTTGCGAAATTTTCCTTTTGGGACAAGTGCGAGCTCATGTGACAACCAGTGAAAAAAGCTACATGTACTATGTTTGCGGCTCTACGATACATTAATTATTTAATTACAGAACAGTGGTAAATGCAAAAGTAAGTTTTTACTTAATATTAACTCGATACAACTTTAGGAATCCTGTTCCATGGAATAATTCGACATGTTCTACTTCACTGCACATATCTTAAACAATCGACTCTATTTTCAAAACAGTTCAACTATTAATAGGTATACACGTCAACGCCGAACTATGACTGGCTCAAAAGGTTATACTTAAATAACATCCACGCATCAGATATTTCGGCGTTGACGGGTGTGCTAAAGTTGAATCGAGTTTATATTGACAAAGCAAATATTAGGCATTATACAGGAACTCCACCGACCGGTCCTCACTTCTAGTGTTGCAACCGCTCCGGAATCCTAGTTTTTTGAGCGTCGAAAGTGGGAGGTTGTGGGTTCGATCCTCGGCCGAGTCATTCCAAAGACTTACAAAAATGGTACTAACAGCTGCCTCACTGGGCACTCAGCATTAAGAGGTTAGTGTTATGACTGGTCGACTGCATTCAGGATAATGTGAATGGGTGGGACATCATGCTACATGTCTGTGGCATGATGCCCCAGTGCTTGACATCACTATAAACTGCCTCACTGTATACATCGTAGCGATATGACTGAAAAATGGTTAAAGCTACGTTAAAATCTTAAACAAACAAACAAACTTCTAGCGGGTCTTTTTCGCAAGGGTACGATAATCCAGCTTTCTCGGGTGTGGAAAGTCGCACGTAGACGTTAAAGGTTTTGTTCCAGAACAATGGACCCTTATAGGCGTCGTTTATCTCACTATGATGACAGGCTGCAAGGGGGAAATGTCTGCTAAGTTGAATAGAACAGGGTAGAATCGACATCCAGTTGGAATTGAGAGAGGGTGTGGTCACCATTTTAATCCGAATTTAATTTAGTATTTTCGAGCTAGGAACTTAGTAATTGCTCAAACATCGTGCTGAAAGGTTAAAGAAATTCTCAGGGAAAGCCACACGTAATTTGGCCGTGAAATTCTAAGAAAAACAAAGCTTCGTAAAGGAAGTTTTAGGGGAAAAATTTCTAATATAGTTTAGTCCCGAGTCTCTGTGAGGGAGAAGTAATAAAAACTAGTTGAGAAGTCGATTGTGAATCGAAGACTAGTCGGAAAAGGTGTCGATGAGGAAAAATTGGAGAAGGAGCAGTCATGGAGGAGGAGCTAGGAGGGACGTCGAACGGAGAGAAGGAATAGGCGGGATAGGAGAGATACAGATGAGTAGAAAACAAGGACGGGTGGAATAGACACTATAAATCAAATGATACAATAGGATGTCATTTGGTCGAAATGAAGAAGAGTGATTGGAAAATTATTATCATTTGACTATTGAATTGTATTAAATTGTTATTCATTTTAATTTCATCTTTCGTATACTCAATAAAATTAACTGTCGGCTTTGATGATTGCTCTCTCTCTCTCTCTCTCTCTCTCTCTCTCTCTCTCTCTCTCTCTCTCATTTCACTTCCTACAAATTCGAGCCTGGGTGGGACTTCCATAATAATTTTTAAAACATATTGAGAGCACCGCTCCCCAACGATCACACACCTACCACAGTGGCGGCATAACAAAGCCGCCACACGCCGCATTAACCAATCTGGTTTACCCGCTTTTTTATTTTAGGGAGATAAACCATCTCGCTCTAGAGATTTCTAAGGTTAGGTACCGTTCGTTTTTGGTTCATGTGCGGCCGTTACTCAGTTCAATACAGACATATCTCTTTATTAAAAGAGGTATCTATCTCAACTTCTAGTCTCAGTGCCCGGTTAGAACGCGTCATCAATAATATAAATAACAGTTTCTGCATAGTTGGATCTTGATTTTGTTCCTGTAAAACACTTCATCGCTTATTTATCCATGTGCTTCTCTAAATATTCTTCACTTTACACAACTAGAACGAAGCTCTCAGAAGTAGGCGCGATTGTGATGTCGGTTCTGTTTTTCAGTAAGTGTAGGACATTTTTTTCTTATTTGCTCCAAATTATATATTTGCTAGCAAAGTTGATGTGTTTTAACCCTCTTATATTTGCCAGTGATCTTTTTGGTACCAGCTCCAGCAACTTTTCTTTCAAAATCATGGGTCTGACGAGGCAAATGTCTTCATTTCACCCTCAAAGAGATGTTTTGGGTTAAATGCCATTTATCAGCACATGATAGGCTGTTCATGGCGTTCAGTATATTTGGTTCAGGAAGAACCTATGGAAAACCCCGTTCAGAACCACCGACCCACGAGAAGTCTCTGGCAAGCTTTCTCACATATCCACATTGGCCGAGCATGATAATCGAACACACACGGACAGAGCTGAAATGTGGTTTTTTTGTTAAAGGCAATTGCTTCAGACATATTGTTTACGGGGGGATATATAGAGAGAGATGTAGGTTGGGGGGGGGTCTTTTTTAGACAAGTGACTAAAGCATTCTATTGTTCAAACAATCGGTGAAAAAAAAAACGTTACCAAGATGATAAATCTGGATTTCGATTGTTATATCGTTGCCCGAGGTGTTTAATGTAAAACGTATGAAGATCGCCTTATTTCAGCCATAAATAGATCACGGTGATGTTTAAACTGAACTTTCAAGACAAAAACAGAAATGAGTAGATTTACAGTCATAGTATTTTATATGCAAATTTTTATTCATTCACTTATTTTCATCAACAAACCAAACAAACAGATAAATAGAGCAAGAAATGACCTTTATTTCAGCATAAATTGTATTATTGCTGGTTCATCTAACAATGATGATATGGCTGGTAGAAGATGATTGTTTTTACGGATCTCTGTCGAAAGTGCTACACGTCTAAAGGGAGGCAGCCAATACATACTGTTGTTCTGGTATTTCAAGTGACGATAGGATCTGTTCTTAGTTTTCGAAATGGATGATTTGTTGAACCAACGTACGACTAATGTCGCGATAATCAGTGGTTACTTTCACATTGGCAGTAATATGAACTTTTTTTCTTTCTTTTTTTCATTCACTTTAACAGATTTTTAATGCACGCCAAAATCTACGCTTGCAAGAGTAAAGTTCTTTATTTTAGAGAGAGAGAGAGAAAGAGAGAGATATTTGGATTTTTAACGTAGCTTTAACAATTTTTCAGTCATAATGATATTGCAGTGTGATATTTTATAGTGATGTCAAGCACTTGGGCATCATATCGCAGACATGTAGCATGTCACACCCAGTCACAATATCCTGACACCAGACCGACCAGTAATAACACTGACACCTCTTAATACTGAGCGCCAAGCGAGACAGCTGCTTGTACAATTTGTATAAGCCTCTGGAATGACTCGACCGGAGTTTGAACCCGCGACCTCCCGCATCGGAGGCGGACAACTAAACCTTTAAATTATTAGTTTGTATAATCCACATTGAATTATTATTTGGAGTACGTTTTCTTCACAAGTTATATCATTAAAAAAATATGCCCTGGAAACGCTTAAAATGCAAGCGCTTCAGTCAGATTCGCCTTCCAGGCTTCCATCGCACCGACTACATTATAGTCGAATTGTCGACTTGTTTAGCCCCCACCCCACCCCCATTTCAGTGTAACTGCTCGTTTTACTCTTGCTTTTGAAAGTGGAAAAAAAGCCCCAAACCAACTGTATGGTTATTTGAGAAAAACTTTATTGCGTTTGAAATTCATTGAGGATCCTTCATGGAAATGGAACAACTTTGTTTAAGAACTACATATTCAATACAAACATACGGCAATGTTTGTGATTGAGGTCAAGGCAAAACTATAACAAAATTAAGATCTTTGTTATTGATGAGATAAGATTGTATACAATGGCTGATGGCCTTTAATGCCAACGGTACGTACGCTGGACAATCAAAACACGTTTAACTGGCTAAATCTATTACCAATGAACGGAAATAAAATTGAACGGATGATACACGATTGACTATCTACACGAAACTTACCCGCACATAGACTTCTCTAGTGACGTGTTTGACGGCGGATGTAAGAAATTTGTAGTCTCACTGAACCAGACTCGCGCGCGAATATTCAAGAAAACAAAGGCAGCACAAACGAAACTGACAAATATCGAATGAAACAAGCAAATGCCAAATGAAATAAACAATATAGTTCTTTTTAAACCGATCACAGCTATGTAGGCATTATGGGATTGCGAAGCTGCTCATTTGATGGGCTTATTTCTAGTCCTACAATGTAAGACATAGCACATATTATTTTTGTTTACGTGCTGACGCCCAAAACATAAATATCAGCGTCAAGGTCTTGCATGTAGGACCAACTTGTTTCGTTCATTTTTCAGTAGTGTTTTAGAAAGGATGTCGTATATGCGTCTGCTAATTTACATGTTTTCCTTGTTTGCTTTGACATATTTCCGTTTTCTTTGTGCCTCGTTTGTTTTTATTGAAGATTTGATCTTTTTTTTGTCGGAGCTTTAATATTTTAATTTTACAAGCTTGTTTGTTGTAGTTCAGTTTTTATTGGTTTATTTTAAAGTTGTTTATTTTGTTTTAATTTCATATTTTTTTTGCAGCGATGGACTTCAATAATGTGGTCAAATGGAATGTTGTGAAACAATTTTGGATCAAATCAAACTTATGAAAAATGGTGGAAACCACCTCAACCCACCTCAAGAAAATTACTTAAAACTTAATTTCTTAAGTACATTAATATTTGCTCCTTTGTTGAGAAGTGTGTTTTACATTTACTATGCCTCTGATAAATATATTCTCAGGAGTTTTAGTTACTTCAACTTTTACAATGTATCTAAAATTTAGGCTTCCGAACCAGAATTTAAAAAAAAAAATAGTTTCTCTAATCTGAGCATGATGTCCTTCACAATATCGACTATGATGTAAATTTTAGTACCTCACTTTAATTAAGATTGCATCTTTATAACATTTAACATATACGATCAAATTCATCAGCTATGAGGTACTCACAATTATCACGGTTGTGATTTTCTTTTCTTTTATCTAAGGATAATTCATATTTTCTCCAAATAATATAATGGATATAACATTTTGTTAGTTTGCTTTAAATCAAAGCAATTTTTTTCAGATATTAACAGACGGAAATTAAACAAAATAGTGGCAGACCCCAGAACCTGAAATTGTTGGTTGTGATTTTCTTTTCTTTTATCTAAGGATAATTCATATTTTCTCCAAATAATATAATGGATATAACATTTTGTTAGTTTGCTTTAAATCAAAGCAATTTTTTTCAGATATTAACAGACGGAAATTAAACAAAATAGTGGCAGACCCCAGAACCTGAAATTGTTGGTCACTACTATAATTGTGTTATACCGTTGTACATATTGTGGTAAATACCGAAATACCGTGGTTCACAATTGTTTGTGTCACCTAACCCTAATGTGTGTGTGTGTGTGTGTGTGCGCATGGATGTGTGTGTGTGTGTTTTATGGCATAATAGTGGATATATGGTGACAACTGTGGGTAAATTTCAAAATTATAAACATTAAGAATTGCACTCAACTATTCGGAAGATATACCCTTTAAAATAAATGTAAACATGAAGCAAAAGATAAAATATAAAACGTTTATAATTGTGTAAAATGTATATAATTTTTTTTTAAAAAAACGATAAGGTAGCACATGCAAAATTCTTAAAATATCTGGTAGGACATTTGTATTAAGTAATAAGAATCTATTTTAGGTTAAAAGCTTTGTTAAAGTAATTTTTATGATTTAAAATATTATATAAAAAAATTTTAAAAAAAGAAAGAAGAATGAAGCAGGAGATTTTAATGCTGCAAGTCGATATCTACAATTTGACGGAAATTTTGTGCCTGTAACAAAAGACATTTGTAGACTAAGGGAAACAATTCAATATTAAACTTGATCTTTGCCTTGCCAGGTTTCTCTGCCATGTACTATCTGTGCAAACGCCGTCTCAATATGTTAGTTAATGTATTCGTGTGTTTCTGAATGTTTTATCATTTTTTTTCTTCTTCTCCTTTATTAAAATAGACCCTGAGTTTGATTTTGAAATTAGTTTTATATTGTTGTGTTCGTTAAGAAATATATACCTACATGTACACACTTATTAAATATTTTGAGTCACAGTTTTACAAGCTGATACTTAACTTTCGCCTGCATCAGTTTTTTGTGGCCTTATAAAATATAATTTTAGTTGATATTTAAATTCCTGAATTGGGTAAAGAGCTCTAATTGTAGCAACCACGAATTCACGAAATTCAAAGTGCTTGCTATGAAGGAATAAGATGGGTATATTCAGTTTTAGATGTAGAAAAAAAATATTGTGTCCAAAAATTGGACAGTTATTTTTTTCTTCTTCTTTTTCTTCTACTGTGATATTTATAAACTGGGACTTGGATTACACCGTGTGACTGCATCACCAAATATTTCTTTCATACTGCTATGTTTTCAAGTCATTTGGACTCTGTAAGCTAAAGAATCGGATGTCAACCAAACTGCATCTTTATTAATTTACTTAGAAAGAGTGTGGAAATATTGTAAAAGATACACACAGAATATATTGATACAACTTTTTGTGTGGAAATATTGTAAAAGATACACACAGAATATATTGATACAACGTTTTTGTGTGGAAATATTGTAAAAGATACTTACAGAATGTGTTGATACAACTTTTTATGTGGAAATATTGTAAAAGATACAGAATGTATTGATACAACTTTTTGTGTGGAAATATTGTAAAAGATACACACATAATGTATTGATACAACTTTTTGTGTGGAAATATTGTAAAAGATACACACAGAATGTATTGATACAACTTTTTGTGTGGAAATATTGTACAAGATACACACAGAATGTATTGATACAACTTTTTGTGCTAGCTGTAATGCAAAATTTTCTGTTTTGTTTTGTGGAATCAGCATATCATTGACTGCACATGCAGACAGTATGCATGTATTTGATGGAGGGAGAACTCAGAAATACCCTTGAAAGTAATGTAAAAGGGATATAAAAGTGAAGTCTTTGAGTTCATTGAAACATTTCTAATCATTCAGTGGTGTAAATGTTTGTAGACCTTTCTGTTACGGTTGTATCTGTATTAGAAGAAGAAAACTTAATCTATACCAAAGGATTAAAAATATATAAAAATATTACTTTTATTTAAATGTGTATTTCTAGGCCTGGGGTATAATAAAGAACACAAACTTTTGAACTTATCTTCATGGAAAGATAATTTTTTAATATCCGCGAGTTTTGGTGTGGTCACCGGTGGAGTTCCAAAGAAACTCGCGATGACATTTTTACGTAACGCTCCAAAACTTTTTACATGCTCGTTATACGCGTACTCAAGCGATATTAAATCATCCATTGATGTTTTTATTGATGATAGTTTTGGCGATGTTACCGGCGGAACTCCAAAGAAATCAGCGACGGATAGTTGAATCTCAGTGATGGATTTTTGTATTCCCGCAAATTGATTTGCTTGGGAGTTAAATCTATCATCGAGGTTTTTTAAATGATTCCGTCATCAGCAAATAATTGTCACCGAGTGCAGTTAATTTTTCTTTAAACGTCAAAAAAAAAACAAGTACATCTGGTTTGAGTTTACCCTGATTGGAAAAAACCGCGATAGCATTTTCAGTTACACCGAGTTGTTTAACTAAAATATCATCTAGGGAAACATTACTCGTTTTCAATTTACCCTGACGATCTTGAAATACGACTATTTCATTTGGATCAACACTTGCGAGGTTTAGCATCTCGGATATTTCATCTTCGATTATTTTCTTTACATCACCGGCTGCAGATATTTCCTCGGTGGGATTTTTCAGGCTTGATAGAGATCTTGTTTTCCCGATAATGATATTGCGTCGAGTACATTTAATACTTCTATGCCGCATATTGGTGGGTCGGTCATTTTCTGTGTTGGTAGCGTGGAGTACCAGATAGGAATTTTTAATTGGTGTATATAATGCATAAACTCTTTATGCGGTGCTAATCCATATGAATCAAAATAAACAATTGCACGTGGATCAATCGCATATGCAGCCCAGTGAGTTCCAGGTCCGGTGCTGTTATCAAGATTAATGATACTGGTTTCAGCGTTGTATCGTTGTTGTGATAATTGATCTCACATAAAAACACCTCTGAAGTTTTTTATCACTAGTTTTTTTTAGCAGCATCGAGTAAATCAAAATTTGACATTGGAACCATCGGTGATATTGTTAGTAAACTGTTCCTAGTCTCAGGCCTTTTCCGCTGTACCATGAATGCAGAGTTCCTGGTAGTCTTAGACCCATCCTCGGATGGTTCTTGTTGGCCGTTTATCCTCAAGGAGACTTCATTAACACCATGTTTATCAAATATCATATGGCTGCGTAATTGTGAACCAACTCTCCCAGTATCCTGTAACGCAACAAATATGTGTCTCGGTGCAGTAACACCTTGTTTTGATGCCATGTGCCATGTAAATACACCATTAACAGAGGATTGCATGGTATCCTTTGTTGTTGTTAGCCATGATATCAATGATTTTCCTCCATGATCCAAAAATGATAGTAATTTTTCTTCTGCGGTGATTGATGGAGTCATTACTGGTATCCACAACGAAAATTTTGTAATATTTACTTTACCACTGTCAGCATCTGGATGTGCAATATCTGCTGGAATCCTCCAGATTGCATCATTATCATCTCCCTTTCGCGAGAGTACTACTGTATGTTTCGCCCCATAGATAACTTTTCTAACATTTCTGCGAAATCCAAATATATGAGATAGTGGAATCACGCAGGAAAATAATCTTCGCTGTCCTTCCAAGATTAATACGCGTGTTGCAAACCCTAGGTTGTAATTGGTAGCATTAACATCACTGATAATATCAAAATTATCTGCCGGCCTCATATATCCAGCCGGCGCTGGATCAAGTGCAGTAGCTCTTGGTGTCCTAACATTAACATACTGAATGTTTTCAGCGTGATTAGTAATATCCTTAGAGAACATCATAGATGGACCCGCTGATCTTGTAAAATCATCAAAGTATCTAGCTAAACCCACTATTGTTGTGGCAACATCAACATCATGCTCTATGGATTCAATCTCTCTTTCATCAGTCATATATCTAGCACTCTCAAATAGCGCCATGATACCATTATTGACAAAACCGACTTTGGCATTTAGGTCATATGGTGGATCATTATAATTGTGATCATTTGTTACAATTTCTCCTTCTACTTCAATAAATTCTTCAGCGGGTAGAAAGTATTTGCTGGTATCCTGGACCTGAAGTTCGATTCTTGATCGAATATTTGACTGTACTGCATTATAGGAATAGAATTGATAATCGCATACAGAATCATTCTTGGGTACTGGGGCATCCATATCAAATGCTGGGCCAGGCGACGATTTGAACATATTATATATTTCTTGATATAAATCGCGATCTCGCTCAGGATTTTAAACCACTTCCCGCTTTGTTATTTGCAGTAATATTTCCCTGATTGTCTTAAACCTCATTTATCCGTGATGCTATATTCTGATCCACCGCGTTATTTATTATTTTTCTAATACTTGCAGGCATAATCTCCGTAGATGGTAGTGGTCCTAGTGACTTCGTCACCAGTGGTTTCTTTCGTCGCCGAACTAATGCCAGTAATTTTTCTTTGGCCGCAGAAAATGCTTTACCGGCAACATCACCAACAGCGCTAATACCCTTGTCACGAATAACATCAATAGCTTTCATTGATAATTGTTTTGCGATTGGTGCTATTTTTGGAGCCATCCTTGCAAATAACCCTTGAATAACATTACCAAGACCATCTCCGTAATATGCCTTATAAACAGGCAATCGTGAGTTTACTACATAGACCATGGTTGGTTTGTTGTGGTTGTAGTGTATGATCATCTTATTTAAATGACATTTATCTAATGTGGTGATAAATCACTAGTGACACTAGTTGTCAATAACAATCAATCACTGTGGTAAACGTCCACTAACTCATCAATAAAGTCTCGATACACACCAATATCCATGATACCACCCTCAAATAGTCGTCTGCAGATATCAGTGGCTTCATTATTTCCGGTGAGTTATTTCCGGCTTTTTTCCCTCCTACGAGAACTTCTAATCATGTTATGTCTCCGAGAATATTATTAGGACAACGAATTAGACCACTACCTGAAACACCGCTTGGATATCCATCTCCACTTTTTTTAGTGGTACCAGTTGCACCCTGACTATCATCATCAGGTGTTTGTTTTTTTTGTATTCGTGTTTGACGTCGTTCTTCAAGTTGTTTTCTTCGTTCTTCAATTTGTTCTCTTTTTTGTTTTATTTCTTCTTGTTGTTGTATATCATAATTATAAATTCCCGCCCTAAATTTTTTATATCCCAATTCTTTTTTATTTAAACGACCGGCCCCCTTGTTTATTTTATATAACCAATCACCCCAGTCATCGCGTTTTATTATAATTTCTTTTTACTCGTCTTTTAAAAACTCTTTTCTTGAAAGATAGCTGTTAGCAACGAAATTATCAATTTTTTTTTTATAATCGCTGGTTTTTAATAATTGAAATTGTTTTATTGCTGTTTTACCCCCTTTGGTGAATTTGTCTATAAAGGGAACACCTATTTGAGTTTTACCAACATCACCTTCCTGCTTTTGTTCTTCATCCTCTTGTTGTTCAATATCACCCTCTTGTTCAAGTTGTTCTTCTTCATGTGCAGCAGCTATTATATCACCTTTTTGTTGTTGTTGTGCAGCAGCTATTATATCACCTTGTTGTTGTTGTTGTGCAGCAGCTATTATATCACCAGGAAGTGTTTCTAGGGATTTTTTTTTCAAGTGCAGGAAGAAGGGCTGTTTTTCCTCGTTGTTCCTCAGGAATATCTCACCATATGTTTTTTTCAGTGGTCGATACGACTTTCCCGGTTGCTGTAGTAACAGGTTTGAATAATTGTGCAGTATTAGTTGCAAAGGAGGTTTGAAAGTCCTGTCTTGATTGTAATTTAACCCTAACAGAGTTCCTTAAAGGAATACATATCCTTATTGCAGCCAGTCTCTCGCGAGCTGATATAGTTGTTAATGATTCATTAACCATTATTGTAAAAATTCATAGGATTTTCTAATTTAAAAATATACGAACACCCACCTTCCGAATTTCAACGCGTCCTATATAGATGCGACATATTTCCGTGTTCATTGATTTAGTGCCAAAAAAAAACAATACCTGTTTGCATTATCAATGGAAACTTTGTCACTGGTGATTTCATCACTGATGATTTTATCATTGGATATATAATTTCAACTCCATACATACTTCATTATGTATGAGTAATTCCTGTCTATTGATTTTTACTATAACACGTAGTTTAGTAGTATAGTTTGGAAACACGTAGTGGTTTTAAGGATATAACGAGGACAAGGAGAATGTTTTAAAAAACAATCTCGGACGAAGGTGTATTATTTTCCTTAATAATAATTCTAATACAACTGGGGTCAATTCTAACTCGTTTTCATATATACGACAGACAATACAACCTTTCACCCCCATTCGAGTGTTATGGCGAGTTTATAAGGCATATAGAGGGATGGTACATGTATGATTTATGATAGACAATACATCCTTATTGACCCGTTTGGAACCCCTAAAATACCTTCGTATGTTAGAGGCCCAGAGGTCACATATATAAGACAACACAACCCCATGTGGGCCTCTCAGGTATTATTCATATCTGACCAGACCTAGGGGCATTCATGAAACATAGTCTCCGTCAATAACGGTTTAGAACCCCAGAATGTATGCTTGGTGTAATGACGTCACATAACACATAAGTATTTACACATATATAAGACAACACAACCCCATGTGGGCCTCTCAGGTGTTTCTCACATCTGACCAGACCCAGGGGCATTCACGAAGAGGAGGTTTCCGTGAGAGGATCTAACTCGTCAATAACGGTCTAGAAAAACAGAAGGTATGCTTGGTGTAATGAGGTCACATAACACATAAGTATTTACAAATGATGTATGATAAATGATAGACAATACAACCTTTCAACCCCCATTCGAGTGTTATGGCGGGTTTATAAGGCACATATATACCAAAACAATTTAGAATTGATCCCAGTCTTTTTGTATAAGAACAGCACAAGACAATACAACATATAACAATGGATTATAGGGGGACGGCACAAGGAGACGGCACAACACATACACACAATGGGCTATAAGCTACATTCAACTCAACCACTCTAAACCCAAAAAATCACCAGGGTTGAATGCAAAAACACATTCACACAGTGTGACGGTGTGACTTAGAGTGGTTCATGTTGAGCTTCGCAAAGTCCAATAATATAATAGACGGGTTTCTATATAAGCTAACTAATACATGGAGTGGTGTATGATTTTTACTCTATCGTTTAGTTAATTGTTATTATTGACAGCATCTACACAAGTCAAGATACCTGAAAAAGTATTAAAAATTGAATACTGTTGTTGTAAATATAAATTCATTCGATTAGTTCTCTGACAGAACAAATACGTGATTGTGCCCATGAGATCACTGAACAACAAGAGTTATCTCTGTTTCAGAAAATATATACACAAGCCCATACGAGTTATCTCTGTTTCAGAAACTATATACACAAGCCCACAAGAGTTATTCCCCTTAATGATATATATATATATATATATATATATATATATATATATATATATAAACAGAATTCAGACATATGTAAATTGAATTCTATTTCCAGTTCGTTTTGAAAATGCTGATTTATATATTCGTTCTGCTACTTTTCGTACCGAAGGCTCACAAATATCAAAATATTTTCCAGCTTCAGTCATTGATTGAAATACTCTTTTGAATATGCTTTTGATTTTATAATTTTTGCATATTTTTGGTAATTTCCGGTCCCCCCCCTCGTTTGGTATTTTCACTTTGTGTGATAGCTTGTAGGTTAGCCAAGGAATTTTTCATAGGATTGGAATCAGTATGATCAATTATAAATCCATTTTTGATCAATCCATGGAAACACATATATTCCCACCAGTATTAAATATCAAATGCCCAAGACCCTTACCCCGCACACCTACCCCACATCGTATGCAAGGTAACGGGCCCCAAACTTCCACGCCGTACGCTTTGTGGATGATATCCACATAATTCATTTCTGCATGATTTGTTACAGATGGTTACGGATCCTATCATAAGCCACTTACAGTGATTCATTATATATAAATTCTTTATTTAAATAATTGTTTAAATTATAATATGGAGGAGTTCGAGAGATTATCGAAAACAAAACCCTGGAAAATGCTAAATTCAATCTCGATAGAGTCTCTGTAGATGTACCAAAGGGTCTAATAAGCGATAGAAGCATAAGAAGTAAAATCCATGGTGCATTTAATGAATTCAAGCGCGATGGAGCATCTAACTATTGGTCAACATTTCGAATTGATGGTAGTGTTGATGCTACCATGAACGACGAAAGATCAGCAGTGATAATCTTAACCATGGAAAGTATTTTTTTAGAGTGAAATTCATTATCCGCTCAGAAACGGGAAATTGGATTATACGCGACAAATTCACACCAATCTTGATTGATAAAAAAACAACTGTCACTGTGAGTCATGATTCCAAACCAGGAATGTTGACTGGGATTGACAAACCGTATTACGAGAAAGCTTATCCTGTGACCGCGGTTGTTTATGGGATTTATCCGTTAAATGATAAACCGAGTATTGAGAAACTAAAACCAATGAAACATTCGTCGTTGAACTGTGTGGCCGAACGAATAATAGAGCATTTTGCAAATGCATTGCGTGGAAACAAATTGACGGATCTGAGACGTAAAAAATATAAACGAATGGGGATTAACAGTTAAGGAAAGCGGTGCAACAATTCAAAATGTGGTTATGTTAGAAAAAAATAATAAAATTCCCAATAACCATAGCGACGATAACAGGAGAGGTATTATATGAATCGAAATATAAATCGAGAGGATCTCCAATCAAAATTATTGACCATAATGCACACGATTGGACCTCCGCGGTAACAATATTCCGCGGGATAGAACAATAAAATATTACACGAGAAATTTGTTTGATTTTATTTACGAGTTAAGTAAAAACGATCCTGTGTCAGTGTGGTTATTTCAAAGTTTTGAAGACGAAGAGTGTAAATTCGATCAATTTGTAAGACCCAACGCCGAAATATATCGTACTGAAGCTTTTCACGACGAGATGAGTTAACTAACTCATGGTTTTTCAACGGAACACGACAAACAATTACAAACAAACTGTTTTACCGTTCCGTCAGTTGCAGCTCATTTTGCGAGAAAGAGAAATCTATGGAAACCAACAAGAACCGAATTTCTCCCAGATGTCGAAGCCAGTTGTGTTGAACTCGGCCATGGTGGATTATGCAATACAAAATATGACCCCAAAAGTATCATTTAGGTTGATATAGTTGCGTCTTATCCAGGGAATTTTCTCGGGTACGGAGAATGCTCTGACTATTTTAAACGATTTGGGCTTCCCACACATGAGATGACCCATGTTGCCATTAATGGACCGCTGCCCGATTTTGATCTAACCGGATTCGCTAGTGTGGTATCATTTGAGACCGCTAAGGACTTCATCCGTGCTGTTATGATTGGTTTGGTAGACATATATCTGAAAAACACTGGATGCCAATAGCGTTATTACGGTATATGATTGATTCTAAAATACTGATATCGCTGATTGTCAGTGAAGCAATTATATCATATCGGGCGCAGGCTGAGATCTGGTTAACACAATACGATAGTCTAGACTCTAGATAGTATAATCAGCGAAAACAAAAAACAATTTCCCGATCTCGACGAAGAATATATCATTAGGTGGTCCAAGCAGATCTTTGAAGTTAGAAATAAACAAGCAAAAGATCTCGGTAGAAGAATAATTGGTAAATTCACCCAAGGCGGAAAAAAATACGACCACAAGCGACATTCTTCACGATTAATTATAGATGCTGCTGAATACGACTTTATAATCGGGGATGCAGCATCTAGAGGTATATATGTCGATCGTGTCCAATGGAACAAGATTCGGTATAATTGTTACTTACAACGACGGAGAAAATCCCCAATATACGCACTTAAGGGGTTCTATGCTGGCGTATGCTTCTATCAATTTACTTGTTATGATAAATAGATTTCCTGACACCGCGGTTAGAGTCGCCACTGATTCATTTTATATAGATATCAAATATAAAGAAACAGTGGCTGAATTTACAAATTCCGACGAGAGTTGGGAGTCATGGAGAATTAAAAAGGAAAAGCCATGTGATTATTCTAAATCAGCAGATGTTACAATTGAAAACAATTACTTGACAAATAATCAAATATCAGAACTATCAAATGCGCCTTCGCAAAATATTTCGGTAGAAGAATAATTGGTAAATTCACACAAGGTGGAAAGTACGACCATAAACGATATTCTTCGCGGTTGATTATAGATGACGCTGAATATGATTTTATAATCGCAGATGTAACATCAAGGGGTATATACGTCGATCGTTAAGACCCTTTCTTATCTGATGGAACCAAATTAGGTACAATTGTTACTTACACAGATGTAGAAAATCCTCAATACACGTCGTCTATGCTGGCTAATGCTTCTATTAATTTACTTTCGATGATAAATAGATTTCCGGAATCAGCAGTTAGAGTATCCACTGATTCATTTTATATAGACGTAAAATATAGTGAAGCAGTGACTGAATTCACTAATTCAGACGAGAGTTGGGGATCATGAAGAATTAAAAAGGAAATACTGCGTGATTACTCCAAATCAGCAGATGTTACGATTGAAAACAATTACTTGAAAAATAATCAGATATCAGAACTATCTAATGCACCGTCGTGTTCCGATCCAATATGTAGATATAAAACCAGTTACCTAAATGGTTGTGGTGGGTCAAGGAAGACGACTCGTGGGATCGAATTATTTCGGGGGAAATCAATCATGATTGTGCTAACACCAACAAACATGCTTGCAAGAGAGATGACACAGTGGCAGTTAATGCTTGCACTTATAGTTTCTTTCGATGGAAAAATGACGAAGGGACTCCTGATCGAATGAGTGACAAATATATTCCTGAAATCATCATTTGGGATGAGATATACACAGTGTCGTTAGATGTATTAAAAATGTTTCTCGATTGGTTATTGCTAACAAATACAAAAGTGATAATGTGTGGTGATCATGGTCAACCACCGCCATTTAAGGGTTTATCCCCACATAATTGGCTAAAGAGTTTTGTAGACTATTATAAAGAAATTAGTACTGATCATAGATCACTTGATAATGAATTAAAATAATTTAAGAAACTAATCAGATTACAACAGGATAGAATCCAGTGTGAAATAACGCGTGAAATAATTTCAGAAACCCCATTAAATGATTTTTGGAAAGCATGGAGACCACACGATTTGATAGTGGCAAGTAGAAATATAGTCAGAGATACACTTCAGATGAAGTTATTTAGCACGCATAAAGAAAAATTCGCAACACTTCCAGTGCCATTGTGTTATAGACCAAAGGTTAAACGAAAACAGAATATCGAAGTTGATATTCCTGGACAAAGTGAAAAACAAATTCTCATGAAAAATGGTATTGTGTTGGTTTATATCATTGTTGTCGAAGATGCATTGCATTCTGAAAAATCCCCATGGAAGCTAGGATACGCAGCGATGATACATTCTTCGCAGGGATTGACTATATCCGATGCAATTGTTTGGATTGTAGATAATCACATCGAGTGTTCGAATTTAGTTTACTTTGCAGTTTCCAGAGTACGAAGAATAAATCAACTTCGAAGAATTGTCATAGATGATAATGACACCACAATCAGTGATATTGTCAGTGATGATATAATAAAAAGAAATCTCACTGGTTATAAACAGCAGGAAAAAAAAATAAATGAGAATTTGACATTGATGCTGAATTTATAATTACACTGAAACAACAACAGAATAATCACTGCGCGAGTTGTAATCGTATAATGCGTTGGTGTTGGTCAGATAAAGATCCTCGCCAATTTACCGTAGACAGAAAAATAACAATGTTGGTCATACCAGAGATAATGTGATGTTAACTTGTCTTGAGTGTAACAGACAAAGAGGTGCTAGTTAAGACCACGCGGTGGTAATCGAGTATCCTCGGGTATCACTTGTAATTGTTCACGCGTAAATCCTTGCTGAGGAGCAATTGAATCCAATCTATAGATTGCTAGTCTACCCGTGGATCTCGTTATGCCAGATATTTTATGTGCAGTGACACTCCAAATAGGATCAGTAGCTCTTTTTTACCGCCTTCAAGCTCTCCTGGTTCATATAAATATCTAACAGTGACATTGCCGAGTATTGGTTGTTTTGAAAAATCATTTTGCGGTTTTTGTACTGGTATATACTTCTTTTTAAACGCGTTGTTAGGTTTCATATTAATTGTTCGAATAATCTCATTATTTTTCTCTTGACCCATTCACGAGATCGTTTATCCTGAATAAATTCCTTCGCGTATTGATATCCAAATAACCGCTCAGCAAGTGTCCGATTAAATCGTTCAACAATTGCCTGATCGCGATGTAGTGCACTATGTCCTCGTCTGCTGGTGACATTATGATGCTTCATTGTTGATAACACTGCACCCTGAAATTCCTTGCCAGGATCAACTTGTAATAGATTTGGCCACTGCAGAGGACCCCTTTGATAAATCCTTTCAAATGCAGAAGCCACCTCAGTTGATGACTTTGTCTTTAATGGTTCTGCTTGTTTGTATCTACTCGCAACATCAACTACATTTAGCGCATACTTGTAATCACTATCATGCGGCAGAAATAGTATATCAGCTTGATGAACTTCATTAGGGATGCTGACATCAAAATGTGAGAAGTTAATTTGTTTAGGCGGTGGTAGATAATCTGCCATATCGCCTGTTTGGATAAACAATTATTTGCTGTAGTATTCTTTACTTTTGCGGCGCTAGCACCCAGCATTAATTTACTTTTCATCGCCGATTTTATCAAGCATGAAGCTAATTTTACTTTGAAGGATATATCAGTGATAGAATTTAACGCATGAATCAATTTCACATCTGCGATATGTTTATGTTGCAGATTGCTGCATTTATAAGCAACATCATGACATGACACGCCTTATCAATAGCGTTTATTGGATATTCACCAGGTCGGGGTTGGTTTTGATCATCGAGTCTGATGTCTAGTCTGGTCCCAGGTCCACAATAATTATACCCTGGAAGATGTTTTTCTCCCGGATATTTTGCCCATGGTGTTCCCGCTAATTTTACTAGTTTGGCTGCAATATTACCTCCTCGTTTTTTTAAAAATCCTTAGAAAAAAATCTGAATTTTTTTGTACCACATTGTACACACTTACCAGCAAGTGCTGATCTGTTATTTTTAGTTGTAATTGTTGTCAAGTCATTTGTGCTAGTATGCTTCTTACATTTTACACAATATAGATCCATAATTTATTTATAATAACATGGATGTAATTAATTTTTCGGCGACAAAAACACGAGAACCCGTTAAGCATCATGCAGCGCTACCGAATTCCATTCACATGATTATAATTGGACCATCTGGAAGTGGCAAGACACAGCTGTTACTTAATTTGATAATGAGATGGATGAAATGGGACAAGTTGTATTTAGTAGCCCCAACTGTAGACGATCAGCAATGTTATGAGGTGTTAAAGGATTTTAACGAGAAAGCAAAATCGGAAATCGATGAGGATATTATTGAGTTTATAACCGGTATCGAGGAAGCACTGAGTATTGATGTTATTGATGGAAATATTAGCAATTTAGTCGCATATGATGATGTCATGCTAGACAATCAAAAGAATCCTGCTAAGATATTTTCCAGAGGTAGGAATAAAAATACTGATGTGATATATGTCACTCAGAGATATAAACAAATACCAAAAGTGATCAGAGATAACTGCAATATTTTTGCTGTATTTAATGGAGATGACATACATACGCTACAAAATAGTTGGCAAACTTGGTGCGGCAGTGATATGAATTATAATCTCTTTAGAAATTTCTTTAGTCATGCTCAGTCATTCCCACATGGATTTGTAACGATCAATTTGCATGACCCGAGATCAAGATATCGTATCGGACTTGATAAAATATTTGGTTGAAATCCTAAAGACTTTTACCATAACAATTCACCATCAACACCGGGTCTGGAGACTCTGTCTCTGTAGTAGTCTTTTTTTTGTGCAAGATAGTTTCATTTGAAATAGTTTCGGTTTGTCTAAAAATAGTTTCGGTTTGTCTAAAAAAATTAGTTGCGGTTTGTCTAAAAAAATTAGTTTCGGTCTGTTCGCCTCCTCTACTACTTGTGGTATGTATTGTATATATTGTGCATAACATATAGAAGGCCTCAAGGTAGATTAGTTCTGTAACTAATTGAGTTACCTTCACTAAATAAAGTCTTTATTATTATTATTATTATTATTATTATTATTATTATTATTATTATTATTATTATTATTATGTACAGACAACTTTTCATGGATAGATTGGTAGTTAGACAGGTGGATGGATATGCCCTGTTAAAATATATTCATGAAATTGCAGATATACTGAAGATTAGGGAATGCATAGCAAAGTCTTCAAAATATGTTCTTGTATTTCTTCCATGAACAACCTAGGGGGCACAACGTTCTATGATAGAAGTGGGGGGGGGGTGATCCTATGTCAGTACTTAGTGTAATATTAGTTCTTTTTTGGAATAAGAGCTAAAAATTTAAAAAGGTATATCTTACAAAAAAATTAATTAAAAATTGTTTTAATTTTTTCAGCCTATCCAACAATTCATTCATCACCATTAGTTGAATATGAGGTGGTTGGCAATTACAGTTTGCTGTACTCTATCAAGGGAAGTAACTCTTCTCTCCAACCATACATATTAATGGCCCATCTAGATGTAGTTCCAGCTGAACCAGATAAATGGGAAGTACCACCATTTGAAGGAGAGATTAGAAATGGTTTCATCTATGGTAGAGGAACTATTGACTTCAAGCAAGGAGTTTTTGTAAGAGATCCAATTATTTTTCATTCGGGGAACAAAATGTTAGATGTTTTTTTAGTCAACTCAAAACATTTTGTTGCTAACAAAACGTTTTGTCTTTTAGAATGAATAACATTTTGAATATGAAAATCTTACCCCAAAATATGAATTTCAAAGTAAATTAATTACATTTTTAAAACAAATATTCAAGCAAATAAGGAGATAAATATTTTAATACATTTCAAATTAGATTCCACATTTATCCAGAATGTGGATTCTGTTTGCAAAATGGATGAGTGCAAGCAGGACTGATGGTGTATTTTTATCAAATATTGTCATGTGCCATTATCACTGCTATCATTTATAATTTTATTTCAACAAAATGTTATAATGGTAGAGTGAAATCATGAATGAAATATTGAATTACACTCCTGTATTTATTTATTAAAATATCCCATTCTGTCAGTGTTTACCACCGATTCAGAGACAAACTTTTTTGACATTCAGATTTATAAAAGCTTACTCTCAAGGTCTGGCATGTCTACTGCATACGATTTTCAAGTTTAGCAACTAGGTTATACTTCATTAAAGGTGAATGTTAACTGAATATTTGATATATCTTGAAAAAACAGTATACATGTAATTGACCATGTTTACCCTTGAGTTATGGAAGAGTTCATTTGTGATATGCAACAAAACAGTTTTGGGAGCTGTCACATGACACAGGTAAACAAATATGGTCTTCTCATTAGAAATGTTCTGTGACAAACATGCAATAAGTAAAACTGTAAATTTGTTTCAAGAAAACTAGAAGATGCTGATGATGCTTTAATTAGGTTCATCATCATCACTTAAAGACACTGAGATGAAAAGGAAGTAAGCCACAGATACAAACTCAGCTGTTAGAACAGCAACTGTTCAGCTGCAATGCAGACTGCTGATGTGGATGCATTATGATTTAGTTTAGCAATCCACTGCAGGAACTGATGTTTCCTTTGACCTAATTTCATGAACAGCTGTATGTTGGATACCGCAGATGCATCTTTGGAGGCTGGATTTAGTTCTGATTCTGTCATTAATGAATGTCGGTGAATCTAAAGTCTAATTCTTATTCAGATTCTAATAACGACTCCAGTCTGGATCCTAATTCTTATTCAGAAGCTAATGCCGACTCCAGTCTGGAGCCTAATTCTTATTCAGACTCTAATGCGGACTCCAGTATG
Organism: Unio delphinus; assembly: GCA_029339505.1. Classification (NCBI taxonomy): domain Eukaryota; kingdom Metazoa; phylum Mollusca; class Bivalvia; order Unionida; family Unionidae; genus Unio; species Unio delphinus. Next base: position 10,848,549 of record JAQISU010001236.1, read on the forward strand.
AAGCCTAATTCTTATTCTGACTCTAATGCCGACTCCAGTCTGATCCTAATTCTTATTCAGACTCTAATGCCAACTCCAGTTAGAGTCTGCTAACCAACCTTTAAATGAGTCATAACCCTGATTAGTAAATCATATTCTTGCCATACACAATTTAATAAAATTTAATACAGTCGAAATATAAATATCTTATCTTGCTTTCTGTACTTAATCTTCCATATTTTATTTTATAAATAACTTTACTATGGGCTGATATCTGTCTGAATTTTCCATTTAACCATTGACTCCATGGTAGTCTCATATGATAAAAAGTATATATATATATATATATATATATATATATATATATATATATATATATATATATATATATATATATATATATATATTCTTGTGAATATTAAAGGCCATGGAGTGCAAACCTTTATGTATGAATAGTTTTAGTTTTATTCCTTTCTATTCTAGGGAATATTAGAGGCCATGGAGTACTTACTTTCTAGTGGACACAAACCAGTGCGTGGATTTTATGTGGCTTTTGGCCATGATGAAGAGGTAAAAGTGATGTATGTAGAAGGCTTGTCTGCTAATCAGCTTTCTGCATGAAATACATATACAGTTCTCTTGTAATCCACTGTACATAGATGTGGGTAATTCAAGTCTAACTGCAAACAACGTAGACCCAGATCAGCCATTGCAAAATGTGCATTTGTTTCTGGGTCTATGCAGTTTGTTAGGAATAATGTGAACTTGTATCTGGTTCTATGCAGTTAGCTGTTATCAACTTGTAACATTAAATAATTATTAACAACTAATAACATTAAACAGTTGTTATCAACATGTAGCATTAAACAGCAATTATCAACAAGTAACATTAAACATCAATTATCAACTCATAACATTAAACAGCAATTATCAACTCATAACATTAAACAGCAATTATCAACTCATAACATTAAACAGCAATTATGAACTTGTAACATTAAACAGCAATTATCAACTCATAACATTAAACAGCAATTATCAACTCATAACATTAAACAGCAATTATGAACTTGTAACATTAAACAGCAATTATCAACTCGTAACATTAAACAGCAATTATCGACTCGTAACATTAAACAGCAATTATCAACTCATAACATTAAACAGCAATTATGAACTTGTGACATTAAACAGCAATTATCAACTCATAACATTAAACAGCAATTATCAACTCGTAACATTAAACAGCAATTATCAACTCATAACATTACCGTATTTTCCGGCCTATAGGTCGATGCGGAGTATAAGTCAAATTGACCAATTTTGTAAATTTTCCATCCTTCGTCCATATATAAGTCGATTCGGAGTATAAGACGAAACCAGGTCAATAACTTGGCTTTGTATTTTATACTACCGGTAGTAACTTCCGGTTGCATGAATATTGATGGTATCGTCGTATGATATTCCATAATACCGGCAATATCCATTGCAACAAGAGCTATGATCATTCCTTCCAGTTGAAAGTTTAAACCTACGGTAATTTATTTGAGAAACTTTGTCAAATACAATTACGGTACTTTATTCAGAGAACCATGCATTGGTACATACACGTGTCTAATTTATATATACATGTATAATCCATTACATGAAAAGAGTATCAACACCGTGTACTCACCAGCGAATCTTGTAACATACATTGAATCCATAATACAAATATTTCCATCGAAAATATTCACACACGGATGTAAAATATTAAATAATTTTGTCACAGATCATTATTTGACTGAATTCAATGAAAAGAAAATAACAAAAATTACGTAACGGGTGTACGTAACGAATGATGAAATAGTACTTGTTCGTATATTAAATAATGGAAGTTAAAGTGTATTCTTATAACAACTACATGTACGTCTCAGGATCTTTGTCTCTGAATTCAGTCATTGTAAATTTCAGCAATTTTTCCCACCCAAGCTGCTAGTCAAAGTCCTTTGAACTTGCCGCCCAGCTAGCCCAGCTATTGCGTCATGTTCTTTTGATGTACTCTAATAAATACAGCAGGCAGAACTGGTTGTATTTTAACCTGTACTAAAGCAATGAAAACAATGCCCATGGCTAAATTCATTACATGTATTTAGATCTAGAGAAGGAAGTGGGCATCATTTATTGTTGTACTTAATCCCATTGAAATTAAACACGAGTAGCGTAATTGATGCGGATTAATGATAAAGAACAATGGGGTACCGGCAATATGGTAACTAGTATCGGTAGCTAAAGCCAATATCAAGGTCGAAACAATTGCGGCAGCTGGCTTTGATTGTTGTTGGAAACCAAATACAAATTTATCAACAACCGGTATAATCAAAGAGAGACACCGAAACGTCAGCTGGTTAAGAATGAATATAGGTGAAGTGTTGACATTACAATTTGCTTTAAACTGAATTGCGAAACTAAAAATCATGGATCACTGATGATCTATTAGTACTGGTAGTCCATCTATATATCTGATTTTAGTGTAGTTCAAACCTACGGTAATTTATTTGAGAAACTTTGTCAAATACAATTAGAAACATATGATTTGGGGGATTCAGTAGAATGCATGATCTACATTATTTTATAAATAATCATAGAACGCTCGAGTTACTATGGATTACATCCCTTTGTAGGGTCAATTGGATCAATAAAAAAGTTATGCCAGTAATTGCTCACGTGTGTCCAACATTATACTGGAAAATCAAATATTAATGGATCAGTTATTTCATATCTTTTTTTTTTTAGGAACAAACAATATGTTTTGAATTAGTACAGTACACTATAGAGTATAGACCGTAAGTGTGCTATGCGGCCCGGTGAAGTTTTTACCGGTAATTGTTTTCTTTTATTTTATGTTTGAGAAATAAGAAAAAACACGCAGAATGCAAAATAAATAATGACAAAACTTACAAATATAAATGCAGTCATATTATTTTATGACAATTTATTGACATAGTAATTTAACATGAATTTGTACTTCTATGTTATCTGTTTTCGATTATGCCGATTATAGAGCAATATCAATAGCATACCGGATACTGTAATCCATATATAAGTCGATGCAATTTCTATGACAAAATCCATATATAAGTCGATTCGGAGTATAAGACGAAGACCGAATTTTCAAGTCAAAAAGTCTCGACTTATAGGCCGGAAAATACGGTAAACAGCAATTATCAACTCATAACATTAAACAGCAATTATGAACTTGTAATATTAAACAGCAATTATCAACTCATAACATTAAACAGCAATTATCAACTCGTAACATTAAACAGCAATTATCAACTCGTAACATTAAACAGCAATTATCAACTCATAACATTAAACAGCAATTATCAACTCGTAACATTAAACAGCAATTATCAACTCATAACATTAAACAGCAATTATCAACTCATAACATTAAACATCAATTTAAACCAAGACACAACTTGTAACATTAAATAATTATTAACAACTAATAACATTAAACAGTTGTTATCAACATGTAACATTAAACAGCAATTATCAACAAGTAACATTAAACATCAATTATCAACTCATAACATTAAACAGCAATTATCAGCTCATAACATTAAACAGCAATTATCAACTCATAACATTAAACAGCAATTATCAACTCATAACATTAAACAGCAATTATGAACTTGTAACATTAAACAGCAATTATCAACTCATAACATTAAACAGCAATTATCAACTCATAACATTAAATAGCAATTATCAACTCATAACATTAAAAAGCAATTATGAACTCATAACATTAAACAGCAATTATCAACTCATAACATTAAATAGCAATTATCAACTCATAACATTAAACAGCAATTATGAACTTGTAACATTAAACAGCAATTATCAACTCGTAACATTAAACAGCAATTATCAACTCATAACATTAAACAGCAATTATGAACTTGTAACATTAAACAGCAATTATCAACTCGTAACATTAAACAGCAATTATCAACTCATAACATTAAACAGCAATTATCAACTCATAACATTAAACAGCAATTATCAGCTCATAACATTAAACAGCAATTATCAACTCATAACATTAAACAGCAATTATCAACTCGTAACATTGAACAGCAATTATCAACTCATAACATTAAACAACAATTATTAACTCGTAACATTAAACAGCAATTATCAACTCGTAACATTAAACAGCAGTTATCAACTCATAACATTAAACATCAATTTAAACCAAGATATTCATATAATAGTTATGACTATGGTTACTGAAATCACTAGCTTCCTGGCAATTTGTTGGAGTCCAATTGCTAATGGTGTATTAATTGATTGCAAGTGAGCAGGTAACCTCGTCTGACTTAAAGCAATTTTATCATTCATCTCAATAATATGCAGAAATCAGAATTGGAAGAACTCAATTTTTAATCCAATTTATATAACATTTCACTGCAAATCCCCCAAAACAGTTTCTGTTTGCAATATTTTTCAATTTTTAATCCAATTTAGATAAAATTTCACTGCAAATCCCCAAAACAGTTACTGTTTTTAAACCACTTTGCAATATTTTTCAATTTTTAATCCAACTTATATAAAATTTCATGGCAAATCCTCCAAAACAATTACTGTTTTTAAACCACTCTGCAATATTTTTCAGTTTTTAATCCAATTTATATAAAACTTTTCAAAGAAAAAAAAGGAATTCATAGAAGATGCCATACTAATGAAAAAGTGGGTCAAGGTCACATTGCAAAATCTGTCAATTCACATAGCAAGAGATGATGAAAGCAAATTGCAGTTAATAAATATTGATTTACAATTGGATACCCATTACAGGTCGGTGGCCAGGATGGAGCCAGGGCTATCGGTGATCTTCTGATGGAACGAGGGGTACGTGATGTAGAATTTATTTTGGATGAGGGACTGACGATAGTGAATAATGTTATTCCAGGGATTGACAAGCCCGTAGCTATGTAAGCCATTCATTTCTTTCATCGCATCAATTGATTGTTTAGTATATCAGAAATCACATTGCTTACAGAACTGGTACTATAATTTGTATGACTTTCGGGACTTTTAATGATATCTCAGAACTTTTCTGATGTTATCATGGGAATCATGTATGTTTTAGCAAGAATAATACTTTTATGAATTTAGTGAACTAAGTAAAGTTTAGTGATGCAGGTCATCAACCAGTACAGCATGTGTGACGACCCATTGTCCGTCATCTACCATCCACCATTTGTCATCTGTCCATTATCACAAGTTGTTTTGTTGCTTCCTAAACTATCAGGAGTATTGTGATTAAATTGTTCACACACAATTATCCCAAAGTATTGCTGGTCCCGAATGAAAATAGTGCAATAATGACATCCAATATTGCCGCATAGGTTGCCATCTTGAAAAATTACAACTCCTGTACAGATGGACATATTTGAAGTGGAGTCTTGTCTTTTGGTCTGGAATTAAAATAATGCCCACCTGACATCCCAAAATGTCACTACCATGGCCATCTTTAAAACTTTGTTATTTCTTCTCCTCCTTAAGTTGTTGACCCCTGGCACCACCTTCATGCATACTTCCAAGCTCTGTAGCATCAAGGTCATATATGATACACTGAAGTGGGTGGTATCATAGAAAGGTAGACACATGTAGCTCTAAATGATACCAAATAATCTGGAAGGTTTAGTTTCACAAGAAAAAAAACAGAGGGAAAAACCGAATCTTTTGGACCCGAATTTGTTTTCTGCTTAAAATCTGCCAGTGGTCAGACTCTGATTTTGTGTTTGGATTTTAGACTACTTTGCCACAGATCTAAGATGGACTGGTCTGAACTGCAAAAAGACAGTGGAAGCTTTGCAAAACATAGGATAAAATGGGCATTTAGAATAAAGAGTGGTCTCAACACAAAAATGATGGCTCCGTTGAGCAAAAAGAAAAACAACTCTAACGTTTACACTTCTGCTCATACTTGAGCAAAATAGCTAATGGAAAATGTTTCTAACACAACTAGGTTAGGTTAACTGGAAATCTCCTGGAAGTCAATGTATTAGGATGCATTCAGAATAGCCCCCAAAATGTGTTTCCTACTTGCATTTCTGCCAAAATTGACGAAAACCTTAAGTGGTTAACAAGGTGTTTTATGATGTCTCATTCACCCTAAATGACAATAGTGCCAAGCTGAGAACCAGCATGGCCACCATGGCAGCCATCTTGAAAATATTTTTATGGCTGCTCCGCCTTAACTGGTGGTCATATTGATATTTGGTTTTTAGTAAAAGGCTTCATATGAACTGAAAACAAAGCATGTAACCTGGGTATTATAATTGTAACCATGATGGCATCAGATTAGGATGCCACCAGTTAGCATATTGCCTTTGAGATGTTGCTTTTAAACAATTCCAACAATTACCAGATAAATTGGTGTTGTTGCTTTAAAAAAAGCCAGTAGTTAGCAGATGGATTTAAAGGTGTTGTTTTCAATATAAAATTCCAGCAATTAGCAGATGGATTTAAAGGTGTTGTTTTCAATATAAATTCCAGCAATTAGCAGATGGATTTTCAGGTGTTGCACTCAGAATATGCCAGCAATTAGAAGATGGACATTTTGCTGTTGCTTTTATTTTTTTAAAATCCCAGCAATTAGCAAATGAACTTATAGGTGTTACTTTTAAAAAATTCCATTCATTAACAATTGTACTTGTATGTTGTTGTTGTTGTTGTTGTAGGGTTTAACGCCATTTTTCAGCACACAATAGGCTATACATGGCGGCCAGTATTATTGGTGGAGGAAGAACCCGGGAAAACCCCCAGAAAGAACCACTGACCCACGAGAAGCTACCAGCAAGCTTTCTCACATAACTACATTAGCCAAATCTTAGACTCGAACCCATGCAGATAGAGGTGAGATGCCAGTGATCCATAATGGAGAGCGCTTTAGACCACTCGGGGCCCCTCGTACTTGTATGTATTGCTTTACAAAAATGCCAGTAGTTAGCAGATGGAATTCTGCATATTGCTTTACAAAAATGCCAGTAGTTAGCAAACTGAATTCTGTGTATTGATTTACAAAAATGCCAGTAGTTAGCAGATGGAATTCTGTGTATTGCTTTACAAAAATGCCAGTACTTAGCAGAAGGAATTCTGTATATTGCTTTACAAAAATGCCAGTACTTAGCAGATGGAATTCTGTGTATTGCTTTACAAAAATGCCAGTACTTAGCAGATGGAATTCTGTGTATTGCTTTACAAAAATGCCAGTACTTAGCAGAAGGAATTCTGTATATTGCTTTACAAAAATGCCAGTACTTAGCAGATGGAATTCTGTGTATTGCTTTACAAAAATGCCAGTACTTAGCAGATGGAATTCTGTGTATTGCTTTACAAAAATGCCAGTAGTTAGCAGATGGAATTCTGTATATTGCTTTACAAAAATGCCAGTACTTAGCAGATGGAATTCTGTTTATTGCTTTACAAAAATGCCAGTAGTTAGCAGATGGAATTCTGTATATTGCTTTACAAAAATGCCAGTACTTAGCAGATGGAATTCTCTTTATTGCTTTACAAAAATGCCAGTAGTTAGCAGATGGAATTCTGTTTATTGCTTTACAAAAATGCCAGTAGTTAGCAGATGGAATTCTGTGTATTGCTTTACAAAAATGCCAATAGTTAGCAAATGGAATTCTGTGTATTGCTTTACAAAAATGCCAGTACCGGTAGTTAGCAGATGGAATTCTGTGTATTGCTTTACAAAAATGCCAGTACTTAGCAGAAGGAATTCTGTGTATTGCTTTACAAAAATGCCAGTAGTTACCAGATGGAATTCTGTGTATTGCTTTACAAAAATGCCAGTACTTAGCAGAAGGAATTCTGTATATTGCTTTACAAAAATGCCAGTACTTAGCAGATGGAATTCTGTGTATTGCTTTACAAAAATGCCAGAAGTTAGCAGATGGAATTCTGTGTATTGCTTTACAAAAATGCCAGTAGTTAGCAGATGGAATTCTGTATATTGCTTTACAAAAATGCCAGTACTTAGCAGATGGAATTCTGTTTATTGCTTTACAAAAATGCCAGTAGTTAGCAGATGGAATTCTGTATATTGCTTTACAAAAATGCCAGTACTTAGCAGATGGAATTCTGTTTATTGCTTTACAAAAATGCCAGTAGTTAGCAGATGGAATTCTGTGTATTGCTTTACAAAAATGCCAATAGTTAGCAAATGGAATTCTGTGTATTGCTTTACAAAAATGCCAGTAGTTAGCAGATGGAATTCTGTGTATTGCTTTACAAACATGCCAGCAGTTAGCAAATGGACTTACAAGTTTTGCTTTTTTTATTTATAAAAATTCCTGCAATTAGCACATGGATTTATATAATTACTGCTTTGTAAAGAAAAATACCTTGAATGATATTCATTTAGGATTTTACTGGAAAACCCCTCAGTGTTAGCAGTATAAGATTTTTTTTGTTATGATAATGCCGTAAATTTGATTAAATCAGTGATGCTTGAGTTTGTATTTATACTATGCATAATATGCAGGTATACATTACGCTTCTGCAGGTAATGCACAAAAAGCACATAAAATGTTTTTGTCCATCAGTTGTTTGATAAAATTGTAAGTCATTTATATATTTAAATGAAAGACTTGCTCGAATTAAATGACACTTTTTAAAAAAAATTACCATGAAGAGAATTACCATAATTTACTAGTAAAAATATGAAAATTTAATGGAATTGTTCTGCACATTTCGTTTGATAATTATGTAAACTCTGTTGATGTAAGAGTCAATACTATCATTCGAGTCTATCTTTTGATTTTAGAAATCAATGGTTTTAATAATAATAATCTACTTTCAAGGTAAATGGTTGCTTTTGCAGAATCATCTTTGTTTATATGCTGATTGGATTGCACATTACAAATGTATTGGAGAAACCCCAATTATTTTTTGGAACCATGAAGTTATCATAAAAATAAATTGCAAGATGAACTTGTTAACACCTGTGTGCATTACTGAGAAGCTTCCAAGAATAAAGAAATTATTTTTAATTGATTTAACAGGGTTGGGAGTTCAGAGAAAGGACAGGTATATCTTGAACTGCTAGTTACAGGGACACCTAGTCATTCCTCAATGCCTGAACCTGAGTCACCCATTGGAATTCTTGCTAACGCTGTGGCCAGGTGAGTGAATAACACTAAAAGAGGTAAATTAACAACATTGTTATACCTGTAACAACTTAAATCAGAGAGATTAATCTGTGATTGTAGTTGCTTTTCTTGTGACAATTCCAATTTTTAGTCACCTATAATTGTTTTTACTCAATTCCAGTTTAAAGTCAACTATATTCTTTACTCAATTCCAGTTTTGAGTCACATACAATTTTTACACATTATTTCAGTATCATGCAGTTAACCCATAGGTATGGGTATGTGTATAGATGAGATATTTTAAAAAATTGAGTTGTAACTTGAGGGGCACAATTTAAATCATTTCAAAATTACAGATCGGGAAATTCACTGAAATTGATTATAGAAATAGTAAACTGTACCTGATATAAACACTTTAATCTACTGCAGCATCATCTCATCAACACAGTCATTGACCTGCACATGTACAATCCATTCTTTCCATGCATTAATAAATTTTTTTAGCTATTTCATGTCATGAAAAATTATCATTGGAGGCAACACATCTCCTGAAACAGAAACTGCAAGGGCTAAAGTCAGATTTTTTAAAAATCTGCACCAAATGTGCTAATTCTCACACCTTTAACCCCATCTTGACATCATTTTGTCCAGGAATGAGATCAAAGTACACTAGAATTTCATTCATGGTAATGATCACATTATCGACAAAATCATCTTCTCTTCTGGCTTTCACAAATTCATCAAGTGATTTTATTTTCTCCAAATCTTTTGGGTGACACTCTGTCATTGATGTCCATGCACAAAGCACTATACTGTGTTACTTTAAAAAGTGTTCCATTTTCAAACAATGATTTTTATTTGCAAGATATTGTCACATAATTGACCTGGATATAATGCACCTAGCACCATGTCATGTGTGAACGGCAGATGTCTTAAAGTAATCACTTTATTATTTTCCCCTCAAATTACAATTTGGTTGGATCTAGTTTTCAATCGGATGACGTATTCCAATCTTAGTTTGAGCACAACCAACCACAATTTGTTTCTCTACATTCACATCAATGAACAATGCAGTTGGTGTGTCATTGGACATGATCGATACATGTTACAATATGGATGCCTACACTATATATACAGAGTTCATAGATATATTTTATTCTTTAATGCTAATGATGAAAAAAGAGGAATAAATGATAATAATTTGTTTCTTTCACTTTTTTTAATATCAAATAAGCATTTTGTTTATACATTTTATTGCAATGTGCAGTGGGTGGGGTGGGGTGCAAATTCACAACAAATTCATTTTGTTTCTTAAGTCTTGGGACAAAAAGTTTCACCATAAGTTCTGGGACAGGAAAAAAGATGATTATGTTATCATGTTCCAATATATACAGTAAATAGTGTATTCTGAGAACAGTGTTATTTACTGAATCATGAAATACTGAAAACAGCGTTTTTACTAAACCATGATTTACTGAGAACAGTGTTATTTACTGAATCATGAAATACTGAGAACAGTGTTATTTACTGAATCACGAAATACTGAGAACAGCATTTTTACTAAACCATGATTTACTGAGAACAGTGTTATTTACTGAATCATGAAATACTGAGAAGTGTTCTATACTAAACCATAGTATTCTGAGAACAGTGTTTGTTACTAAACCATAGTATTCTGAGAACAGTGTTTGTTACTAAACCATGATTTACTGAGAACAGTGTTTTTTACTGAATCATGAAATACTGAGAACAGTGTTATTTACTGAATCATGAAATACTGAGAACAGTGTTCTATACTAAATCATAGTATTCTGTGAACAGCGTTTTTACTAAACCATGTTATACTGAGAACACTGTTATTTACTGAATCATGAAATACTGAGAACATTGTTCTATACTAAACCATAGTATTCTGAGAACAGTGTTTGTTACTAAACCATTATATACTAGGAACAGTGTTTTTACTGAACCATGATATACTAGGAACAGTGTTTTTACTGAACCATTATATACTAGGAACAGTGTTTTTACTGAACCATGATATACTAGGAACAGTGTTATTTACTGAACCATGATATACTAGGAACAGTGTTTTTACTGAACTATGTTATACTGAGAACAGTGTTTTTACTGAACCATGATATACTAGGAACAGTGTTATTTACTGTACCATGATATCCCGAGAACATTGTTATTTACTGAAATATGTTATATTGAGAACAGTGTTATTTACTGAACCATGATATCCTGAGAACAGTGTTATTTACTGAAATATGTTATATTGAGAACAGTGTTATTTACTGAACCATGATATCCTGAGAACAGTGTTATTTACTGAACCATGATATCCTGAGAACAGTGTTATTTACTGAATATGATATACTGAGAATATTGTTCTGTACTGAACCATAGTATTCTGAGAACAGTATTGGTTACTGAATCATGATATACTGAGAACAGTGTTATTTACTGAACCATGATATACTGAGAACAGTGTTATTTACTGAACCATGATATACTGAGAACATTGTTCTATACTGAATCATGATATCCTGAGAACAGTGTTATTTACTAAACCATGATTTACTGAGAACAGTGTTATTTACTGAACCATGATATACTGAGAACAGTGTTGGTTACTGAACCATGATTTACTGAGAACAGTGTTATTTACTGAATCATAATTTAATGAGAACAGTGTTATTTACTGAACCATGATATACTGAGAACAGTGTTATTTACTGAACCATGATATACTGAGAACAGTGTTATTTACTGAACCATGATACACTGAGAACAGTGTTATTTACTGAACCATGTTATACTGAGAACAGTGTTGGTTACTGAACCATGATTTAATGAGAACAGTTTAATTTACTGAACTATGATATACTGAGAACAGTATTGGTTACTGAACTAGGCATATGTGCTGCAAGACCTTGGTTTGGAGTTGTCCATGTACTTGACTGGCTTTTTGGATCCTCACAGTGATCTCTTTGTCTAGGGAGCCATCACTGGATATTGTGCTGCCTAAGTATTTGAAACTGTCCACATTCTTAAGTTGTGTGTCACCAGTGGTGATGCAGGGTTGTGAAGGGGCAGCGTTTGGGATTGGCTGGAATAGGACTTCTTTATTTCCTAGGCTAATTGTGAGTCCAAATTGGTTTTAGGCTTCCGAGAACCTGTCCACAATTGCCTGTAGGTGAGTCTCTCCATGGGCCATGATGGCACAGTCATCTGCAAAGAGTTCTTCAGTGATGATTCTATCTAGTGTCTTGGTTTTTGCAGCTAGGCGACGGAGATCAAACACTGATGCATGCAGGCGATATCTAATATAGATACCTAGGTCATGGATGGCAGGAGCAGTACCTATGTGAAGAACAGGTTGAAGAGTACTAGAGAGAGTATACATCCGTGTTTGATACTGTTAAATATGAGGAATTTCTTAGAGGGTTCGCCATCTGAAATAATCTCTCCAGTCATGTCATCGTTAAAGGGCTGGATGAGGTTGGTAAACTTCTGAGGACAACCATGCTTCTGAGGTTATCTTCTTACACTACTACAATAAGCCAGCTATGGAGAGCAAGGATGGATCTCAGAATGCGTCTGGCATTCCTCTTCCATCCAAATGATGATTAGCACATCATGAACTGCCTCCAGAGCCTGTTCACTGAGAGCTTTGTACACCTCCACTGAGATACCATCCTTTCCAGTTGCACTGCCACAGTTCATTTGTTTAATGGCTGTCTTCAACTACTCTATCATTGGTTTTTATAGCATACTCAGTACCAGTTGTTTTTTTTGTTGTAGGGTTTAACGCCATTTTTCAGCACATGTTAGGCTATACATGGTGGCTATTATTAATGGTGGAGGAAGAACAAAGAAAACCCTTAGAAAGAACCACCAACTCATGACAAGCTACTGGCAAGCATTCTCACATACCCACATTGGCCGAATCTGAGACTCGAACCCATGCAGACAGAGGTGAGATAGCAGTAATCCGCTACACAGAGCACCCTTAGACCAATCAGCCACTCGGGGCCTCAGTACCAGTTGTTAATAACATACTCAGTACCAGTTGTTATTAAATACTAAGTAACAACTATTATTAAATACTCAGTACCAGTTGCTTTAGCATTCACAGTAACAGTTGTTGTAGCATACTCAGTACCAGTTATTGCATACTCAGTGCTATTTCTTATAGCATTCCCAGTACCAATTGGTATTACACACACAGTACCAGTTGGTATTACACACTCAGTACTAGTTGGCATTACAGACTCAGTACCAGCTGTTTTAGGAAATTAAGTACCAGTTATTGCATACACACTACCAGTTGTTATAGCACAGTACCAGCTGTTATTACTTAGTACCAGTTGTTATAGAATGTTCGTTATAGCAAGCTCATTATCAGTTGTTAAAGCATTTATTTGTATGTGACCTTGAAAACCTCATAAACACTGACAATTCAAATCAAAATTTAGACCCAGCAGTGCTTCTGGTTTACAAGGTTTTGCTGCATGTATACTGTACAAACCATGTTATTTTACATGCAGACCAATTTATCTGTATGTATGCTGTACAAACCATAGTATTTTACATGCAGACCAATTTATCTGTATGTATACTGTACAAACCATGGTATTTTACATGAAGACCAATTTATTTGTATGTATACTGTACAAACGATGGTATTTTAAATGCAGACCAATTTATCTGTGTACAAAAAGCTTTTTATGTATATATTTAACCCACCCACCCCCAAGACCTAGGCATTTTAGTAAAGGCAATAAAATAACAGTGATTTCTCCAGAACACACAATTTTATGAATTCCCTTAAATTTATTTCCCCGTTAAAATGAATCAGTGTGCAAATATCAGTAAGTTTGCCATGAACATGATAATACCAGTAACATTAATTAATATTCATATAGCTCATTCCAACCAAGTACCAAGTATATTTATTTAAAAGTGAAGTCCATCTGCATACAATGTAGACCCTGATCTGTCATCTCATAATGTGCCTGCAAATCATTGTTTTTGCTCCATCTTTGAAAATACGAGAAAAATCACTCATATGTAATACAGAAAATTAACTCACCATTGAATTCACTGCAATATCTGGTCAAGCATTTCATACGTTTATTGTTTACAGACTTGAGAAGTATCCACAGCCCAGTATGTTTGGCTATGGACCGGAAAAAGACACTTTTGAACATTTAGCGCCAGAGGTAAACATACTAAAGTTGGTGGCAAATTATCCAATAATTATGTAACACTGGTTTTATAGCAGTAGCAAACAAATCTGATCTTGTGAAATTGAGTTACCTGGATTTATTGATCATAGTTCTCTAAATATCCATTTTATTGTGCAATACAAAATATGTTTTCCAGACAACCAGAAATCCAGACAAAATGTTTCCTTGTAACATGTTCAGTTTAATTAGAATGAAAGATATATTTTTAATTATTAGAGTTTTAATATACACTGTTTCTGCTCTCAGTCACTCATTTAGCAGAAAGGTAATATGGATTAGGAATCAGTTTTTGACAGCAGATAAATATATCGAAAATCATGCTGCACATAAAAAAAATTCAGTCTGCCATTGTTTGGTATTTTGTATATCACAGTTTGTCTAAACCTCAGAATAAGTTAATTGATTGTAACACATAGTTTTTTGCCTGTTAAGTTTATAATATCCGTTTCATAGTGTCTATACAGGATGGATTTTTTTTGGACTATGTGCTTATTCATTTAGTATTTATTCTGACACATGCGGGGGTATTTGAAATGCTATGAATATTTTGTAATAACCTTTTTGTTTCTTTGACCCGGTCAGTAAGTTTATGGGTAGACAAAATAATGATATACAGATGCACATGTTGGACACCTGCAGATATATGTATGTGACATCAGATAGGTAAATTATTATGACCAGAAAATGTTGTAGAAGGAAAACAGTTCTGCTATAGCAAGAGCAAACCGTACAATCCATGTGTTTTTAAAGAACTCCTGAATGGATATCAAGCCAACTTAAAGTTTACTGGATGTGATTCTCTGTCAGATTTGAAACTTTTGGCGTGGTTTTATCAATAATTATAAACATGGCCGCAAATCCATGGAAGATGATCTGCCTTGTTGTCAAGTTTTGTCTATGATTGTTGAACAGGAAGTGGCTGATGTGAAGGGGGATGATGACATGGTAGAAGATATTTTGATTCTCTTGTATATACATACATACAGTATACACATACACACACATTATATATAGCAGTAGTAAATACTGTATACTGATACTGTATGTACACACACACACACACACACACACACACATACACATAAATTGTTTTATGGAAAATTCCCATGCCTTATTTTTACTTTTTCATTTTTGCCGTCATTTGATTCCACATGCCAGGATAAAGTTTTTCACAATTTTTTAATTGAATATTTTATATGTATATGTGTGTGTGTGTGTTAGAATTATAATTCTATATAATTCTAAATTTGTCATTCCAGATGAAGTTGCCATACCGTATAGTGATGACTAATCTCTGGCTTTTTGGTCCTGTAGTTTCCTGGTAATTAGCTTTAATTCTATAAACATGTTATCATATGGATAAAAGTTCTTTGGTCCTGTAGTTTCCTGGTAATTAGCTTTAATTCTATAAACATGTTATCATATGGATAAAAGTTCTTTGGTCCTATAGTTTCCTGACAATTGCACAGGTTTTACTTCAGTGAACATGTTATCCAAAGTAAAAAAGTTGTGTGAATTTTCATTAACCAGTTCATATACAAGGCATGTGAATGCACATGATTTTTTAAAATTTTTTCATCCATTCATTCATCTGTTATGCCTGGTAAAGTTTGTATTTTAGTATAGGTTTTAAGCACTGGTGAGGCATGCAATATTTTAGCTTTTCATAATACTTATTTGCAAATAAATTGTTGAAAATTTGTTGTATAGTTTTACTTATCAAGGCTAAAGATAAAAAATAACCAACTTGTTTCATATTGTCTTTTTTAAATGAATACATGTGAGGTTCTGCATGTTTGTGTCTTCTTGTCACACTGGTTTGAAGCATGAAGTTCTGTGTGCTTTCTTGTCACACCAGTTTGAAGTGTGATATTTGGTATGCCTTCTTGTCACACATGTTTGAATGTGAGATTCTGTATGCTCTCTTGTCACACTGTTTGAAATGTGAGATTCTTTATGCCTTCTTGTCACACATGTTTGAATGTGAGGTTCTGTATGCCTACTTGTCACACTGTTTGAAATGTGAGATTCTTTATGCCTTCTTGTCACACATGTTTGAAATGTGAGATTCTGTATGCCTTCTTGTCACACTGTTTTAAATGTAAGGTTCTGTATGCCTTCTTGTCACACTGTTTGAAATGTGAGATTCTGTATGCCTTCTTGTCACACATGTTTGAAATGTGAGATTCGGTATGCCTTCTTGTCACATTGTTTGAAATGTGAGATTCTGTATGCCTTCTTGTCACACTGTTTGAAATGTGAGGTGTGTATGCCTTCTTGTCACACTGTTTAAAATGTGAGATTCTGTATGCCTTCTTGTCACACATGTTTGAAATGTGAGATTTGGTATGCCTTCTTGTCACACTGTTTGAAATGTGAGATTCTGTATGCCTTCTTGTCACAATGTTTGAAATAAGAGATTCTGTATGCCTTCTTGTCATACTGTTTGAAATGTGAGATTCTGTATGCCTTCTTGTCACACTGTTTGAAGTGATTTGGTATACCTTCTTGTCACACATGTTTTAATGTGAGATTTTGGGACTTGTTAAAGCAAAACACATAGTGTAATTCTATATATTTGGAAGCAAAGCTTGGTGAAGAAACTGTTTCATATTGAAGCAAAATTCAGAATATGTGACTGACTGTGGTGATTGCTAGAAAATATTTAAAAGCCATTATATTTTATGGCTTCTTGTTTGTCTTTCCGTGTGGGTTAGACATTCATGTTTGTCTTGCCGTGTGGGTGAGACATCGGAATCCTGTCCCCAACAGTGCTGTCATTGTCAAAGTCATCAATGTTAGGTTTCTGCATTTAATTCAGTATCTCTGACACTGTTGTATGTACAGTCATGAACCTTGATGGATTTATTCATCATGGAAGATAATACTCATCACATGCAAAAGTAAGTCACTGTGTCATACCTGCTTCTCATGCTGTAGTGACTACCTTATGTTTTTTGAGCTTAGTTTCTCTGAGACTATTGTATATATTGTAATCTTGGAGGGTACTACTCAATACAGGCAAAAGTAGGTCACGGTGACTTCACACTGCTATTAACATTTTTCATTTGACTAAGTCACTCAGACACTTATATGTACAGTAATCAAACTTATGAAACTGTCACTGTGACTTATTTTTCACATTCCCGTGATTATGTAACATTTTTTTCATTTAGGTCAGTTTCATGACTCTTGTTTTACGTACAGTAATGAAATTTAATGGATTTATTCATTCTGGAGGGTTTTGCTATGATAGGATAAATTTTGGTCACAGTAGCTCTAGCACCTTTGAAAGATGTTTGGATTGTTTTTATTACTCACAGTACTATTGATGAATTTCAGGTTTCTATCACTAAAGCCAGTAACAAATGCTGTTATCAAAACAGTAACTGCTGTGACCATGTTTCAAGCTGGAATCAAGGTATACTGTAGATAGATGAGAATTAAATAATTAGGTCATAATAATAATGAGGACTTTGTATAGCGCCTAATCTTTAAAAGCTCTAAACGCTTTATACCATCAATAATGATATGACTACACTACAGAACAACAAATGACAAAAACAAGCAAATTGGAAAACATAAAAACATGCTGAAAATATATAAGATACAAAACATGATTAGGTCGCTAAGTTTGTCCCTGAAGTCGAAACAGGTGAGTCTTGAGAGCACTCTTAAAAGGGACCACTGTGTCTTTGTGTCTAATTTCAATGTGCAATTCGTTTCATGTTGCCGGGCCCTGGTATGCAAAACGAACGTTGTCCACATGACTTCGTTTTCACCTTGGGAACAATGAGTATACAATTATCAGAAGAAGAGCATAAGGATCTAGCTGGTGTATACACATGGGTGAGGCTGGATAGGTATGTTGGACTGGAGTCTGTCATTGAAATATAGCACAGAGAACAAATTTTGAGTTTGATTCTGTATCGAATTGATAGCCAGTGTAGGGTATAGAGCAGTGGTGAGGTGTGCTCTGATCGAGGTACTCTAAAGATGATCCGTGCAGCTGTGTTTTGAACTTTTTGAAGTTTCTGGAGTAAATATTGTGACGAACCAGACAGAATTGAGTTACAATAGTCCAGTCTTGAAAGTACTAATGAACACACAAGTGTTTTCGTGGCATCAACAGAAAGATATTTACGAATGGAACTGATGCGTCTCAATTCAAGATATGCAGCCTTGCATATGTTTATGACATGTTGGTGCAATGTGAGAGTACTGTCTAGAGTAACACCTAGATTCCGTACTGACTGTGAGAATGTAATGTTGGTGTTGCTGATATTTATTGTCTGAGGTAAAGGATGTGGATGAGAAAGTCTTTGTGTTGTGATCAGAATAGCCTCAGTTTTATCATCATTCATCTGCAGCTTGTTACATGTCATCCATGATTTCACATCCGAAATGCACTTCTCTACTCCATGGATGGTAGCATCAACTTCAGTTGGGTGGCTAGACTTGTATATTTGGGTGTCATCAGCGTACAGTTGGTGCGACACTGGGTGATGATCTATGACACTTTAGAGCGGCTGAGTGTACAGAATGAAGAGAACAGATCCCTGTGGAACACCATAACATACGTCAACTGGGCTGGAGTGTAATCCATTTGCAGATATAATTGTGTCCTGTTGACTAAGTAGGACCTGAACCACTGTAAGGCTATATTCTGAATGCCAAATACATGCTGGAGACTGTGAAGTAATATATCATGGTCTATTGTGTCAAATGCTGCAGACAAATCCAGGAGAGTGAGGACTGTAATCTTTCCACTATCCAAAGTGGAGAGAATGTCACTAAATACTTTCAGAAGAGTAGTTTCCGTACTGTGGTAAGGGCGATATGCAGACTGTACATTGCTAAAAAGACTGTTTGAATTCAAATGAGATACTAGTTGAGTTAGAACAACCTTTTCTAAGATTTTTTATATGAAAGGGAGATTAGAAACTGGTCGGTAGTTCTTTAAATCGTTATGGTCCAGTGTTGGTTTCTTCAGCAGTGGCTTTACAATGGCAGTTTTGAAAAATGATGGGAATTCCCCTGATGAGAGAGAGATATTAATAACATCAGTTAGTGAAGGCAATATTGGTTCTAAGCACTCAAGCAGCAGTGATGTTGGAATTGGATCAAGTTCACAAGACTTTGGTGCACTTTTCATTACAATTGTCCGTACTAAATCTATAGAAACAGGTTCTAACGGTTGTCGCTGAAATTCTGCATCATACCTGTATGGTGACGAATTGGTTGAGATTGTGCTGTCAAGCGAATCTCTAATGATTTGAACTTTGTCGTTGAAGAAATTTGCAAATTGGTCTGGTAGCTCTGGTGGAGAGAAGGTCGTTGGAAGCGGTGTACATTTGTTCCTTGACATTAGTTTCTTAGTTATCTCGAAGAGCTCTTTGCAGCTGGAACTCTTCGTGATCTTAGAACTGTAGTGGGATGATTTGGCTAAATGGACTATGTTTGTGATGTTCTTCTTAGTGGCTTCGTAGATTTGTTTATGAATAGTGAGTCTGGTGGAAAGCCAAAGCCTCTCTGCTTTTCAGCAATGTCTTTTAGCAGTGCAAAGCTGGTCCCTAACACTGCTATACCAAGGAGAACACTTTTTTTATTGATACTCTACATTTGGTGGCTGGGGCATGTTTTTCAAGCAATGAAAGTAGGCAGTTATCGAGTTGTTCTGCTGTTGGATGTAAGAAAGTTGTTAGGTTTTCTTGAATGTCATGCATAAATTTAGTTCTATTTATCATACAGAGGTTTCTCTTAGTAGCAAATAGAGGTGGAGGGTTAGGGACTGCTACGTCGAAATGGCATACAATGCAGAGGTGATCTGATGCAAGTTCATGGGATACAAGAGTTGATTGCAGAATATTATCATCAGGTCTATAAAGAAACCAGTCTAAAATGTGACCAAGTTTATGGGTAGGTTGGTTAACTGACTGTTTAAGATTGAAAACATGAATGGAATCTAGGAGTTTTGACGTGTTTGGTTTACCAGGACAGTCATAGTGAAAGTTGAAATCTCCAAGAATAATTAGGTTGCCACCTATCGAATTTCCATACTCTAGAAGATTTGGAAACTGCTCCAAAAAGAGAGATTCAGTCAGCTTGTTTTTTCTACTAGGAGGAGGAGGGTAGAGACAAAAGAAATGGACTGACCTTTGTTCCAGTATGAGCGTTGTTTGGACTAGTTCAAACGATGTGTGGCAGAAGTTGAAGGTTGTGTTGTACTTGAGGTATTTGATC
The DNA here is from genome assembly GCA_029339505.1 of Unio delphinus. Taxonomy (NCBI): domain Eukaryota; kingdom Metazoa; phylum Mollusca; class Bivalvia; order Unionida; family Unionidae; genus Unio; species Unio delphinus. The sequence continues at coordinate 10,869,187 of JAQISU010001236.1, forward strand.
ATGGAATTCTTTGTAATTACAGCAATTCCACCTCCGCGAGAGTTGCGGGGGAACGACTTGACGGAGTAATCGCTGGGATCATCAAGCGAGTATCTTTATACACATGAGTGCATATAACACTGATTGAGGGGCATCATTTTTTGGAGATGTGTGCTTAGTTGTGAGGGAATATGGGCTCTTGTGTGCAGGCAAGGCAATGGGTGCCATTTATCTGGGTTTGAATCTCTGCAGAGTATCATTTAAAAATATTATCAAACATGTATGATAGATTTATTTGTATTAAATATCAATTCTGCCTACTATTATCAAGCTCTCTTCTATAGAATGCAGGGATGTGTGTATGTGTACACACACACACACACACACACACACACACACACACACTATTGTCATTAAATTTGTAAGCATTTCCTGTTTAAATTGTTTTATAGAAAATTCCCATGCCTTATTTTTACTTTTTCATTTTTGCTGTCATTTGATTCCACATGCCAGGATAAAGTTATACTCAATTTTAAGTTGGGTCAGACTTCAGGCAACATAGATTCAGCAGGATCTGTGTTTTTTTTTTCTCTGTTGATTACTCCTAACAAACTGCATAGTCTCAGATCTGTTAGTGCATTATGTGTCAGCTGATATGGATCATTGAATCCAACTTAAATATAATGTATAATACATCCTTTAAAAAAATCTGCAAACAGTTTTAATGATAGTATAATGATTCCCTCTTCATGGTCATTGTTCATGGGACCTATACAAATAATCCACATTATCAGTTAGATCCCTTTATAATAAGGATGTATTATAACAACATATAAAAAAAAAAAATGATTAACATGAGGTAAGAACTAAATTAAATAAAAACCAATGATAAAATAAAATTCAAAATTAAATGGGATCCATGGCCGTACTAGCATTATAATGATAGGCAGTGGTATATTGAGGGTTATTATAATGATGGACAGTGGTATATTGAGGTGTATTATAATGATGGGCAGTGGTATATTGAGGTGTATTATAATGATGGACAATTGTATATTGAGGTGTATTATAATGATGGGCAGTGGTATATTGAGGGTTATTATAATGATGGACAATTGTATATTGAGGTGTATTATAATGATGGGCAGTGGTATATTGAGGTGTATTATAATGATGGGCAGTGGTATATTGAGGTTATTATAGTGATGGGCAGTGGTATATTGAGGTTATTATAGTGATGGGCAGTGGTATATTGAGGGTTATTATAATGATGGGCAGTGGTATATTGAGGTGTATTATAATGATGGGCAGTGGTATATTGAGGTGTATTTTAATGATGGACAATTGTATATTGAGGTGTATTATACTGATGGGCAGTGGTATATTGAGGGATATTATAATGATGGGCAGTGGTATATTAAGGGATATTATAATGATGGGCAGTGGTAAATTGATGGGGTATTATAATGATGGGCAGTGATAAATTGATGGGGTATTATAATGCTGGGCAATGGAATACTGAAGGGTATTATAATAATGAGCAGTGGTATATTGAGGGGTATTATAATGAGCAGTGGTATATTGAGGGGTATTATAATGAGCAGTGGTATATTGAGGGGCATTATAATGATGAGCAGTGGTATATTGAGGGGCATATTTAATGATGTGCAGTGGTATATTGAGGGGATTTATAGTGAGAGCAACTTCACTTTGTACATTGGCTGTTATCTTTTTTTTCTACTGTTTGTCAGATCAATGTGAATGCACCTGATGCTAGAGCATATGTAAACCACAGGATACATCCAGCCCAGTCTATCGCACAGGTAGGAGACTGCATCAACATTATTTGACTATGATAAGCACAGAGGAACATCCAGCTGGAGTAGACTTATCATAGGGAAAGACTGATAAAAATACACAGAATGCCTAATAATAGGAGTGAATTTATTATAGGGCAGGGTTATGATGTGCACTGAGCAGAGGCGTAGCTAGAGTGTTTGGTGCCCGGGGACAATATTCATCCCCCCCCCCCAACCTCAACTCTGAAACCCATTATTTTCATCAATAAAATCACCATTATCCATTACAACCTATTTCAAAGCCCATTTTGGCGCCCCCACTAGTATGGGGGACATATGTACCCCCCTGCCCTCCCCCCAGCTAAGCCTCTGGCACAGAGGGCCTATTAATGGGAGTTTACTTCTCATAGGGCAAGGTTATGATAAGCACATAGGGTCTATTAATGGGGGTTAACTTCTCATAGGGCAAGGGTATGATAAGCACATAGGGTCTATTAATGGGGGTTAACTTCTCATAGGGCAAGGGTATGATAAGCACATAGGGTCTATTAATGGGGGTTAACTTCTCATAGGGCAAGGGTATGATAAGCACATAGGGTCTATTAATGGGGGTTAACTTCTCATAGGGCAAGGGTATGATAAGCACATAGGGCCTATTAATGGGGGTTAACTTCTCATAGGGCAAGGGTATGATAAGCACAGAGGGTCTATTAATGGGAGTTGACTTCTCATAGGGCATGGTTATGATAAGCACAGAGGGCCTATTAATGGGAGTGAACTTATTATATGGCATGGCTGTGTTAATTACAGGTGGCCTATTAATGGAAGTGGACTTATAATAGAGCAAACATATAAGCACAGAGAGACAACTAATGTGAGTGAACTTATGGGGTATGGGCTTATTATTTATGGGCATATTACTGGAAAATTATAGTATATTTATAACAAAGAACTGTAGAGTATCTTAAAAGATTTAAAATAAGCTTCTGGTAATTGATTTCAGTTAATTAAAGGAAATGTATTTATCAATAAAAGAATATGTATTTTTCACTTAAAGTGAATGTATTTGTCAGATCTAGACAAGGGATGAACATTAAAATCTATCTTCAGAGACCGCACTTTTTGCCAACAAAACAAGACTGGTGGTCTCTCAGCAGATGTCATCACAATTATGATGAATATAAAATTGCTCTACAAATAATCTAACAGATAGGTAGTTTACAAACACTAGAGGGGCCCCAAGTGACAGAGTGGTCTAAAGCGCTCTCTGTTATGGATCACTGCCATCTCAACTCTATCTGCATGGGTTCAAGTCTCAGATTCAGCCAATGCTGGTATGTGAGAAAGCTTGCCAGTAGCTTCTCTTGGGTCGGTGGTTCTTTTCAGGGTTTTCCCGGGTTCTTCCTCCACCATTAATACTGGCCACCATGTATAGCCTATCGTGTGCTGAAAAATGGCATTAAACAACAACAACAACAACAAACACTAGTCTTCGAAATCGGGTTTTGCAGTATAGCTCAGTCAGAGAAGGGGGCGACAAATCCTGTAAGCAAAATCATGACATTTTTATAGACCATAGTAAAGTAAGTATGCAGTTCTAAGACAGAATAAGAAATTCTGCATTTTTATTTTGTAGGTGATTGAGTATGATCGACAGATTATCAATGATGACAGGGTACAAATAAATGTGTTGTATAGACAGGAGGCCTTGCCAATTTCACCAAGTGGCAATAATGACTTTGGATACCAGACCATCAAAAACAGCATAAGGCAGGTGTGGACAGAAAGTGTTGTGGCACCAGGTAGATCTATATAACTTACTCTATTACCTTTGTTTACTTATTATTTTCATTTGTCCTTGTACATAAAAAATGTTTTCCGTCTTTACAAATTCATGTACATCATTTTGAGTTTACTTCTTATTTCATTTGTCATTATGCATAAAACATAACCTCCTTTTAATGTAACTAATTAAAATATGACTTATTATAATGTGACTCCTTAAAATATGACTCATTTTAATGTGACTCAATATAATGTGACTCTTTAAAATATGAATCAATATGTGACTCATTATATTGTGACTCATTAAAATATGACTCATAATGTGACTCATAATATGACTCATTATAATATGGCTCATTATAATGTGATTATTGGGGGTCCATAACTGCTGCAGTATAGCAGAATACCTGAAAATTTGATGATTGCATGTATGTTGTATCTGTGGGAGAGCTAGAAAGCAAAACACCATTGAAACATATAGTATTAACCGAATAAAACATATCAACACAATGAAATATAATATTAACACATGGAACATACGGTATTGACACAGTGAAGCATATAGTATTAACACAGTGAAACAAAGTATTAACACAGTGAAACACAGTATTAACACATTGAACATATAGTATTAACACAGTGAAACTTAGTTAAAACACAGTGAAACATATAGTATTAACACATGGAATGTATAGTATTAACACAGTGAAATATAGTATTAACACAGTGAAACATAGTATTAACACAGTGTAACATAGTATTAACACAGTGAAACATAGTATTAACACAGTGAAACACAGTATTAACACATTGAACATATAGTATTAGCACAGTGAAACTTAGTTAAAACACAGTGAAACATATAGTATTAACACATGGAATGTATAGTATTAACACAGTGAAATATAGTATTAACACAGTGAAACATAGTATTAACACATAGAACATACAGTATTGACACAGTGAAACATATAGTATTAACACTGTGAAAGATAGTATTAACACATGGAAATGTAGTATTAACACATTGAAACATATTTTATTAACACAGTGAAACAGTAATAAGACCTTGAAATATACAGTATTAACATGAAAATGTAGTTTTAATACTTTGAAACACAGTATTAACACATTGAAGCATATAATATTAACACAATAGTTGGGGTCCATAACTTTTGACTGATTATGCACCAAACTGCAATATAGTAACAATGTCAACAAATGGTATGTATGTATGTTAGAGGTGGGGAAATAAATAAAATGCCTGTCCAGCATAAAATAACGATTTTTGTTTATGCAAATTAAATATCCTTTTTTATTTTGTGATATTTATACATTTGATATTGTCAAATAATGTTTTAAAAAGGAAAATATATAATTCTAAGCTTAAAATTGGTTTCTTTCACTGACACAGAATATTGCATTTGATTGACCAATTTAAATACAATGACTTGAGGATCTGGGAAATATGGCCGCCATCGATTAACTGCTCGAGAAAGGCTCTTCCGATTTTGTGCTATATTTATGGTATTTGTGCTTGTTGTCTATCTTTGTCTACATTATTGTGTTTCATCATGCATTGGCTGTTCCGTTTGTATGTGTTAATTCATCTCTTGTTTTGGAAACAAGAACAATTAGAATTTTTCTCAGCTGTTTTGTTCTACTGTTAAGACGTCATTTGTTTTCAATAAACCGCTGTCACGTGACTGCTTACAATATGATGGCCCCTCATTAATTGGATTAAATGACCACACCTTGGTTCTAGATACTACATTGTGCTCAAGACTGGGAATACATTCATCATTTCTTAAATGTAAACGGAAGCAAAAATGTAAACGTTCTTTCAAAGCTGGCCGGCATAGAACAGGAAGAAGAATTCCATTTATCTCCCTTTTGCCTGTAACTGATAAACAATTTAAAAATTCTGCCGTTAATTTTAATGACTTGGTTCAAATTCCTCTTAAATCGTCAACCGTTGTAACAACTGTCCCAGGGATACCACTGCGTATTGCATTATTCAACGCTCAATCAGTAGGATCACTGGAAAAACGCACAGAATTGTTAATTTTATCAACGACCAGAAGAACAGTCTTCTTCCTGATAGAAACATGGTTACTTTCATCAAGTGATGAACCCAAATATGCTGATTTAACACCCAGCGTACCTCGATCAGAGCACACCTCACCACTGCTCTGTACCCTACACTGGCTATCGATTCGATACAGAATAAAACACAAAATTTGTTCTCTGTGCAATGTTTCAATGACAGACTCCAGTCCAACATACCTATCCAGCCTCACCCATGTGTATACACCAGCTAGATACTTACGCTCTTCTTCTGACAATCGTATACTCATTGTTCCTACGATGAAAACAAAGTCATATGGACAGCATTCATTTGCATACCAGGGCCCGGCAACGTGGAACAAATTGCCCTTTTAAGAGTGCTCTTAAAACTCACCTTTTTCGACTGCAGGGACAAACTTAGAGACCTAATCGTGTTTTGTATCTTATATGTTTTCAGCATGTTTTTATGTTTTCCAATTTCATTGTTTTTGTCATTTGTTGTTCTGTAGTGTAGTCATATCATTATTGATGGTGTAAAGCGCTTAGAGCTTCGAAAGATTAGGCGCTATACAAAGTCCTCATTATTATTATTTAATGTTGGTCATTGGTAATGTTATGGTTATTTTGATGATTAATTAGTATCCAATGGTAACGTTATGGTCGCTTCTTTTATTTTCATCTAAAGCACACTTAAAAACTAAAATATGCTTTACATTAATTAATCATCTGTACACTAATTATCTTTAAACTAATAAATGGTACACTAATTATCTTTACACAAATCAACTGTGCACTAATTATCTTTCCACTAATCATTTGTACACTAATTATATTTATGCTAATTATCTGTCCACTGATCATCTGTATACTAATTATCTGTACACTAATTTTCTTTACACTCATTATCCATTCAGTAATTATCTTTACTCTAATTATCATGACACTAATTATCTTTACACTAATTATCATTACATTTATCATCTGTACACTAAATATCTTTACACTAATTATATGTACACTATCTTTACACTAATCATCTGTACACTAATTATCTTTACACTAATCTTTACACCATTTATCTTTACACTGATCATCTCTACACTAATTATCATTACACTAATTATCTTTACACTAATCATCTATACACTAATTATCTTTACACTAATCATCTGTACATTAATTATCTCAACACAAATCTGTACAATAATTATCATTACACTAATCATCATTACACTAATTATCTTAATACTAATTATCTTTACAATAATTCTCTTTACACTAATTATCTTTACACTAATTATCTTTACTCTAATTATCTTTATGTTTATGTAAATATAAAAAAAGGTTATGCTTTTGGAATCTTCTTTTTTTGAGGAAAAATTATTGATTAAAGAATCATCATTGTCATAGTAATTACCATTTTGATACATAGTGATGATGATAATGACAATAACAATGGCAGTGACAATCAGAATGATGATGGCAATGATTATGACAAACTAGCAATGATGATGATCATAATAATAATGATGATAATGAAAGCAACAATTCCAGTCATGATGATATTGATTATGATGATCTCTTTCCATTTTATGATAACATTTCAATGCATTTATGTTCCTTTCAGGTACCATGATAGGAAATACAGATACAAGGCATTACACCAAGCTGAGCAATAATATCTACAGATTCAGTCCAACATTTATGTTTCAAGAAGATGTAAAACGTTTTCATGGAAACAACGAAAGAATTTCCATCAAGAATTATGAACAAGCTATAAACTTTTATTATCATTTAATGAGGAATTCAGACAAAGAAAACTTGACACCATTGCATTCTCACGGAGAACTTTGATTTCTGAGACTGTTCTTACGTTAGCCATTCCATGGACTCCTTTACAACTTAAGTCACAGTTTGTTGAGGAATGTTATCAAAATAATGTGCTGAAAGACATTTTACGAAGTAAATTTGGAAAATTTTGAAAAGATAGTAGAATCAGACGAGTTACAAGTTCAAAGTAAAAGCATTATTGAGAAGCAAGGCAAGCCAGTTTTGGTTGAGTGGGATAAAAATATTCATAGCTATAACAGTATATATATATATATATATAAAATTTATGAATAAATAGAGATAAACAGTTTTATTTTTACTTTTAATATGTATGATGCAAATTAATTAATGTATATAAATATTTATTTTAATAATAAAAAAATAAAAAAAATTATATATATTACATTAATGAAGGTCGTAAAGTGCTTTGGAATTTAGACATTTTGGATATTCTGTATTAAGACGGTGAATCCAGTAGGTTTCTTTTAGCAAACGTTCCATTTCAGATTCAGCTATAACAATAGGTTGAAGGAAAAATCTTGCCTAGTATGAGAACTATTGTTAAAGTGTATGGCAACATGAGATGAAAAAGATTTATCGATATAATTCTTTATGTCTGATCTATGTTGGTTCATACGTTTAGATATTTGTTGACTAGTTTGTCCAATATATTGGACGTCACATTTTTTGCATGTGATCAAAAAAATAACGTTTGATGTTGCACAATTAGTATCACAATGCATATTAAACGTTTCTTTATATATATAAGAGAAAGAGAGAGACTTGATTATGACCACTAGTGACCACTTTCATTTAGCAATGAAAAATATGTTCATGCAATGACCTTCAATATATTTATATTTCAATTAGAAATCCTGTTATTTGTTATATTTTGAACTTCAATATATTTATATTTCAATTAGAAATCCTGTTTTTTTAATATTTTGAATGGATGAATAAATGTCACTAGTTCTTAGGTGTTTATTGTGTTTGCATTAAATATACAAATGTGACAATTATTTTATAAAAATAAAAATGTTACAAATGTTACAAAAGATTATATTTGTTAAATATTGCTTTACATTAAATCATGTATTTAAATTTTGAATTATTACTACATGACATTGTAATCTAAAATAAGTTTACTCTGGGGGTGAGCAGAGGGTCATCAAATAATTAGTGATAAAGTAATTATTACATTTTCATGAGGTTTTTAAGTATAAATTTGTGTAAAAGCTGTAAAATTTATGAAATACTAAAATACAGAAAATAAATATCAATTTTCAGATTTGATAATTAACAAAAATTACAGGCAGTAATGTATAACATGACAATGATGTACATGAGCCAGTCATTGACTCACCTTGTATTCGAGCCAATCATTTGCTCACTCATTTTGTACATGAGCCAATCATTGGCTCACCCTATACATGAGCCAATATTTGACTCACTTGACAAAAGAGACAATCATTTACTCTCTCTGCACATGAGCCAATCATTGACTTATCTAGTACATAAGCCAATCATTGGGTCACCTTTATGAAGTAGAGACTAGCTTTTTAGTATTCCTGGTGTCGGCATCAGCATCTACAACATATATATATATATATGTACAGCATCACTGGAAGTCTTCTTTTTTTGATGTCCTAGGCCACAGACTGGAGTGAGTTTTACAGCAACGACCCCATAGTGATAGTACTGAGGGGATAACACTTGGCCAACTTGGGTGATTAGGTAATGATGGATATGCCATTGATGGATGAATCATTATTCAGCAATTTTAAAACATGCTTGCTTGATCATCCTTTTGAAACTGAGGTCAAGGTCACAAATTATGCAGTAATACTTCACAAATGTGGGGTCCATACGAGACCATAACTTTCTTGTTTTATACTTATAAATGTAGATCAAACGGTCATTTTCTGAAAATCTGATAACAAGCTGGTTGACCATAACACAGAGGCAATGATGCCAACACATGCCAACAATTCTCCAATGAACCAGCAATGAAAACCATAGTAGAAATTAAAGTTTTGGAATGGGTATTAAACAGATTTTTCTACTTTATTATAAAAAAATAATAATCCCTCCATTGATATTACTCGTACAGAAGATCTAAAACAGTCATTTTTTATGTTAAATTTCCATAATAATGCACACCTTGGTGATCTGCTGTTAAATTCTTCACAATCTGACATCCATTCAATTAAAATACTGGATTTGTGAAGATTTTAATTTCTGAAACCCATGGCCACCCTCCATGTTGGTCATGACAAAGCCGATTTTTCTTCATAATCCTAGCAGCTTTTGGAGACAGAATTTGAATTCATTATTTAATGGCTGTGATTTCACTAAAACACTATTTAAAACAATGTTTTTACAATGTGGATCCAATGATGTTACATCTGAAATATTTATTATTTTACAATAATATTTTAAATGAAAAACTTCTGTACTGTCAGGCTAAAAGGGTGTAAATAGTCACAGACGGAACCATAGAGAAAATAAATATTGCAGATAGTTGCAAACAGTAGGAAAATTTAGGTTTATGTCTTAAATGCTTCAATGATGACCTGTATAAAACAATATGATTCCACTGGTCAACAGTGAAATCATTACTGACTTGAAAAGGCCCTAATCTGTAGTATTTTGGTGTGCCGAACACAAATATAACCGTGAACATTTTTTATTGGCTCTCATTTTGAAGATATTCATATACCTCATTTTCTATGTTTCACTGTGTAAATTTCTCCAGTAGGACTGCAGCAATATCCGGAATAATGATGTAACATTGCATAATACCATCATGCTCACATCATCCACAGTTGATTGCATCATTTTCTGATGCAATGCAATACTAATGCCATGCGGCTGCTGAAGTAAGTTGACGTCAGCTGTGTACTATACATGTGTAGGCCTATTATACTAATGCCAGGCGGCTGCTGAAGCTGACGTAAGCAGTGTACTTATATAAAGCCCAATCAGATAGGTTCAGAATTTAAAATATTTTAGACGTTGTGCGAGACAGTTCAAGCTACTGTTACATAAAACTTATTATTTTATCCATTTACGTACAATAAAGAACAGTAATGCCTCGAAAGTGTGTTAATACCGCGGACAATTTTTGCTATATTTGTGGGGAAGTGACATTTGCCAACCAGAAGAAATGTATCAATTCTCAAGTGAAGAAGGCATATCATTTTTACTTCGGATGCAAGGTTGGTGACCAAGACAAGCCTTGGGCTCCGCATATATGCTGTGCTACATGTACAACACAGCTTTCACAGTGGTTGAATTGCAAAAGGTCATCAATGCCGTTTGCAGTCCCAATGGTGTGGAGAGAGCCAAGCAACCACCTAAATGACTGTTACTTCTGCTTGGTTCCTCCTCTTTCCGGCGGAATAACGAAGCGAAAGAAGTCGAGAATAGTCTACCCAAACATTCCGTCTGCATTGAGACCAGTTCCACATGGTGAGGGACTTACTATTCCAGAACCACTAGCAGAATATTCTCTTGATTCATCTGACGAAGACAAAGGTGAGTCGACCTGTTCTTCTCCTGGTCCATCAGCATGCAGTTATCCAGATTTTCACTGTGGTGCATCATCAACCCCACACAGAATAACACAGGAAGAACTAAATGACCTGATTCGTGATTTGGACTTATCAAAGAACAAGGCAGAATTGCTAGGATCAAGACTCCAACAATGGAATCTTCTAGAAGAAGATGTCACAATTACTGCATATCGAAAGCGCCACCAGCAATAGGAGCCTTTCTTCAGAAAGGAAAGTAATCTGATATTCTGTTCCGATATTGAAGGCCTCATGAATGCTTTAAAAATCACTCATGACCCACAAGAATGGAGACTATTTGTGGACTCTTCGAAACCGAGTCTCAAGGCTGTGCTTTTGCACAATGGAAACATTCTTCCATCTATTCCAGTAGCGTATGCTGTCCACATGAAAGAGAACATACGATAACTTAAGGCAGCTACTGAATTCCATTGAGTATAACAAGTACAGCTGGCACCTCTGTGGTGATTTGAAGGTAGTTGCCCTTTTAATGGGACTGCAGCAAGGATATACAAATTACATGTGTTTCTTATGCGAGTTGGATAGCCGAGCAAGGGAAATGCACTACATGAGGAAGGAATGGACTCGCAGGCAGAATGTAGCCATTGGAGAGAAGAATATCCAACACCCAGCTCTGGTTGAGGCTCAGAAAATCTTGCTACCACCCCTTCACATCAAACTAGGTTTGATGAAGAACTTCGTGAAAGCCATTGACCGGACTTTGCCAGCATTCCGATACCTGCATGAAAAATTCCCTCGACTCAGCGAAGCAAAGATTAAAGAAGGAGTTTTTGTGGGTCCTCAGATTCGAGAGCTTTTCAAAGATGACCGGTTCAACAACTTGCTGGAAGGTGACGCGAAACAAGCATGGAATGCTTTTCGCCTAGTTTCTACAAACTTCCTCGGAAATGTTAGGGCAGAAAACTATAAGGAACTAGTAGAAGACATGTTGATGAAGTATAAGAAACTTGGCTGCAATATGTCTCTAAAGATTCACTTCCTTCATTCCCATTTGGATTTCTTTCCTAGCAACTGTGGTATTGTTAGTGATGAACACGGCGAATGTTTTCATCAAGATATCGCAACAATGGAACAAAGATACCAAGGAAAATGGTCCACTACAATGCTGGCTGACTACTGCTGGACACTCCTCAGAGATGCTCCTGAACAGCTGTACAAGAGACAGGCGAAGAAACCTAAGATGTAGTCAATGACTTGATTTTTTATAGGTAGGCTATTACAGTTGACCTTTTACTATTGGAATGCATTTCGTTATGTAAACATTAATTTCTTGCAGATTACAAAAAAACTAGAGCCAATTTTGCAATTTGACTGTCATATTCGTGTTCATCACATAAAAATTGATAAGAATTGACTAATTTTATTTCAGTAACATGACTTTTGTAAAAATTTGTTGTCCAGTGTTCTCAGTTACTCTGGATAATAAATATGTTTAAGAATTTTGACTTATCAGCCAATCAAAGGTAGTCTAACAATCACAAACCTTGAATTTTGATTTATTAGCCAATCAAAGGTAGTCTAACAATCATGATGCTTGAACTTGGACTTGTTAGCCAATGAATGACTGTGTAACAATCACCAAGCTTGAACCTATTAGCCAATCAATAACTGTCAAAAATCACCAAGCTTGAACTTGGACTTGTTAGCCAATGAATGACTCTAACAATCACCAAGCTTAAACTTGGACTTCAAAACAATGAAAGGCTGTCTGACATTCATTCATCTTGAACTGTGTCAGTGGAACATGGATGTCACTTTACAGTGCCTAAATATGGATCTAATCACAACGATGAACTGGATGGATGGATGGATGGACAAGATTGGCACTATATGTACAACTGTTGTAGTCTAACATAAAAAACAAATGGATGTGGACCTGTGCCACTTATTTAACTTTTAACTATTTTTTCATTAGTATAAACAGCTAAAGCACATAAATGCTATAATTTTATTAGTCCAAACAAAACTACATTTGATGGAAACAACAGTTACAGCAATATCCACGAAGTTATACTAATATGTGCATGTAAATAGTCCTATAGAGTTACTCCACATAATTGAAGGATATTGGAGCTCATAACAGCTTGGAATGAAAAGAGACATTCAGAGCTAAAACACTGTAAAATTTGCACAATTTCTCAGAAATGCAGAGAAATAAAACACTAGTTTGATAAATCAGCCCTAATCTGTACTGGTACACTGCTGGTTTGGGGTCAATTCATAAAACAATGAAAGTATTACAGGCAGATCTTTCAACAAAAAAAAAGTTCTCATATCAACCATTTTTAGACATGGATAAAAAAAGATGAGCATGGATGTATACTGAAAAAAAACCAGTATGCATTAAAATTACCCGTGGCTGTAATATAAAGACAGAATTCTTTAAACTTTCAGTAAAAAATCTGTACATCATAATTGCAAACTTTCTTTACAACAATGAATAAGTATAAATACATACAAACTATGAATGCAATTTTTTTCTTTCGGAAATTAGTTCTAAACGTTGGCAACAATAATATTGTATAAGAGTGTATATTTAATTTTATATTTAATAAAATTTATAAACAAATCCAGATTTAGCTGTCAGCTGTTTGAGTTAGCTACTTCTTTTTCTTTCACACACACAAATACATGCTCTCACACAGACAGATAAAACAACTGATACAAGATATCCAGCCAATATTATATACAATATATAATACAATACAATACATCTTCCTGTTGAAGTTGACGAACTTTATTTATTACTTTTTTATATATGAATAATCTGCATTAAGCGCTAAGTACAGAAAAGAAACAATCCACTAGATCAAATACTACCCTCTGAATGGTTTTCTGGGTCTTTTGTTCTAACTTACTTACTTTTAAGAAATATAAAGAAAAGTCAATTTTGAATGTACCTCAAAGATGACAAATACACAGATTTCAACTTGGACTAGATTTTCACTGCAACATAGAGACCCCAAATCAACAGATTCTAACAGCAGCTAGATTTTGACTAACTGAAAGACCCCAAATCAACAAATTCTAATGGGGGCTAGATTTTGACTAACTGAAAGACCCCAAATTAACAGATTCTAACATCGGCTAGATTTTGACTAACTGAAAGACCCCAAATCAACAGTATCAAACAGGCTAGATTTTGACTAACTGAAAGACCCCAAATCAAAAGGTTCTAACAGGGGCTTGATTTTGACTAACTGAAAGACCCCAAATCAACAGTATCTAACATGGGCTAGATTTTGACTAACTGAAAGACTCTAAATTAACAGATTCTAAAAGGGGCTAGATTTTGACTAACTGAAAGACCCCAAATTAACAGTATCTAACATGGGCTAGATTTTGACTAAATGAAAGACCCCAAATCAACAGATTCTAAAAGGGGCTAGATTTTGACTAACTGAAAGACCCCAAATTAACAGTATCTAGCATGGGCTAGATTTTGACTAAATGAAAGACCCCAAATCAACAGATTCTAAAAGGGGCTAGATTTTGACTAACTGAAAGACCCCAAATCAACAGTATCTAACATGGGCTAGATTTTGACTAAATGAAAGACCCCAAATCAACAGATTCTAAAAGGGGCTAGATTTTGACTAACTGAAAGACCCCAAATCAAGAGATTCTAAAGTGGGCTAAATTCTGACTGTAACTCATAGACACCAAATCAAGAGATTCTAACTTGGTTTATAATAGAGTTGCATATCCTACATTTTGTAAAAAGTTATAAAACAGATCTGAATTAATTGTTGTGCATCAATAAATTCTTTAAAAATATATTTGGAAATAGTAACCTTGACATTTAACCTGCTGACCATTCAGCAGTCGTAAGGCTTTAGAACTAATTGCAGATAAATTATCATTTAACTGAAGCTGTTCAGGGGTTCCCTAATAGTCAGCTGCAATGTAAGCAAAGTTACCTTGTAATATGATACTGTGATATAGGCAAAGTTGCCTTGTACTGGGGTCCAGTGAGATATGCAAAGATGCATTATACTGGGGTACAGGGATATAAGAAAAGTTGCCTTGTAAAAGGGTACTGTGATATAGGAAAAGTTGCCTTGTACGAGGGTACTGTGATATAGGCAAACTTGCTTTGTACTAGGGTACTGACATATAGGTAAAGTTGTCTTGTACTGGGCTATAGTGATATAGGCAAAGTTGTCTTGTACTGGGGTACTGTGATATGGACAAATTTGCCTTGTACTGGTAATAGTGATACAAGCAAAGTTGTCTTGTACTGGAGTACAGTGATATAGGCAAAGTTGATGTGACTCATACAGAGGTATTGTGATGTGCAAGCAAAATGGATATATTAAGGTACACTTATTATATTATCCTAATTTTCACTTCAATACTGAAAATAATGTAAAAAAATGTTTCTTTCAAAATCTTGAACAAACATTTCAACACTGCTGCTGTAGTCACCAGAGGGTGTAAAGAATGGTCACTAACTTGAAAGCTGTTCAGCGCATCCCTAATAGTCAACTGCAATATAAACAAAGTTGTCTTGTACTGAGGTACTGTGAAATAGTCACATTTGCCTTGTGCTGTGATGTAAGCAAAGTTGCCTTGTACTGGGGTACTGTTATAAAGTTGTCTTGTGCTGGAATACTATGATATTGGCAAAGTTGCCTTGTACTGATACTGTGATATGGGCAGTTATGTTGTACTGGGATATTTTGATTTAGGCAGGATCATCTAATAATGGCATACATAGTACAGAGGTTTTCCACCATAATGCTACTCATGAAAGCTTTAAAAGTGTACTATGATAGCCAAGTGTTACTATGATATATACAAGGTTACCAGATACTAGTGCAGACCAGATATAATTCAACCAGTATAACTGGATCCATGACATTATCCATGTTATATCAGGGACCATGTTATAATGAGGTGCTTTATAATGGAAACCATGATCATATCTGTGTTGTATCAGGGACCATGTCATAATGAGGTACTTTAAAATGGAATCCATGATCATACCTGAGTTGTAACAGGGACCCTGTTATACTAAGGGGCTTTAAAGCAAGAGACTATTTGTACCTATGATCAGCCAGTTACATTCAGGAATATAATACCCAGTTAACTCTGTACACATGGCATGACTTAACACACGCAAGGTACAAAAGAAAAAACAAATCATTTTCTGATAGATACAAACAAATTGATACATACAATTTGGGAAGATAACAAAATATATAAATTTGCAATATGAAATCCTTTACCCTGCATATTACACTGTATATATCCTTTGCCCTGCAAATTACACTGTATATATCCTTTGTCCTGCAAATTACACTGTATATATCCTTTGTCCTGCATGTCCTGCATATTACACTGTATGTATCCTTTGTCCTGCATATTACACTGTATATATCCTTTGTCCTGCATAATACACTGTATATATCCTTTGCCCTGCATATTACACTGTATATATCCTTTGCCCTGCATATTACACTGTATATATCCTTTGTCCTGCATATTACACTGTATATAACCTTTGCCCTACATATTACACTGTATATATGCTTTGTCCTGCATATTAAACTATATATACATGTACTTTACCCATCATATTACACTGTATATACATTACATATACATATACTATAATCCTTGAATATGAACAATTTTTAAACAGAGTAAATAAAATATCATATAGTCAAAATAATTATTTCAGTCTCAACTGAAGATACAGCAATCACCAAAAATCATGTAAAATTCAACAATTAAAAGTCTAGTAGCTGACTTTAAATGTATAAATTAATATTATAGATCCTGACACATTAATAAAAAATGGAGAAAAACTCCCTTTTATATTTATTTACATACAATGCACCATTATAAAAATTAACAATGTCATCTTAAAATTATCAAGGTCATCACAAAAGTTATCAAGGTCATCTTAAAAGTTATCAAGCAAGTTCATTATTATTATTATTGTATCAAATGCTTAACAAGAAATATTATAATTTTATAGTAGAATTTACTAGTGGGGAAAATGATCCCTGGGCATCGGTAAATAATGCCCCATCCAAAAAAATGCATTTTCTAGTAAATACCATGTAAAATGTTAAAACTCTACAATACGTTATTATACAATTATTAATAAAATATACCCTGCATATTCAGAAATATAAAAATAGGTAATTTTCCAATTGAAAAAAAATACCTATCATGTATAAAGCAGAGTAAATTTTATTGGGCATGTTAATCAAATACAGAATTTTTATAATTATATCTTAAACATTCTAATTTGAATACCACAGTAAATAATGAAATAACAAAAAAGCAATAATCAAAAAACCATTACCTGAGAATTCTAAATCATTTATAAAAAAATTTTTTATAGGATACAAGACTAGGATGTGTGAAGAGTCGGACACACAAGTTTTAGTTATCAGTGTCCCTATATACCTCGTATCAGCCACTTGCATCTCCACAAACCAAACAGGTGTTGAACACACTTCACAACCCTACAAACTCCCTCAGACTCTCTCTTCCTGAGTTATTCCTATGGAACAAATTCAGAGCTAGGCTGGTTCAGTGTGCTGTAACAGGAAATGCCCCTGTTGTGCCAAAGATTATTTTATATATAGAATAAAGTGTCTATTGAACCAATCCAATGTGTTTTATTTAAAATACTGTTAACAATATAATTTGTGTATTAGTGGCTATAACCTTTAGTCATTAATAAAATGTGATCAAAGATAGAAAGGTAACCAAGCCAAAGGAGCACATGGTGAATTCAAAGTTTTATTTGATAGTTCATAATGGAGATCTGAGTTGTAAATTTTGTAGTTAAGTCAAAGTTACTTAATTGGCATTCAAACATCTGCTCAAGGACAAGCAAAAATGGCAGTGTTACTTGCGATGAAATCATGCCATCAATACTTGACTAATGTTTTTCACAAAACAAATTACGACATTTTGAACAAAGGAATCTTGTCTTCTTGTCCAAATATCAGTGACATACTGTACAATCTCTTTCAGGTACATTCTGAGATTGGGTATCTTAAAAATAATGGTAATTAATAGAAAAATTGTTTTTTTGATAACTGTTCCCCACATGATTATAAAGTAAGTACTTGGTCATTAAAAAGCACTGCTATCCCAACCTCCATGGTCATCTCAATGTCCAGCTAGGATGGCACCCACTTCTTCATTTTTCATCAAATACTCACACCCTCACTTACAGTACAGTCTATGAGTTATCAAGGGAGAGAAATATGTATCATGAATGAGGGAGCTGAAATCATACTGCCATAACAATCAGTGCTATGCAGCTCTGTTCTGACCACTTAAAAATAAGGAAGTGGAGGTATTTTCAGGAATATCTTGTACTGTTAGCAGACCATCTTGACTCTTTTAGAAGTCCATATTGACACTATTTGCATCACATATTGACAATGTTAGCAGACAGTATTGACAGTTAACAGACCATATTAACCCTTTTACCAGACCATATTAACAGTGTTAACAGACCACGCTGACACTGTTAGTAGACCATACTAACACTGTTAGCAGACCATACTGACACTGTTAGCAGACCATTTTGACACTATTAGCAACACACTGACACTGTTAGTAGACCATACTAACACTGTTAGTAGACCATACTAACACTGTTAGCAGACCATACTGACACTGTCAGCAGACCATATTGTCAGTGTTAACAGACCACATTGACACTGTCAGCAGACAATATGGACACTGTTAGCAGCATGTACTGAAACTGTAACACAGTTAAGAGAGTCTAGATGCTTTATGCATACAACATTTACTCTGGTGCTATTTTCCAAATCAAATTTAATCCAGGCACAATAAAATGGTTGCATTTGGTCAGAGCTTAAGTATGTAATATTCTTGTGCATTTCCTTCAATGAAATGAATATATATGTATTTGATTCAACAGATTCATTTTAAAAAAGAACTCAGCTGTTAGATCAACAAAATTCAGCATGGCTCTTCAATAAACCAAAATGGCAGTCAAAAGAGTTTGTAAAATGCAACCTTGTTAACAAGTCTGGAACAGAGCTAACTATCACCGATTGTTATGGCAGAATGAGATTTGAAAAACCACACACCCATCATACATTTATATATATTTATATGTATATATATCTCGGTATACATTATAGGACAAAATATATATATATATATAAATAAGTTCACCCTGTGCAAAACAAAAATATCAAATATGAAATCTCAATCCAAGAAAAATTAAAGGAACAAGAGCAGTTCAAAAATCCTGCAATTAAAAAAACTGTCTATTTCTTTCTCTTACACTGGTACCATGCCAACTAATCTGCGCAGTTCTTCAAACAAAAAGAACGTGACAATTGTGTGTGGTCCAAGTCTCATCCAGTTAGGGATGAATCCTTTATATAACCCAAGTGGTCCCTCAGTCTTCATTGTCTTCCAGAAACAGTCAAATGCTGAGCTGTAAGGTTTGGTTATATGACCTGAAAATAAAATGTATAATTAGATAAAATCCCCAATTTTTATTTTATTAAGAAAAAACGATGTTTGCTAAGTACATGATAATAAACTTTTCAAGCACTATGAATTATATGTATCTTTAATCTATATACAAAGTTTTATCATCTGAAGATGCGATACTATCGCTGGTTTTCACAAGATTATGTCACAGGCAAGACTAAAAAAGAGCCACATGCTGCAATATGACCTTGACCCAGAGGACAAAAAGGTGAGTGCATTAATGAATGAAATGTCTTTGATTCATAATACAACATCCAAAATTAATTAAATACAAGGGTTATGGAAAAATAAGCAAATTAAATACTTTAAACAAAACTTTCATACAGATTAATAATGACAATGACCATAATCCCAAGGTCAAACATATGACACTGACCTTGACCCAGGTCAATCCTATCCATGAAGGTGTCACTGAATAAACTGTCTCTGCTTCACAACGATTCATCCAAATGTCTAAACAGATTACATCAAGGGCTTTAGGAAATATATGCAAATTAAATTTTTTAACCAAACCCTTAATAAAGCTAACATAAGGTACAGCAGTCAGCATAGAAAAAAAATGCCATTTACTGCTTTCCACTGTAAGCAAAAAATATAGTACCAATATTCATATACACACTATTTGTTGGCTACATATAAGACATATTCACTGATTTTCTTGAGATAATTGCTGTTTCCATCATCTTGATCATCACCATTACCAATGTCACCAAAGAATAGGAATTTGGCAGGGGGCTGATTTTAATGATGTAATACTTTTTGTCACTACTTTGTTGGTTTGATTGTTTGCAGTGTGACCGTACGATCAAAATATTACTTATTATTTGTGATGACAAGACAATGATATGCAATGACTAGACAATGTTGGAGGATTTCAGAACTTTTACAATCAGAATGAATTCTTGGACTTCATACCAGATGACATTAACAAGTCACATAGGCTACTGTGAATATAAAAAATGTGGGCTTATATTGTTAATTTTAAAGTGTTTGTAGAATAGTGTGAAATAGATCATTAGGAACTATTCTGTTACAGGTATGCTACCTGTAATGAAATAATGGATCTCTCGACAAAGAATGACTATCATTATGGATTTTAATGGATTCAATTAGAAAAATTTCTAAGCTTATTATTTTTTAATTTATTTGACATATTCCACTCAACGGTACAATTATTTTTTATTGATGTATCTATTCAGTTTAACTTTATTCCAAAAGTGCAACTGTGACTCACTGACATTAAGATAACCCTTCAGATGGGTTTCTTTTCTGTAATGACCTCCATGACCTGTTTAGCATACCAGTTGTAAAAATGCAATTTTAATTCTTGATTGAACTCTTTTTGAACTCTTATTCTTGATTGAACTCTTTTTATTGTCAAGTTTTGTAAATGAAGTTGGTCTGTAGATGAGTCAAGAAAAACAAATGAATTAATCCACTGTCTTTCAATTAAGTTAGCTTCTTCACACTTTGGAGGCATTGGCTTCCTTTGATGTTGGAGCACTCAAACAAAAACACGATATACGATCTCGACAGGTATTTTACTAATTTATGAAAACAATTTATAAGGATTGTCAGATCTTGTTTGTGCTCATACACATGGTAGTATTGTTTTAAACATTCAAATGACTAGCAATTACTTCAGCATAGTTTTATTCTTTTATATTCTTTACTTCAGATATTTGTAGATGTAATCCACAAAATTAAAAACCTACTACTATGCAAACTTTGACATGCAAAACCATGGTATTAAGTACCCACAAATGTCTTTTTTAACAAAACCACAAAAGTTGAACCCACAGAAAGAAACAACAGTATTTAAAATTAACAGTCAAATGAGCAGAGTCCTATCCAAACTTGATATGCATCATTGACCACCTGAACACACAAACTGAATCAATAGCATGAGTGCAAGCCACCACTTGATTTTCTTTTTTTGACTCTAAAACTCAACAAAAGCATTAATTAATTAAATGAAGATCACAATAAATTCTAGCAATGGATGGGAAACAATACCTACCCATGAGTCTGGAATAGCAAAAATTAATGAATAATATGGTGGCCAGTATAAATGGTGGAGGAAGAACCCAAGAAAACCCTGGAAAGAGCCACCGACCCATGAAAAGCTACTGGCAAGCTTTCTCACATACCCACACTGGCCAAGCCTGAAACTTGAACCCATGCAGAAGAGGTAAGAGTGTATTCTAGTATTACAGTGTATTTTGGTAGCACACTGTATCTTGATATTACATTATATTCTGATATTAGAATGTATTTTGATATTACAGTGTATTCTGATATTAGTGTATTTTGATATTACAGCTAATTTCGATATTAGTGTATTTTGATATTACAGCTAATTTCGATATTAGTGTATTTTGATATTACAGTCTATTCTGATATTACAGTGTATTCTATTCTGATATTACAGTGTATTCTATTCTGATATTACAGTCTATTCTGATATTAGTGTATTTTAATATTAGTGTATATGATATTACAGTGTATGTTGATATTAGTGTATTTTGATATTACAGTGTATTCTGATATTAGTGTATTTTGATATTACAGTCTATTCTGATATTAGTGTATTTTGATATTACAGTCTATTCTGATATTACAATGTATTCTATTCTGATATTAGTCTATTCTGATATTACAGTGTATTCTGATATTAGTGTATTTTGATATTACAGTGTATTTTGATATTAGTGTATTCTGGTATTACATTATATTCTGATCTTAGTGTATTCTGATATTACAGTGTATTCTGATATTACAGTATTTTGATATTACAGTGTATTCTGATATTAAAGTGTATTCTGTTATTAGTGATATTACACTGTATTTTATATTATACTGTATTTTATATTACAATGTATTTCGATATTACAGTGTATTCTAATATTAAAATGTATTCTGATATTACAGTAAATTCTGATATTTGTCTAGTTTGATATTAGTGTATTCTGATATTATTGTAAAGTTTGTGTATTTTGATAATACAATTCATCCTAATATTACAGTGCATTTTGATAATATCTGTGTATTCTAATAATACAGAGTACCGTATTTTCCGGCCTATAGGTCGATGCTGAGTATAAGTCGAATTGACGAATTTTGTAAATTTTCCATCCTTTGTCCATATATAAGTCGATTCGGAGTATAAGACGAGGCCAGGTCAATAACTTGGCTATGTATTTTATACTACCGGTAGTAACTTCCGGCTGCATGAATATTGATGGTATCGTCATATAATATTCCATATTACCGGCAATATCCATTGCAACAAGAGCTATGATCATTCCTTCCAGTTGAAAGTTTAAACCTACGGTAATTTATTTGAGAAATTTTGTCAAATACAATTACAGTACTTTATTCAGAGAACCATGCATTGGTACATACACGTGTCTAATTTATATATACATGTATAATCTATTGCATGAAAAGAGTATCAACACCGTGTACTCACCAGCGAATCTTGTAACATACATTGAATCCATAATACAAATATTTCCATCGAAAATATCCACACATGGATGTAAAATATTCAATAATTTTGTCACAGATCATTATGTGACTGAATTCAATGAAAAGAAAATAACAATTACGTAACGGGTGTACGTAATGAATGATGAAATAGTACATGTCCGTAGATTAAATAATGGAAGCTAAAGCACATTTTCCCACACAAGCTGCTAGTCAAAGTTCTTTGAACTTGCCGCCCAGCTATTGCGTCATGTTCTTTTGATGTACTCTAATACGCGGCACGCTGTGTCAAAACATAGTCTTCTAATTTATCCTCAATATTACTCCATCTTGCTTTGCAGCCACGATTTGCTTTCTTTGTTTTTTTTGTAGCGCATAATGCAACCTTAGCTTTATGCCAATCCCGGACACATTTTTCACTTACACCATATTTCCTGTGAGCAGCCATATTCCCACCATTCTCTTAAGCGAACTTTACAACTTCCAGCTTAAAAGCCGCCGTGTAAGACTTGCGTGATTTTACGGGAGGCATTGTGAGAGAAGTTGTATGATTTGTAAGGGGATATTTATATGAATGATTATGACTGAAAAGATTGATCAAAATATACCGAACTCATTAAAATGTGCCCTTACTAAAGCAATGAAAACAATGCCCATGGCTAAATTCATTATTTACATCGAGAGAAGGGAGTGGGCATCATTTCCTGTTGTACTTAATCCCATTGATATTAAACACGAGTAGCGTAATTGATGCGGATTAATGATAAAGAACAATGGGGTACCGGCAATATGGTAACTAGTATCGGTAGCTAAAGCCAATATCAAGATCGAAACAATTGAGGCAACTGGCTTTGATTGTTGTTGGAAACCAAATACAAATTTATCAACAACCGATATAATCAAAGAGAGACACCGAAACGTCAGCTGGTTAAAAATGAATATAGGTGAAGTGTTGACATTACAATTTGCTTTAAACTGAATTGCGAAACTAAAAATCATGGATCACTGATGATCTATGAATACTGGTAGTCCATCCATATATCTGATTTTAGTGTAGTTTAAACCTACTGTAATTTATTTGAGAAACTTTGTCAAATACAATTAGAAACATATGATTTGGGGGATTCAGTAGAATGCATGATCTACATTATTTTATAAATAATCATAGAACACTCGAGTTAATATGGATTACATCCCTTTGTAGGATCAATTGGATCAATAAAAAAAAAGCTATGCCGGTAATTGCTCACGTGTGTCCAACATTATACTGGAAAATCAAATATTAATGGACCAGTTATTTCATATCTTTTTTTTTTAAGGAACAAACAATATGCTTTGAATTAGTACAGTAAACTATAGAGTATAGACCGTAAGTGTGCTATGCGGCCCGGTGAAGTTTTTACCGGTAATTGTTTTCTTTTATTTTATGTTTGAGAAATAAGAAAAAAAACGCAGAATGCAAAATAAATAATGACAAAACATACAAATATAAATGCAGTCATATTATTTTATGACAATTTTTTGACATAGTAATTTAACATGAATTTGTACTTCTATGTGACCTGTTTTCGATTATGCCGATTATAGAGCAATATCAATAAAATACCGGATACTGTAATCCATATATAAGTCGATGCAATTTCAATGACAAAATCCATATATAAGTCGATTCGGAGTATAAGACGAAGACCGAACTTTCAAGTCAAAAAGTCTCGACTTATAGGCCGGAAAATACAGTATTTTGATATTAGTGTATTTTTATATCATTATGGTATATTCTGATATTACATTTTAAAATAGTGTATTTTGATTTTGCACAAAATGCAGCTCCTCACATCCTCATAAAGTGAAGAAAAGTTATACTTACACTGGTTCATTACTCTAGTTTTTACCACATCTACAGGTGACGTTGTCAGAGCAGCGACAAACCCTGCTACCATAGAAGCAGTTATATGAAGCAGACCTCCTTCTACCATTAACCCTGCATTTAGAATTAGGTGCTTGGTGTGGTCATAGGCTGGAATCTGATCAAATCAAGTATTTAAAAATCTTTCATACCAATATACATGTACATGTAGATAAATAATGAACCACAGCAACAAGCATAGCCACCAAAAATAGGCCTGAAACATTGTTGTAATTAAAACATATGCCAACTTGTCATAATGTAGATCTTACAGGAATATGCATATATGAAAGTTCATGATCTTGGATATATATATATATATATATATATATATATATATATATATATATATATATATATATATATATATATATATATATATATATATATATATATTTTTTTTTCCTTCCTGGTTCATTATCTTCCTATCTTTTTCATTTTTGAATTTATTTTTTTGTTGTTCTTGTTGCTATTTTTTCAAACCTCAGACAATAACTGATTAATTCATAATCTAATAAATTACAATCAATTTATTAAATTTAAAACATATACTGTAGAAGTAGATAAACAGATATATCAAGTTATTAAATTAAAAATTTCCACATCACAAAAAAACTACCCACTATGCACTAAATTCATCATTACTGATAATGTGTACTGTGCCAAACTTGAACAATATGATAACCTATCAAGGTTATCAAAATTGTTGAACTTGGTGTTCAAAGTAAAGGGAGGTGGGGGAAGGGGTTAGAGTTTATCAGGCCCTTACGTGTCTTGTCAGCTTATTATTGATAAAGAGCTGCTTGACATCAATCTAGCTGACAAGAATTTCTTTTGTTTCAGTTAGTAGTACTATTATAGCAGGCATTTTTCATCAATTTAAAATTTGTTTCATCATAGAATTTTAACTCTGGTATGTTATAATTTAGTAATGACAGATTTATACAGATTCATAATGTTTCTCTGGTGGTACGTACAAGTCAGTTATGCATATCCAATATGTGACAATTACAATATCACCTATTTTCTGCAATATTTTACATGATGTCGCTCTACAATGATGTCAAAAAGCATGTGTGTGGAGTTTTCATTTCAAATTTTGTGTCAAGTGCATTTTGTCATTCCAATTTATATAATAGTTAAAGTCAACATATGGAAACTTCCATTTGGAAAACAACATTTTATGACTGCTTAGTCTGCCATGTCATTCCCACTGTGATTAGGCAGCAAATGGTACTGTATATGTTTTTACACTGCATAAGCAAATAATCTAGTGTCAGAGGGGTAGGTACTGCCAGAGTCAAGTTTGGTACCTAATCAGAATCTGAGGAAACATGTAGATAAAATATGCCCCCCTCTCTCTTCATTAAATTTAATTTGATTTTTTATCCAAGACTGCTTTAATAAAGGAAACTAACAATTAAATAGCCAATGATTTTCTTCTCCATTGTGGTACCTATATTCATAGATTTATATTTGTTGGCTAAAAAGTCCCAATAATGCATATTGGTGAAAATATATATAATGGTATTCAAAATTATGCAATTGCAAGCAATGTGCATAGCAGTCACTGTACATAGGAAATGTGATCTTTGTTTTGAAACATGTTTAAATGATGTGTGTATATATATTTTCATGTTCAGTTGATTAACTCTGACACCTACTTTCATTTTCATTTGAAATGTTTCACACATTTATATGTTTAGCACTGACTTACTGCTAAAATATTGCCAGAATTGCCTATAAAAAGGCAATTTATGTATTTTTATATTTAAAAAATTTCAAAAAAATGTAATGCATACACTTTGTACATTAAAAATAGCTGAATGTTGATACTTTAAGAGGATTGTCAGAATTCAAGAAAGTGAATTTGTGCAAAAGTCAAATATAGTCTTCAAGATAAATTAAAACAATAAATACTATTTATAGTCATATACTATGGAAAAGATACACTGTAATCTTTCTTCTGTCATTATTTCTTCCACACAAAAATAATGTGTATTTTCTATTGCACTGGTTTTAAATTTGGATTTATTTTATTTATTTTTTTACCCTGAGATGAAGAAAGTGCTGAGGTCAGCAACAAAAAACAGGAATGGTCATAGTACCAAGAACACAATTTTTTTTGCCTTACCATTTAGACCCTCATTAATAAAATAAACCCTAAGCTGCTTGGTGTTGTTGTTGTTGTTGTGGGTCAACTTCCTTCATGCACCTCTCCTATTATTTAGCACCTCTTCTATTATTTAACTACCGTCATTCCCATATATGGGGCCCCGAGTGGCCATGTGGTCTAAAGTGCTATTTTTTCCAATATTTATAATCTTATAATCAGAAAAGTTAATTCTTTTTCAAAGAAAAGGGAAGAATAAAAAATACATTTTGTCACATTTTGTACTTGAAATGTTTGGCCCACATTAGGCTAAGAACACAATTTGTCTTGTTTTCCTTTTCATGAAGGAGGAATGCAAAATACCCCCCACACCTCTTAACACATTGAATATTAATACATTAAACCCTGGAGGTTTTTTGCTGTTTTCGCATGAAATACGAGTAGGAAACACATTTATGAATACACCATAATACACTGACTTCCAAGCAATTTTCCATTAGACCAATGCCTAGTTGTGCTGAAAACAATGTTTCCATTGGTTATTTTGCTCGCGCATGAGCAGAAGGTGAAAAGTTGGGAGTTCTTTGTTTTGCCTAACAAACCCATATTTTTCATATGGAGAAGACACTTTATTAAAAATATCCATCTCATCCTAATTTTTGGACAGGTTCACCTGAGTGCACTTCAGACCAGTCTGCTTTAGATCTGAGGCCATAAAGTCTAAGTATGGACACAAAATCGGATTCCGACGACAGGCGAATTTTGGGTGGAAAAAAAATGGGTCAAAAGAATTAGATTTTTCCCTCTGTATTTTGTAGTGCAACTAAAATGTCCAGATTATTTTGTATCACTGTAGAGCTAAATCTGTCTGCCTTTCTATAAGACCACCCACATTAGTGTATCACATGACTTCAATGCTACAGAGCTTGGCAGTAGGCCACTACCTCGTGCCTCATAAACACAGTGCTAGGGGTTAATGTGTTAATATCCATTTATCAAAAAAGTGTCTGACTAATTAGGCATGTCATTTAACAGCTCTTCAATTTAAAGATGCATGCCAAATTTGACTGAAATCAAACAACTCTTTGCAAAGTTAAGATAATATGTCTTCTGGGACAGTTTCAGAAAATGAGGACGAAGAATGTCGTAAATTAAAGAGAAATTCTTGGCTAAGCATATGCATTCAGTTCATATCTGCAATATCTGAGTATCTGTGATGCATCAATCAGAGAAACAGACTCTGTATTTCTATTCTTTTCTGGAATACAAAGCAGTTTTGGGTCAATGCAGTTCAAGACTTCTACCACACAGAAAATGAAAACTATATCCAGCAAATCATAAACAATCTTTCACCAAAGCATAAACAATCATTGAAACCATCACATTTATTTACACTTTTTCTATTTTTCCCCCACCAACCCACAATCATAAGGACCGAATCTGATAGACCTCTGTCATCATATAATCTTTCTGGTAAAACATTATACATAAATACCAAGGGCAACTACTCACCTTTACCACTTCTGGTGTGCATGCACCTTTCCACTCAAATCTAGAAAACTACTCACCTTCATTATTACTCGCGTGCCTACACCTACCTGATAAGAACTGGACAAACTATCATGTACACATCCATCATGCATGATGCATTGATACTCCAATACCTATTTGTGTCCTTGGACAAGGTCCTATTACTTATCCCAATGAAAGGTCAAACAGACAGGTCAAGCTATATTCATTATTTAACTGAAGATGTAAAAGAACCAACCTATATGAAATTCTAATGTTTCTCTGACTGGCTTTACATTTGGATTGGCAATGTTTCCCTGCAAACTATGTGCAATTACCATCTTACACATGGTTTTCAGCATTCGTAGGATTATCTTGTATATATAAATACATGAATAATAAAAAAGTGTCCATTAGAAACAATTTCACAGCAGATACCTGTGTGGCAGTTAATATGGCTGCTCTCTTGACTGTTGGACCCACACCAATATAGAGGTTCCGTACTCCCCCCATCATGTAAATTTCCTTGAAGGCAGCAAATGTGTTACGGTACCTTGCTTTCTCCCCTTCTTTTGGCTTTCCCTGTGCCTGCATTCTGACCTTCACAAGGTCAGTGGGTGTGGCTATTGAACTTCCAATAGCACCTGCAGTAGAATAATGCATTATGGGTTATTTTTAAAGCACCTGTATTAGAATAATGCATTATGGGTTTTAAAAATTGCACCTGTATTAGAACAATGAATTATGGGTATCTAAAAAGCACCTTTATTTGAATAATGCATTATGGGTTATTTTTAAAGCACCTGTATTAGAATAATGCA
Organism: Unio delphinus; assembly: GCA_029339505.1. Lineage (NCBI taxonomy): Eukaryota > Metazoa > Mollusca > Bivalvia > Unionida > Unionidae > Unio > Unio delphinus. The sequence continues at coordinate 10,898,586 of JAQISU010001236.1, forward strand.
TTATGGGTTTAAAAAATAGCACCTTTATTAGAATAAATCAGTAAAATTACAAATGTATGAAAAGAAACAATGAGCATTAATTCATAGTTAGAATAACAAGAATGTCTAAATATTAATATCTGTAATAAGGGTGTTACACAACCTTCTCATTACCTGCCAGCAGCTTCTTTGAAAACCCTCTACTTGTACAAATATTAAACGTACTTTTACAAAATTGAAATATATTTTGAGATACTGTTCAAATGGCCAGACCTAGTACTTTTAATTAGGGCATAACCGACTTTTGATCCGGAAATCGGATTCCACCGGATTGTATGAACTTCCGATTAATCGGAGTCGGACAAGGCAGGAACGACCGATTCGGATAATAAAAATAATAAAGTTGAATTTCTATAGCACCGTGTCTAACACTGCATGTCATTCGATAGTGCGTTAATAAAGTTAAATAAGAAGTCAGAAAAGTCCAATATGGTCAACACAACCACGCTGTGAGACAATCTATTTGAACCGACGGGTGAAAACCGGAAATGAAGCCAGATATGGTAAAGTACTAAGTAACATGCTAGACACAGCAAAACCAGATACCAGAAACCCGGAAATGGAAGATGAAATTTTTTAGAAAAAAAATACGGATTTCGCATTTCCGAATAATCGAATCGTATCCGGAATCGGAAAAATTTCATGCCCAAAATCCGGAATCGGAAATCGGTAGAAAAATGCTAATCGGTTATGCCCTACTTTTAATTTCAAACATGCTACTTCAAACAATGAGAAGGCTGGTTACATCATGGTTTTAGTAATAGTGCAGCATGCAGAAACTCATCTCATGAGAGCATTTTAAATGTAATGTCATATATGCCATCAATGAAATCCATGTTTGTGGAACTGCATGAAATGTCAATAAAGTTATGTGTGCCAAGACACTTTTATAGCTGAATATAATCTCCTGTTTATAGTAGATGATCATTTTTTAAATCTAGTCGAAATACTGTGTCCTGAATTGGAAATCAGATGAAAGTTCTCGAAATAACGAAAACTAACGACATAGTAACCAACCCTTAGGCACTCAAAAGGATATGAAAGTCAAAGACAACTGCCGCAACGAAAATTTGGGTGTTGACTTTGGAAGTCTCTTTTTTAAAAGACCAATTGTTTATATCTCCCAATTTCTGTCAAGCTAATTTCTCTGTTCTGTAACGTGTACGAGAAATCTTTCATTGAAACCCCCTTGATAACATGACCATCGATTCAGGAGGAGAAAGTGGTGACTATTTAAGATGGTATTTTTATGCAGTGATACGGTTTTCAAGTTGGTTATTGTGGTGGTTATATATGTAGATTTGATAAACACTTTGTTCATTCTGGATAAAGTACATATTACAAGTCACTAATAGACAAACCAATGTTGATATAACCATGCATTATGGAGTAACAAGATTTTCATTGGTAGCCATACTGGATTCTGAACACATCATTATCATTTAGAACCAACCAGACCATGAGATTGATGCGTGTGAAAAGTTTCAAGGGAAGTGTACAACTAGTTTAGGAGGAGTGGCAGTAACAAGTGTGAGTGGCAGTAATAATTTGATTGGATGGTTGAAGTAGGGTTTAACAGCAATTTTCAGCACATGATAGGCTATACATGGCAACCAGTATCAATGATGGAGGCAGAACCTGGAAAAATCCGCTGAAAGAACCACCGACCCACAAAAAGCTACTTGCAAACTTTCTTAATACCCACATTGGCCGAATCCGAGACTCAAACCCACGCAGACAGAAGTGAGATGGCAGTGATCCGCAACGAAGAGCACTTTAGACCACTCGCTCCCCCACCCACCCTGGTAACAATTTGAAGTAGCGGTAACAAAGTTGGAGTGGTGGTAACAAGTTGGAGTGGTGGTAACAAAGTTGTGCTAACTGATGCTCAGATGTCAAACATCAGATGACGTAATTACAGACAACAGGTGATCTTCCAATTTTTTCTGTTCTACAACCAGTAGAGCTATAAAAAATATCTTATCTCATATTTCATGTGGTTATTTGTCTCTAAAAGCAATGTATATATGACAGAATACTAAATCAACAATTGTGTGATTATGTTCACTTAAATTCTGATTCAATTTCTGTTAAAGCAACATTTTTATGCTTTTGTTTTAATCAGTACTACATTGAAACCTGTCTTGAAAGACCTCTGCTATGTGAGACCACCTGTCTTGAGACCATATTCTCAATACACTAATTTAATGATTATATAACATTGTGACCTGTTTTGAGAGACCACCTGTCTTGAGAGACCATAATTTTATGGCAGAAAGGGTGGTCTTTCAAGACAGGTTCAACTGTATTTCATAATTAGAAAACAACAGCTTTAATTTTCTTAATTCAGGTCATGGTACTTTTAATGCAAAATAATTATAAAGAATCCCATGATGCATTTCTGTGAAATCAGCAGCTATTAACTCTCTACTAACTGATCAAAATAGGAAACAATTTTCTTTAAAGGTCAAAAGGTCAAGGATATTTTGATAAATCGCCACAGCTTAACAGTCCAATAATCATGGTATACATTTAACCACTGATGTATTACATTAATACAAGCACACACAAGTGAGCAAGGGACCATCATACAATCATGTGGGAACTGGTTGATACATTTAACCACTGACGTATTGCAATGCACGCATAGACAAGTGAGCAAGGGACATCAAACATGCTATCAGCTCAGTAATATTTGTGAAGGATAAGTGAGTGCTGGTTATATTACCCAATGCAATACTGAGGACAGAAAGAGGTTACCAATGAAATCATACATGCCAACACCTGACAAGGAAAAAGCATAATCCAAGTGGTAAAAAGGCGGAAACCAGACAGAAAAAGCAAAATCCACATATAACATGCTAACATTTCAATAAACAATGATTTATTTGCCCCTCTCGTCTTTTAACATCCTTTATTGTTTCAAGTTTTCATATGTAGCACTTTTAGCTTTACACACATCAACTAGAAACCATCTTAAAACTTTTAGCGCCAAATATTACAATTCTTTCCACATGGCCGGAAATAGATGTCACGTGATGCTGCACTCTTGTCACAATATTTAAAGGATTCTGTTATTTTTTGTTTCGGTTTTTTTGGTTGCCTTTTCCTAACTTATTGGGAATTTTTTTTGAAAGGAGATATTTTTCCTCACATAAATGTATAGACTAAAGTAAAACATACTTTTTTTAGCGCCAAATATCTTTAGACTGGTTCTGCAGCAAATATGAATTAGAACATAGAATCTGCGCGTAAAGATTAAATTTAGAAAATCAATCTGCTCTCTCCTCACTAAGCATACAGATGCTATAAATAGAATTTGATGTCGACAGTAGAACCAGGTTAGCTATAAACAGAACATGATTCTGTTCGGAAAGTCCACGGTCAAGCGTACTCTTATATTGTAGTTACGTAAAAGCCGTCTTTTCTAAAATATGGTCTGTGGGATTAATGAAATGTTAATAATAACGAGAAAACAAATGATTTTTGGGGGGAGGTGGATATACCAAAAAAGTGTAATCCATATACGTTTCAGCGTAACGCGTAATTTAATGAAAAAAAAAGCGTAATGATTACACCAAAAGCGTAATGGTTAGCATGTATGTGAAATACATGGGCAACTTGGAACATTGAAAGGGTCTAATCAAAAACATGTAGTACACCAGGGGGTCAAACTGTCAGAATTGTTAGCACTGATATTATTCATACGAGTGAGTTAAAGTACCCAGTGACACAATAAAAACTAATTTGATTTTTTCTATTTTCAATTTTAGAAGTTGCAAAATTTTTGTTTAAATATTAACATGAATACAAAGTTCACTCAAGAAGTCATTTAAACAGATTTTTATCAACTGTTTGAGTCTGTAAAACTTAATGAAAGTTTACCTGAAATGGCTCCAGAGCAAATTTTCTTCCAGAGAGGGGTATGTGCAGGATCTCTTGCCCCCATTAATCTCTTTAGGGGTTCATAGGCCCCTAACCGTATGGTACTGTAGATGCCCTCTCTTATCAATGAAGGGATCACTCTTTCAGGGAAGAAAATGTATTAAGATTACTAATGGAAAAGGTGCATCATGATAATGACATGGCATGGCATGATAATGGCAAGGTACATCATGGTAATGGCATGGAACATCATGATAATCAGATAATGACAAGGTATGTCATGATAATGGCATAGTACAGCATGATAAAGGCATCATAAACATAATACTGGCATGGTACATGATGATAATGGCAAGATACATCATGATAATAAAATCAGAAATGAGTGATAACCATCGTTTACTGTATTTTGGCATTTGTCCAATCTGCCAAAAGCAAAATAAAACAAAGTAAATAGTGTAAGAAATGTATCAGCATCACCAGCAATGGTGCAGACATTTGAAAACATGAGACCCACCCCTTGTACAATCCAAATAATCCCTCATCTCTAATGATAGTGTTGCAACCCTTGATCCAGCCAGCATAGTAACGGTTCTTCAGGTGACTGAGTCCTTTCTGCTCCGCTAGCTCACTTTCAAGTTGCATCCGAGTCTTCACAACATCGATTGGATTTGTTACTGTAATAAGAATTGAATCATTTTAAGAAGTCTTCTTGTTTGTGAGAGTTTCTGATTTATGAGTTCATTTTTTCAAAGGTAATCCTCACTCAAATTCTGTGATGACATGAAAATGTGTGATATGTTGGTTGTATGCTTTTTAAATGGCACATTCAACACCTCATTTGACTGTATCATGCTGTAAAAATGGTAGCTAAAAATCATTCCCATAGACAAAGTATGGCAACCAACCCTGGCTGACCTGGATAGGTCTTGAACCTGTAACCCATGGATTACAAGTCGGATGCTCTACCATATATATCCGATTAGAAAGCAAATATTTAAGTTTATTATGTTTCTATGAGAATACTTACCCAGTCACATTAACAAGCTACCTCCTAAATCCAGCCCTACTAAAAAAAAAAAAAATCATCTTTTCTGCCTCTCTCATATGGACAAAGGACAATAAGTTTTGCCTGTTACCTCCCTTTTCCACCACCAGTTTTTAAGCTGAGCGATATACAAATGAGGTTGCTTGCATGGCAGAGTGGTTATGAAAATCTTCATGTAATGCAATTGGATAATTCTTAGAGAAACATAATTTGCATACAAATTTGCTTCTCCTTCAAATATGATCACCAATTGCATTAAGGTTACAAAAACTGGTAATAGGAGGAGGGACAACTGAACAACCGACATATTGATAGCGTATCCTTCTAGAGAATGACAGCTGGATCCCTTACATGAATAATAAACCTGTCCTCCTAATCTGATAAGAAACACAGCCTAGTGTCACATGATCTGTAACTCCTGTAGCCAGTTAAGATGATTACTGACATCTTAGTGAAAAATTCTCCATGGCACATCCAGTGAAGATAACCGGCTGTGTTGACTTTTAGTTGGGTCTGGTGGTTATTTGAGCTGCATTTGGACCCACCAGATTCAATGTTTTTTCTATGAGGCTAAATCTCTGTGATAACAACTGGAGTAACTTGACTCTGCATGCCATCAAAGAGCTTCCATTATGTCTTGGATCAAAATCCAAGAGCTTCCATTATGTCTTGGATCAAAATCCAAGAGCTTCCATTATGTCTTGGATCAAAATCCAAGAGCTTCCATTATGTCTTGGATCAAAATCCAAGAGCTTCCATTATGTCTTGGATCACAATCCAAGAGCTTCCATTATGTATTGGATCAAAACATTATGTTCTGATGGGAGATTCAAAGAGATTACTGTAATTTCACGAACTGAAATCTTCACGAGGCAACTCAAATCTTTCAAGTCCACAGAGCATTCTGAGTGTATACCCCATTTAAGCCACAAAGGCATGGATTGAGGGGTGATATCCTGTTTTCTGGCTTTGACCAGGATAAAGAGTCACCTATATGTGCCATGACTTGCCTCTGTGCGATTCAAGTACATGTACTGCTTAAGGGTGTGAACCTAGTCTTGCATGACCACTGCTTTTGATGTTTCCGGGAAAAGAGGAAGTATACGACTATGGTTGGCAACTGATGGCAACCTATTTTTGTCTACAAAACCTGTTGCATCAAGAGAACCACCAAACCATCTGAACTTATAGTTTGGGTAAACAGAAAGTGAAGTGTAGGCTAAAAGTTTGAAATTTTATCTGAATTGAACCTAGTCAAATCCTTTGAAAGATTTCACCATGAAAACAGCGTGAAGGATTTTGGTTTATTTATTATGACTAATATCATTCATGATGGTGGAATGTGTCCGATATCAAGAAGCAGTAGCTTTGGATGGTAACTAGCGTCAACTGTTTCTCCTCATATAATTAGGAGTAAAAAATTGGCCAGTTGCGTGAGTAAGGCACTCAAAAGAATGTTACCATGCACCAGACTCTGAAACCTTTCCCTTGTATGCCTTGTTCACGAGATTCTCTCCACAACTAAAGGTTAAAATTCTTTCTCATGCAAGGCTGTCTAGACAAAACGTCAATCATGAACAAAAACATCCTGGCAGAGGTGGAACACCTGCGACCATGGATGCTTGAGATTTTTTCCCCAGGCAAATCTATTACTAGATTAAGTAGATCGGTAACCCAGGATACATACAGTTGTTAAATTGGTCTTGGCTAGACCTGACACACAGGAATTGTCACATCTGAGAGGGCATTCAAAATGATCTTGCAGTTCTGATCCAACAACTTCTGGAATGTTTTGGTAAAAGGACTGTGGGAGAGTAGGCAAAACCCTACAACCCTAAACAATTGATTTCCAACTTGTTCAATAAAAGATTAATCATCACATGCACAAATCTAAAGAATGACTTGATGAACAATTTGAATTTGATCCTTTCTGGATAGAGTGCCAGCCTGGATAATGAGTGGAAATGCATCTGATTTACACAGTGATATGTAGATATGTAGTTGTAGCATCAATGTAGAAACTTGGATATCAGAATGCACTGGTTGGGTCAATCATGAAGAAGACAGTCCAGGCAGGAGTGATCAGTTATTTTCATTTGAAAGTTCTGTGGTGACAGTGAAATTCTGATTACTCAAAAATCAGGACTGAATTTCTATTGTTGAAATTACTTAAGCATTACATTTTGTATACATTTTAATTATGAACAGTCAAAGCGCCTACATGAGTACTTGATGTATATTTTAGTTACTATAAGTAATACATGTTTTATAGGTATTCAGAGCTCTTTCAGTAACGAGTGTCATTTTTCAGAATTTGATTAGACATACCTTTACATGGCAATCTAACACTTTATTTGGATCCTCATACATCTATGTTCTTTTGCAAGTAGATGTCATGTAAATAATGACCTGCAAAGGAATATTTATGTATCAGGATCTTGACCTCAAACATGGCTAGCATTGTAGACTTCCGCCGTGAACAATCATTTTCGTCTTGACGTTTTTTAAAAAAAAAAAAAAAAAGACATTTAAGGTGTATAGCATTCACAGCCAGGCGTTTTGGATATATTGTAATAATATTCAGTTTTTGATAAACAATTTATATTTCATTTGAAATAAATGTACATGCATTAGTACACTAATATACACTATAGTCCTACATGTAAGACATAGCACATGTTGATTTTATTTAAGTGCTATCCTGACGCCCCAAACATAAATATCAGCGTCAGGTCTTACATGTAGGACTAATATACACTATAGCCTGTCCATGAGGTGGTGGCGGTACCAGCGAACTTTGCAGCACACGTTAGTCCTACAAAAGTAACAATGTAAGACGTCTAACCTGATTTTTTTGTTGCTGAGTCGACAAACAGAAATATCATTGTTGACGTCTTTACATTGTACTATACAATTGCCTTTTTGTATGATTACGGTAATGTTTTGTTTACCGAATGCAGCACACATGCAGGATGTTCCAGCTAGAATAAATCGCCATATTTCTTCGTGTTCTAATTGTTTAGATCCCATTTGCTTTTCAATACAATTCCTTAACAATTAGATATTTTCCTTTATTTCATATCTTTTGCTTTTACCGTTTTCCTGGCAACAAATAAAAGGTCACACCGCTGCCACGCGGTGTAATAATTGATCCGGACTAAGTAATTGGGCCGGAACGGAAAGGAGCCACTTTAAAAAATTTTGTATTGTGTGCAGGATTTTGGACTAATTGTTATTTTTGTATTGGACTCACTAATAATCATATATCTAAATATTTGTATGAACAAATAAGTGTGAGGCACTGTTTGATCTTATTTATTTCGTCTTTAGGGTACAAATGTATTACCCATAATTCAGAACATCTTATTATAAAATGAGGAGGGGGGGCTTCAAGAAACTACTTCTATTTTAAAGGTTTCATTTCAGTTTCCATTATGCATAAACATGTATTATTATATTTTATGGTTCTTAATTAAGATGTATTTTACATATGTTAGTGTCATAATTTTTGTAATCGTCTCAATAAAGACAAAATGGTGTGTGTTTTTTTTTAGTGTTTTGTTTAACTGATTATATACCCTTGTTCAGATCTATAATTATACCGCCTCTCCCTCCCCCCCCCCAAAATAAATAACAAATTTGAAAAATATAGAGTATAATTATTTGTTCGTATTCTAAGTCCGTTCTGTTGATTGCCATCATTCCGGTTATTCGTTCTACCAGTTGTCACGAAAGTCTTTCTTGGCACGATAACAATCCTGGCGGATATTTCAAGCCGTTCCATCTTCGTAATGCTTCCCACTTTTTTTTAAATATCTAATGTTGCACGTTCTTTCTAGGGATGCAATAATTTCTTAATTCTGTATTTTTTTTTATATAGTAACATGACGATAATTGCAGGTATCATGCCCAAAAACATATAGAATATGTTTTTTTAACTATGAATATTATATTATATAGCACCCATTTTAAATAGTATGAAAAGAAAAAAGTCACGGAAATTGCAGCTAAATAAAATGTATGGAATAAACTAATGGATACATGAAGTTTTGTATAGCCACTACTACCACCACCACCGAGTAAAGAATAGGCATTTATATAGACACAAGATAGGAACAAGCACTCTCTCTCTCTCTCTCTCTCTCTCTCTCTCTCTCTCTCTCTCTCTCTCTCTCTCTCTCTCTCTCTCTCTCTCTCTCTCTCTCTCTCATAACTCGTAAATATACTTCTCAAGGACGTCATTTCCATTTTTATTCGGAAGGGATAGGGGGGGGGGGACGGGGTTGTTAATTGTTCTATATTAACATCGATCTACATCGATAGACTAATGTAGGTGTAGACTTGTAAGGTATGATACAATGATGTGGACCGGTATTGCAATGGGTTTATTCAGACATTATTATAGGTATTCTCGATGAAAGGTCACATAGTAGGAAATAAACCTGATAAGAACAAATTCTTGAACCTGAACCAATTAAAAGGGTAAAGGTACAACAGATTTAGAATAAGAACTTTTCTCTGTTTTGGGGTTTGAAAATAAATTATTTTCATTTCAAATTTTGATCTAAATTGTAATTGTAAACTTATTGCTTTATTTAAGCAGATATAAACTGAAGTCGTTAATATTGTTGGACACCATCACCACCGCTGCTAAATACTTCTGTTACCTGCAGTGCCGGATTAATGTCTTCCGTGACCATAAGCACTGCAAATATTATGGTCCCCACCCCCATCTCAAACTAAAAAAAAAACAAAAAAAACAACAACAACAACAATAATAACAACAATACTATACACTATAAAGGCGTGGAAATACCAGTTCATTCCAAATGAAAATGCTCATATATGCAGATTGCAATGGTCATATATTATTAATTCAATTTTATCATCAACAATTAAGTTTAATTTTGTGGTGCCCCCTGTTGGGATGGTGCCCTAGACACGTATACTTAATGTTAGTAATCCGGCACTTGTAGCTTCTATAAGATTTTATTCTAGTTTAAATTTAGGTCTCTGGAAATTCCTGTCGACAGGTTTTGCACTGTGCTTTTTTAATAAAAATATGATTGATGGATAACTTTGCTTTTAATAGCCAAATAAAATCTTAGCCTAAAATGTAATATTTTTAGCTGCGATTTACAAAGTTTGTCATCAAAGAAGGCTTACCACCTGGAATATTTTCTGCCTTTTCCGTCAAATCGAGAAAGAATGTTCCGATTGGGTTACCATATGTACGGATTTTCCAGCGTCCTTATTTACGTATTTTGGTTTATTTTGTCGGATATACAGATTGATAAATAAATAAGTACAGGTTTTGACATTATCAAAATGGCATTAATCAACATATCGTTTTAATGTATGCGTCTACTGACTATTTTGTTTGTGTTGAGGGTTGAGTTGGGCGGGGGGTCTATTTTGTTGGGGGGGGGGGGATGGTATTTGTGTGTGTGTACAAATGTACAATATCAAAATCTACAGAAAGTTAACAATATTACTTTCAAAACGATAGATACGTTGATATTTGTTTAGCTTTTGCATATGGGCTTCGTGATTTCTTTCTATTGCAGATCATATTTAATAAGTACCGATAAAAAATATGTTTTGTTTCTAGCAAAATCAGAAACAGCTCCAAAGGCCTAGTGATTAGAGCGTCCGCCGCGGAAGCGGGAGGTCGTGGGTTCGAGCCCCGGTCAAGTCATACCAAAGACTTACAAAAATGGTACTAACAGCTGCTTCGCTTGGCGCTCAGCATTAAGAGGTTAGTGTTAGGACTTGTTGGACTGGTGCCAGGATAAGGTGACTGGGTGGGTCATCATGCTTCATGTCTGCGGTATGATGCCCCAGTGCTAGATATAAAATATAAACTGCCTCACTGCAGACATCGTAGCGATATGACTTAAACTGTTTTAAAGCTACGTTAAAAAATAAAATAATCACGCACACACACAAAATCGGCGTGCTCACAGAATGGTATAAAGCGCTCTCCATTACGGATCACTGCCATCTCACCTCTGTCTGCGTGGGTTCGAGTCTCAGATTCGGACAATTTGGGTATGTGAGAAAGCTTGCCAGTAGTAGCTTCTCGTGGGTCGGTGGTTCTTTCTGGGGATTTCCCAGGTTCTTCCTCCACTATTCATACTGGTCGCCATGTATATCATATCTTGTGCTGAAAAATGACATTAACCCTACAACAACCTGAGATGCTTATTCATTTTTTTTTCCGTACGCAGACTTATTAGTAAAAACAAAATACCAAACATAACCTTGGAAGAGGAGAGGGTTATTTAGATACTTGCATCAAAATCGAACAAAAAGCAAGTCCATTATAGTTGTTCATTCTTTATGCCTTTCCTAACAAATATATATGCACCATTGCTCGTTAAATATCTATCGATGTTTTAAATCAGTTTGCATTCGTTATTTATTTCCAATTATGACCTAATTAATACATACCGTACTTTAATTTCCCTTGTATTAATGCTTGGTATTAGTTTCAGACAATGGCTACATTCCTTTACCATGGGGCTGAGGCACATTCCTTTGTGTTAGTCTCAGATGTTGAAGAGTGTGGTAAAAGTTCCATCGAATGTCAAAGACTGCAATTTAAAATATTATCGTGACAGTGACAGTCAGTAGTGTTAATCCTTTTTTTTCTAACGCCATTTAGACAACTAATTATTCCATTAAAGTGCAGCGTGTCATATGGGTCTGTTTGGATTGTAATTATTACATACGTGTCATCTGTATTACGTAACGATCGGTAAAAAATATAGAATATTTTGCCCCTAAACAGCACTTCGTATTAATGTGATTAAAAAAAAATACCCAGTTACACCTTAACGTCTGAATGTTTTATTAATATAATTACAGAAAATAGTAATTTAAACACGTTTCGGGATTAATTATTTAATAATAGTAATTAAATCATACTGTTTTTTTTTATCTTAATTTCCAGTGGAAAACGTCATGGATGTATTACACAGTTATTACACAGTTATTGAAATCAATAAATTAGTATGGGTATTTTAGGGGATTATATAGTAAGAGATTTATTACAACATAAGTTTGTGACAAATGAAGGCAAACTTTACAATATTATGCAATCACTATGTAATAATGTGAGTAGCATAGTAAAAAATAATGATTGTATTTATAATAATTTTTCTTGTTAAAAAATATATTTGAAAATTTCTCACGTAACGATGATCTTAATTTTATTACTATGAAAATTGAAAAATTGTTGCCACGCAGTATAGAAGATCTACATTACGCAAAAATAAAATAAAACTCTTCTGTAAAGAGCGCGCGTCTCTTACACCATTAATCTGATTAAGCTACATCTGAAACAAACTGAAATATCTAACTTTGAAATGCACACTACCTTTCTTTCTCCCAAGCCTTAATGTATATCGTACGTAAGTTTCAATCTAATATGTATGTATGTATGTATGTATGTATGTATGTATGTATGTATGTATGTATGTATGTATGTATGTATGTATGTATGTATGTATGTGTGTGTGTGTGTGTGTGTGTGTGTGTGTGTGTGTGTGTGTGTGTGTGTGTGTGTGTGTGTGTGTGCGTGCGTGCGTGCGTGCGTGCGTGCGTGTTTTATGATTGCACGTGAATTTGTCTGCACTGCAATACGAGTGATGTTTGTTCTTGTATGTTACATGTAAAATTGTCAAATTCTACTACTGAGGACTGGCTTCATATAAGAATTTTGTTTTAATCACACCTAACCGAATTATCTTCAGAAAATAAAGCTATTATTATTATTATTATTATTATTATTATTATTATTATTATTATTATTATTATTATTACATCATCTACAATTTCATCTGTAAGGTCGGATAATAAGTGTTAACTTATGGTCAGGTAATGTGCCGTGTTGTGAAATTTAACATTTATTTTATAATATGATTGTGGCGAACACAATTACAATTACGGTAGGGCGAAAACAAATTTACAAGTATGGTAGGGTAAACACACTTGAAATTATGGTAGGGTGAACATCATTTTATAATTATATAATTGTAAACAGTGTTGTACAGTTATGGTAGAGTGAAAATTATTGTACAATTATGATAGGCTGAACATTGTTTTACAATTATGGTAGGGTGAACATTGTTTTACAATTATGTTCAGGTGAACCTTATTTTACAATTATGATAGGGTAAACACAATTACAATTAGGATAGAGTGAACATTATTGTAAAATTACATAGGGCGAACATTATTGTAAAATTATATAGGACGAACATTATTGTAAAATTATATAGGGCGAAAAGGGCGAACATTATTGTAAAATTATATAGGACGAACATTATTGTAAAATTATATAGGGCGAACATTATTGTAAAATTATATAGGGCGAACATTATTTTACATTTATAGTAGGATGAACCTTATTTTACAACTATAGTGGGGGTGAGGAATGTTTTTTTAATTATTGTGGATAATACATGAAAATATAAATGGTTACATTAGTAGTTACATTTAGAAATTGTAATGACTCTAGCATGATGTAATTGATGAAAGATTAAATAGTGCAAACACTGAAATATGCTAACTATGGTAATATGCAAAGAAAATTGAACATACTATTGTACTAATGCCATACATTATTTTTATAAACAATTACAGCAGAAATATACTACTGTATATGCAAAAATTAAAAAAGAAAGCATTAAAACATTTATGACGTTTGCGTGTGTGTGTTTGTTAGGGAATAGATAAAAGACATTTTCAATCTTATATGTTATGCTATATATATATATATATATATATATATATATATATATATATATATATATATATATATATATAAGTACTGTCCCAGAGAGAGAGAGAGAGAGAGAGAGAGAGAGAGAGAGAGAGAGAGAGAGAGAGAGAGAGAGAGAGATGGATTTTGAACGTAGCTTTAAGAATTTTGTAGTGATATCGCGACGACGTCTGCAGCGTGGAAGTTTATGCTGATGTCTATCACTGGGGCATCATACCGCAGAAATGTAGCATGATGTCCCACCTACTCTCGTTATCCTGTCACCAGGCAGGCCAGTCTTTAGTCTAACTTCTTAATGCTGAGTGGCGAAGCAGCCGTTAGTACAGTTGTGTATATTTTTTATTTTTTTGGGTAGAAACTCGTCTGGGGTTCGAACCCGCGACCTCTCTCATCCGAGGCAGATGCTCTAACAACTGCAAAATGTGTTTATTCTAAGTATGCATGCTACATAGTGCTGCTGAAATTGAATGTATTTCATTCGAAAGCGTGTCTTGTTTATACTGCAATATTTGCAGAGAGCAGAGATGTGAAAAGCGTCGATGAGGCCGAATAATTAATTGTACACGGGTATACTGTACGCTAATTCCCCACACAATTTTTGTCGACTGGACATACATTCAGAAATGTCATTTGGGGAGGCCGGGGGATGGGGAGGGAGGAGGAATTTGCATGTGCTGTAAAATTGATGTGGCCTATATAAGAAAAATAACAAGTCCGACAAGTTATGTCCCCCCTCCCCCGTCGGAAAAAATTGAAATGACGTTCCTTCATACACATGCGTAAGACTAGAAGGAACAAGGCGCAGTATAGCACGCCACGAAAGTGCAATAATGCATTGATACAACGTATAAAGTGGTCCACAGAAACCCGAACAGCCAACACAGCGAGGGTCGCGCCATGACACAGCATCAGTTAACTGATACAATGTACAAAAATCTCACACTCCATGCATACAAGCTCTCAAAAATCTCGAACAATAATAGAACACATGCCTGTGAAATTCCATTAATGTAGTAAGAAAATGGCAGAATATCAGAGGATGGTGGTAGTGATGCTCTCTCTCTCTCTCTCTCTCTCTCTCTCTCTCTCTCTCTCTCTCTCTCTCTCACATACACACACACTATTTGCACATATGCAAATTAAATACGTATAACATCTTTTGGAATGTGAGTAATACATTTTGTAAAAGAAAAAAAAAATAGTAAGTTCAATCACTAAAGTAGATACCACATTAAATTGAATACAAATACCCCAAATTGAAGTAACAAAAGTTCTAAGCAAGGTTTTTGTAATCCGATCCTCAAGTTATGCGGCAAAGTAATTTTATGTTTTCTTTCTTTCTTACTTTTTTATTTATTGTGATTTTTATAACAGGAGAAAACTGATCAGGAATGCTAACAATGTTTACTGCGGATTTTATTTGTAGATCTCGACAAAATATGAAAATATAAATGTGGTCACTCCAATAAAATTTGACTATTCCCCCGTTTCATTTATTTCACGGGCATCCATGTATCTTTTCTCTTCGTATCCTAATATGCGAAATGCCCCCCCTCCCCCAATCTTTTCATTGATATCAAACCCGATCAAGGAACGTCTTTAACTTTGAACACCTTATTGTTTAGTCACATGATCAAAGGGAAAATATTGATTTCGCTGTTCTGTGAAACCCCTCAACGAAAGTACCAACATATCGTCGTGAGGGATTTGACAATTTGCATCGACTTAAAATAATACTTTCAAAGACAACTATAAATGCGTGAACATTCTGAATCCAGCTAAAATTCATATAGTTTGTGTTACCGAGCGGATTGGAACGCCTGAATGAATAAACGGAAATTACGGAGGGAGGTGTAGGAATCAGCCACCAATCGGCTCACAGCCATTTTGAGGTAGTGATCGGATATTGATTGTGACAAGGAGACGGTCGTGTGTGATTTTACCTGCTTTGAATTGAGTGGTGGTAAGATACAAACTTGAAAATACAAAAATCGTCGAAGAATAGCATACTGATGTCGTGATAATTTAGAATATATACAGATCTGTTTCCAACCTAGTTTGAATTAATGCGGATATTTTTAGCACCTGTTTTATGGGTCGCCAAGCCACTTGCTTCGAGTGAGTGTTTGGGTAGGCGACATACCGAGTAATTGTAGATGCGGGAGGTTCAACAAGTGCACAGGATTGCTCGCTTTGAAACGAATGTTTCCAAAATGGGTTGGATTGGAGAATTCTACATTTATTGCACATTAATTATGTGCATTGTGTTGAAGTATACATGTGGTTACGATGTGCACGTGCGAGATGGTGAGTTATCAAATTCGATTCTTTTCAATGCAAGCTTAGGATTGTATTGGTCTTATTCGGTAGATACGGAATATTCCTTCCAATTGGCTTTTAGAGTATTTGAGTTGGATTCAAGTACGGGATACATTTACTCTCATCAGTCCAATATTTGCAAACTTCTCGTCCAAAATCCAGTGTATTATAGAATTACAGGAAGAAGACGTTCCCTTCAAAATGGTTTGCCATCTCTGGAAAGAACTTCCATTCCACTTAGATTTTATTTACATGGCGAAAGTTGTCCACCAATTTTAGAACGAAGACTGAAATATCATAAAAATCAATCTTTGCTTATTGAAATATTCCAAAATGTTACAGATGGAAATGGTGCTTTATGTTCAGGCAGTGATAGACTGTTACATTTGTCTCAATACATTCCATATTCAATATTGCAAAATGTATCTAGTATTTACTTTCATAATGAAGACTATGTTATGGATAGTAAAACATACGAAATTCGTGCAAAACACATCAATTGCAACAAAAGTGTCAAAAGTGTGATTGTACGAGGTGACCTATTTTTCTGTGATCAAAAGAATGATGTATCATTTATTGTAGTGATACAACCTGGTATTAGCATCGATTTTGTTCATGCAGGAACAAATCTTTTGGGGCCTAAAATGCCAGTGAGAGTTAAAAGAGAAACGAACAATGTCCCGCTATTTGACAATGTAAGTTACACAGTTTCTGTCATGGAGGGGCTTGCTCCAGGCTACCATGTTACCACAATTACAGCAACAGATTCTGATAGTGGTCAAGCTGGCATACTCACATATACATTACGACCAAACTTTGATGACCGAAGTGCAGAAATGTTTGAAATGAATCCTACATCTGGCATCATAAAGACAACAAAGATTCTTGATCGTGAGGAAATTCCGAGACACAGATTTTTAGTATTTGCAACAGACAATGGTCGGCCCACAAAAAGTAGCTCTGCAACATTGACAGTCAATGTTCTTGACCAAAATGACAATGTGCCCATTTTTGAGAAATCTGTCTATAGTGTAGAAAAATATGAAAACCTTCCCCAAGGTTCACCAATAGTCTCTGTTCGTGCAACAGATGCAGATGAAGGAGTTAATGCAGATATAAGGTACAGCATTGTGAACCCAGCTGGGCCGAATGAAGCATTCATGATTCATCCAACAACGGGAAGTATTTCTACTCGTGGAGATTTAGATCGAGAGATCACTAGTTTCTACACACTGCTTGTGCAAGCAGCAGATCAGGGTGACAAAATACAATTGTCGTCAACTGCAACTGTCAGCATTAAAATTCTAGATGAGAATGATAATAGCCCTCAGTTTAGTCAGTCATCATACATGGTTGATGTTCTCGAGAGCTTGAATGTTACAGCCACGCCTGTTATTATCCATCTAACAGCGACAGATAAAGATGAAGGCCCAAATGCAGACATACGGTACAGCATAACTGGTGGAAATACGGGTGTAACCTTCAGCATTGACCCTATTGATGGTCAGATACGAGTGTTACGTAAACTAGATTACGAAGACCAGAAAGACTATCAGTTGAGAATACTAGTTCAGGATAGCGGGTCACCAGTTAGGACAAACAGCACAACTGTTTGGGTTCGTGTCCAAGATGTGAATGATAATGATCCAATTTTCCAGACCTCACCTATAAGAGGATCTGTTCTTGAGAGTGAAAAACCTGGTTCATCTGTTCTGACTGTTCGAGCTTCAGATAGAGATTCTGGTAGAAATGGCGAACTTGTATACTCCATATCAAACTCCACTTCTGTTCTTCCATTCACTATTGATCCAGTAACTGGAGTCATCTCTGTCATTGCTGTCTTAGATCGAGAGACAAAAGACATGTATAACTTTGTAGTCCTTGTAAAAGACAAAGGTGACCCACCCCGATCAGCATCCACTGATGTCATAATAGATATTAGAGATGTTAATGACAACAGTCCAGTCTTTTCACAGAAAGTGTTTTTTAAAAGCATTTCTGAAGACCTTCAGTTGTATCAAAGAGTTATAAGTGTGACAGCCACGGATTCAGATACAGGAGAAAATGCAGTGATTAATTATGAGATAATTAGTGGGAATGCAGATGGAGTCTTTAGCATAAGTAACGAAGTTAAAGCTGGTGTGATAGCATTAGCAAAACAACTAGACTACAAAAGGCAGAATCGCTACATCCTTACAGTTCGTGCTTCTGACTTGGGTAGCCTCTCTGACACTGCAGAAGTTCGTATTAATATAACAGACACTAACAAATATCGGCCACAGTTTGAAAGATCTTCGTTTAATATACATGTTTCTGAAAGTGTTGCAGTAGGAACTTCTATAGGGAAGGTTCTTGCTGTTGATTCTGATGTAGGAGAAAATGGTCGTATCACCTATGAACTAACTGGGTCAGAATCGTTTGCAATTGATTCCAGCACGGGGGAAATAACAACTAGAAAGGCTCTTGATCGTGAGTTGCAAGAAGCATATTCAATGACTGTGCGAGCACGTGATAATGGCAACCCTTCCCTTGATGACACGGCCTCAGTGACCATTTTTGTAGATGATGTGAATGATAACCCGCCTGTGTTCAGCAGGCCAGCATACTTTGGCAATGTCAGCGAAAATGCAGGAATAGGAACCAGTGTTCTCCAGGTTCATGCTATGGATGCAGATACAGGGTCCAATGCACTTGTAGAATATAAATTCAAATTTGGATTTGATGGTGGTGCAGACTTTGAAATTGATGCATCTCTTGGAGTGATCAGAGTAAAAAAGGAACTTGATCGTGAAACTATAAATAACTATACTCTTGTTGTGCTGGCTGTAGATAATGGAGCAATCAGACTTTCTGGTTCAGTGGAAGTTAACATTAAAGTTACAGATGTGAATGATAATGCGCCACAGTTTGTTTCGGATCCAATCAATATATATGTGCCAGAAAACACCCCAATTGGGTCTTCTATAGCAGTTATTGCTGCTGTTGATCGGGATGAAGGTGTCAATGCTATTATCGAATATTCATTTGAGGGTGGATTAGATGCAGATTCATTCGAGTTAGTCAGTCGTCCAGGAGAGCCAGCTGTTATTAAAAACCGTGTTTCCCTTGATTATGAATCGGATAGAAAAATGTACCAAATTTTGATTAAGGCAACTTCAAGGCCACTATTTTCAACAGCAACAATTAATATTAATGTGCAAGATGTCAATGATAACAGTCCAGAGCTAAAGGACTTTGTGATAATTTTTAACAATTTCATTGGCCATTTCCCAACGGAATCTATTGGAAGAATTCCTGCTTTCGATCCAGATGTTACAGACCAGGCTAAGTTGGTGTACACTTTCATCTCTGGAAATGAGGCCAACTTTCTATATCTGAACGAAACCTCAGGGGAAATAATTCTTGACTCAAGATTGAACTCCGATGTTCCAAGAAATGGGACTTTCCAAGTCCGTGTTTCAGGTGAGGAATTGTCTATGCTACTATCTAAGATCTGATCTTCCTTTATTTGTCTACTGAGTGATGTAAAGAATTTGCAGTAAAACTAGAAATTCATTTTAATTTATATAAATTTTGTAACATAATTTACCATGAGCACTTTAATTTATTCCTTCATTTGTCATGTTTCCAACTATCATTATTCAGGGTGGGCATCCAGATGCTTTTTGCCTGTCTGGGCATTTTAAAAACTGTTAAGTCCCTTTTGAAGGCATCCTTTCTACAAGAATTTCATTTTTATGTATTTCTATTGTATTAATGGTGCTGATTAGTAGAACAATTTTTGATGGCAAATTTGAATGTTTAGCGTTACCATGTCAGTGTATCCCCTAGGGGTGCAAGACTTGAGTCAAATATCTCCTTGATGTCAAAACTGGAGGTCAAACTGAAAACTAAAAAACCCCCAAAAATCTTTGGTATCAAAACTGGAGGTCAAATTAAAAATTTGAGTTAATGAATTTAAACACATTTTGTTGATTTGTTTCAGTTAAATTGAAACATCCTTTGTAGTATTTATCAACAATGACAAACAAGAAAAACATGTCCTTCTATACTTTATATTATAGACACATCACATATGAATGAAAGAATTTTGGATGATTGTAGCAGTATTTCAGTTACATTTGCCTGATCAGCCATAAAAAGATGGATTCATTTAACAAAGTTGTAGAACAAATATAACATACAATGTAATATTATTGTCAGGTTAAAGCATACATGTCATTAATTTAAAAGAGGTTACTTCTGTACATTTATAAACACATTGAACTCTTGATCAAAGATGTAACTGTTAAAAAAAAAATTTGCTCAACAGTTGGTTAAGGGAATCTATTATCAATTATGAATTTCTGACCAATTCCCATCACTAGCATTTACATATTCACATCAACATACATCAGTGATCAAAATTCTATCTGACAAACACTGTAGAACATTAAAATCATTATGTATAACAGTATACTTCTAAATGGTAATTATTTAGGATTTTGTTAATTTTTAATTAATTTTCTTCCAAGGCAGGATAAACACAAGCCAGATAAAATAAGGATAAGTTATTTACTAAATACAATAGTATCTTTTTGCAGCATATTTCCATTTTCATGAATAAGTTCTCAAGCAGCTTAGAAATTGATTTTTATTATTTACTGAAATAAAACAGTTTATTACTATACAAACTTTTTAACTTCAAATATATATATTGTCTACTGCAGTGTAACTTTGTAATTTTACATTTTTAAGAATAATACAAATCATTTTTAAGAAACGTATAACTCAAACTGAAATATTTCTGTGCGAAATACTGTCTGTCTGTCGGAGGTTAACAGGTCATGTCACATGAGCGGTAGGTGAAGCGATCTATAATCTGGTGTAAGGTTAATTGTTAAAGCTATGTTAAAAGTCACACACACACACACACACACACACACACACACACTCTCTCTTTATTATGATAGTACAAGTTAGATATTTTTAATGTAATTTTAACAATTGATTGGTTCTTGTCAGTGTCATGTTATGAATATGTGATATAAACGATCATTTGACTCTCTCTCTCCCCCCCCTTTTTTTTAATTTTATTTTTGGGTGTGATTTCAGTTATGGGAATTTTTTGTAACTGAGTAAAAGAATACGATATAATTTTTGTTTTATAGAAACATTCTCAGTTCTTGTTGTTAAGTCATTTTATTTTTTTGTAGTTCTGAATTATCAATTCAGTTCAGTTAAATTTAAAAGTACATGTATTAATTTGTATTTCTGGAAATATTTGATATGTTCATACAAAATTCTTGGACGGTTTATCAAAATATTATTTGGATTTTCAACACCCAAGTGCTAATCTTGTGATTCTTAAAGGAACTAGAGATAAACACTAAACAGTCTTCAGTATACGTCAACGTCTTCAATCTTTAATTTTCCAACAAGACTTGAACAAAATCATGGTCTTCCATCTTTGATTTTCTAACAGGACTCGAACTTGAATCTATTGGAACAATTCATTACTAGGACTTTAGTAATTTAATTTGTTAATTATTCGTGGATTATTTTTGGATTGATTCTTAAAACTAAGTTCTTTCTCCATGTAAAAAAGCTTGTTCTATTCTTTCATTGTTACCATTTATTAAACTCAACTCATAACAGCACATAATTTCTGAATGATTGAAAGGAGAGAAAAGTATTTTTATTATGACATGAGAATGGTGTCCTAAACTGAATCCTATAGAGAACCCTGTGTCATCCATTTGACGTCTGTTACCAATTTTACCATTTCCACACAAAATTTGGCCACTCCAGTGGCCTAGTGCTTAGAGTTGCAACAGGGGATGATTTTTTCATAATTATAGAATATATAAAAATAGAATGTTTTCTGCATAAATTGAGTGCGCAGATTTAAAAAATGATCCCATCTTTATGATATCTTTTCAAATTTATTCACAGGAAGCATTCAAACACATACCGTCCATCATTTTTAATATTGGTCTTTGTGAATTTTTGAAAATTCCTGACCTCATGTTGTTTCAATCTGAAATTTGCATATTTCTTACATATATTTTATATAGAAATGTTTTGTGAACATTCAGCTTTAAGAATAATTAGACTTTTTCTATGTCCCAGGTAATTCAGAAGCCCCCTGTGCCTTTTTTATCACCCCACCCCCCAACATTTTTTGCATTAAATACTATATTTTTGAGTCATACACAAGTTGAAATTATATCTTGCATTTAAAATGGAATGTTTTTTTTACATAATTTGAGTGTGCAGATTTAAAAATGAACCTATCTTTATATCTTTTCAAATAAATTCATTGGAAGCATTCAAACACATGTACCGTCCACCATTTTTAATATTGGTCTTTGGTCATTCTTGACCTCGTGTTATTTCATGCTGAAAGTTGTATATTTTTCATATATGGTTATATATAAATGTGCTGTGAACATTTAGCTTCAAGAATAAATTCACTTTTTCTAAGTTCTAGGTACTTCTGAAGACTTTCTATGCATTCTTCTCACACACACCCTGACATTTTTGCATGAAATAAAAAAATCACGAGTCATACCAAGTTGAAATTGTATGTTACTCTTACAACCAAAAGTGCATATTCATTACAGTGTTCTTTAACATGTATACATTTGATCTGAAATCACAATTTAGTACATTACAATTGCTATTTTAGAATTTAGTTATCATAAGATATAGGGCATAACCGTTAGCATTTTTCTACTGATTTCCGATTCCGGATTTTGGGCATGAAATTTTTCCGATTCCGGATACGATTCAATTAATCGGAAATGCTAAATCCATATTTTTTTTTCTAAAAAATTTTCATCTTCCGTTTCCGGGTTTCTGGTATCTGGTTTTGCCGTGTCTATCATGTTACTTAGTACTTTACCATATCCGGCTTCATTTCCGGTTTTCACCCGCCAGTTCAAATAGATTGTCTCACAGCGTGGTTGTGTTGACCATATTGGAATTTTCTTACTTCTTATTTAACTTTATTAATGCACTATCGAATGACACGGTGCTATAGAAATTCAACTTTATTATTTTTATTATCTGAATCGGTCGTTCCTGCCTTGTCCGACTCCGATTAATCGGAAGTTCATACTATCCGGTGGAATCCGATTTCTGGATCAAAAGTCGGTTATGCCCTTTATAAGATATATTTGGTCAGTTTTCATATCTATAGTAAGTAAGAATAAATGTGGTATCAGAGATAAAGAAGAAACTGACACTGAGCTGGTTCTCAAGAAATATTATGATTTTTTGATCAAATGGAGAAATACTAGAGATCGATTCTTTGTTCATTGGCTTCATGATGACAATATTCATATTCACAAACAATGGCATATAAATTTTAAATGCATTTGTTTTCATTCTTAAAAATTCTGTAATTTTTTAAACTTTGTTTTATTACTCCTTTTTCATCCGTACTAAACATGAACATCTTAATTTTAATACCAGTGTCTCTAGATAAGAATAGTACCTAGAACAGATGACCTGACAATGATAATATCTCATTGATCACAATCACATACATATTATCAATATTATCACTGAATCAGTAGGTGATACTCCCGTCAAGTCTCTTACCTCGAAAATATATTACACAACAAACATGGTACAAATATTTTGTAATAAGTTTGGTATAATGAAAGACAGTACGTCTCTAGAATCAGATTCCTTGCTATAAACGTCACCTTTTCATACGATCAAGTTTTTGTGTTTTTTTAACCCAAATTATGTTGTATTTACATTTTGTACGTACCCATGTGCCGGAAAGAGTTATCGTTCTTGCTAGCATGGGTGACCTTTGAAAAAGATGTAATTTGTGAGTTTTCCGCAAATATTCGCACACATTTTACCATTATTCTCGTAAAAAGAACTCTAGCAGCGTCTCCCATTGCTACTTAGAGCCTCAGATACGGGTGGTTACAGGTTGGAACCCCAGCCAAGTCAAACCAAAGACTTATAAATAATGGTACACCGCTCCCTCGATAACTCGCGCACAACGGGGTCCAAAAACATCGACCGCACTATAAGCGAGGGCGCGAGTTACCGAGGGACCTATTAAAAAAAACTAATAAAGAGATGGGAGATCGACAGAGGCGAAAGGGGGGGGGGTGCATTGTTAAATACTCGTTTTATAATCGTGCTGAAAATAACTGTGAATAAATATTTCTTTATAAAGGTGTTGTTCGTTTTTCTTTATAAATTACCTTTAATTTCTGGATAAAATATCTTGAAAAGATCGTAAAAACAAACATTATTCCACGAGGTACCAGTACTCTTAACATGTGTATCGCTAAACACATTGTGTATTACGTCACTGCTTTTTGTGTTGATTTGGATACATTCTAGTTTTATTGTTTGTTCAAAATGAATCAAGATTTATTTTATCAAAAAAGATAACATTTATATCGAAAAACGACGTCGAAACTTGTGTTCTGCTATCACTAAATAGATACATAGATAGATTGATTAAAAAGATAGATAGAGTAAAATGTAAAAAAAAATTTTACAAAGGTAAACCATTACCAACCATGAATTTAATGGGTCTAAACGTCAGACATGTAAAAAAAATATATAAAAAAATATTTAAATCATCCGATAGCATAGACCAGCCTCATCACAATTATAAACTTGGTCGTCTGTATATCCATCACGGGTCAGTATCTCTCGGAGTTGGTTGGGATAACTAGATGCGGCCGCCTGATTTGCTGAGCGTATCTCTCCGTACAAAGAATTTTGTTTTATTCCATGTCGGCGCTGGAATCTCCAAAGCCATCCATGGCTTACTTACCATGAAATCTGATTCAGTATCCATAGCATAGCTGCCAACTGTCCCGTTTTTTCCGTATTTGTCCCGTATTTTGGACCTGAATACGGGTGTACGTTTTTTTGGCAAAAAATACGTTTTCTAATTTAAAAAAAAAATAATAAAATTTCTTTGGAATTGTCAGTTTAGAACGGGCATTTGGTTCTATTTTGATATAATATATGACTTGTGTATACGAATAAAGTTCTAAAATACGATTGGTTCATTCGAAATCGAGGCTACCATGCCTGTCGTTATCCGCCATATTGGATTTCACAATAGTTACCGGTGTTGCTGTATCTCGTTTTCGTAATATTCAGCTTCTAACCATGTTAAATAGGAAAGCGGAATATTCTGAATTTTCTCCAGAAAAAATAGAAGGAAACAACTGGAAAGACATTTGTGATGTCTTTTAGATTTGTGAAAACATAACAGAAGAGAAAACTTGACGTTTTGCAAAGTGTGTAACGTGATTTCGCTATTGGGCATGGAGACGCCCATGAAATGCAAGAGCACGAAAAAGCTAATAAACATCTGGTTCCTGTTTCATACACACAGCTCAGCCTGAACTTACGACGTAGATAAATGCCAGAGAGAACCTTAATGTACATCGTTCGAAATATAATTTATTAAATTTCTTTTAGAAATAAACTATCCTTTTTCAGTTACTATTGATGCTGGCGATTTATTTTTCACACGTTTTCCAGACATTAAAATCGCAAGGATCACTCTTATGCTTGAACGAAAACAGATCATTAAATAAATTTCAGAATTGAGATAATCAATGAAAGTTGGTACATTGGAATCAATGATTTAAAAAGAAACAATGCGTGGAAAGGGCTCCTATAAACAGTTTGTATTTGAGTATTACACTCTTGCACCTTCTGAATGGGCACCCGAATGGAACATGGTGCAACTCCAAATCGTACAAGTGTGCAACACGTGATTCTTTGACATTAAATAATTATGTAAGACACAGTTACTGATGGTTGTATACGTAAAATTACATATGCAATAAAATTTTTAAAAAATCAGTATTTCTTCCTGAAAATCAGTATTTTTGTCACAAGTAATCAGTATTTTTGTGCTCGGAGGTTGGCAGCTATGCCATAGTTATTGCCATTTTCTCTGCCTGGACCTTGAGAATTGTTCCCGAAATCTGAACACTTTGTTCACATTGTTGTGCGAACCAGGTGTACACAGCATCATCTAATTCTGTGTCGTTTGCAGTGCGTGCCGGTTTCCGTTTAAATCCATCATCAGAATCAACTTCATGCAAATAATCCCGAAATTTCTGCTCATCCTTGTGCCAGCCTCTGAGTGTCGACTCGGCAAGTTAAAGTTCACTACAAACTTTTGATCTTGATTCACCATTACGAACCCTCTCTATAACAGTAAGCTTTTCGTTCACTGAGTACGCCTTTCGCTTGATTCCCTTGCTCTCCATGATCACATTTACAAATGATTAGGATAAATTACTGATTAATATATACTTTAATGACAATAAGTACATACTATTTGAAACCATGTTCGATTGGTCCATCTAATTTGATTGATGTTGAGACACGATATTGACCACAAGAGTTTATTTAGGCATGTAGGATTTGCATTCCTTTGAACTTTTGTAATGTAGGTCTTTTACCTGATTTGATACAAAAGACCGCCTTATAAAAAAAAGCAGGTCCATTTTAATTGAGTTTTACAATGCAACAAACACTTCCCCACGTCATCGATCAAAACGCAGCCGGCAGTTAATTAGGTTCTCACAGATGTGCTCGCTGGCATGGATGTGACGGTCAATTGACTCTTTTCATGTTTGAATAGAAGAAAACATGCAACGATTATACTGCTTACACTGCAACACAATGAAAAGATTAAAACACTAATTTCCCCTATACATATACAGTATTATTATTTACAGTGAACTGAGAAAATATTTTTTCCGATAAAATCTAACAAGATATGTGATTCCTTATTAAAATCTGAAAATTTCACGATGTTGATTCTAATTTTTCGGGCACTAACCGTCATTTTCGACGATAAAACGGGCAATATATCAAGGTTTCATTCACCAGTTCTGATCACGATTTTCTTCATTTTTAAAAAATATTTTCTTTTAAAAAAACGGGATCCACGCCGGACACCGCGTTATAAGCGGGTTCGCGAGTTATCAGGGCGCGAGTTATCGAGGGAGTGGTGTACTAACAGGTGCCTTGCTAGGTACTCAGCATTATGAGGTTAGCGTTAGGCCTGGTCTCAGGATAATGTGACAGGGTGGGACATTATGCTACATGTCTATGGCATGATGTTCCAGTGATAGACATCACTGTACACTGCAGACATTGTAGCGATATGACCGAGAAAAAAAAACTTTAAATTGTTAAAGTAGCTTTAAAAATCCAAAACACTCTAAATACATGTACAATATAATAAAATAAGTGTCAAAAACATCACATGGATTTATATGAATTTTTTATGTGGTTGAATAGAACTTTCCTTAGTAATGGCCAATTAACTGGTGTCTTTAATTTCCTTGTTTGCTCAGATGGGTCAAGGGAGAACAGTAAATATGGTTTATTTTGAAAATGAAGGAAAATAAACCATAATGAATAATAACGATAAATAATTCAACGTCATAATTTCAGTATGAAATAACTTATTATTCTCCCGTAATGTTAATTTCTGGCTTTGCATTCAGTACTACATGTACTTGACAGTTTTGAAAATCTTGTTTAAAAAAATCAATTTGTTCTCACAATTGTGCATGATCCTGTGATTATTGCAAATACATTGTTGTCCTTGGTCCAGGAAATCATGCTCTTTTGATGACTTAATTTGAGAGGTGGGTAATATAAAGTTGTTTGATGTGATCATGTCTCTAGTAATTATTGTTAACAGGGTGGATGGCCAGGAGTGTAAGGTTGACCTGGTCATGAATTCTTCAATTTACACCAATTCTAAAATTTCATTGGATCTATTGTCACTTCTGATTTGTCAGATCAATTGTAACTGAAGCAAAGCCTGTTGTTGTTGTTGTGTTGAATACAAAGTTTGTGGGAACGTTTTTCTTTTCATTGAAAAACTGCAATAGCTTATTTGTTTCTTGAAAAGAATGATTGAATTAAGATATCTAATAACACCTCTTCTTTGAGCCTCATTATTTAATAGAGAAAGCACTGTTAATTTAAAATTTGAAATTGGAGCACGAGAAAAGTAGAAGTTTTACAAGTACATGTATATATAGAAGTAAAACATTTGCTTCATATATATATATATATATATATATATATATATATATATATATATATATATACATACATACATACATACATACATACATACATACATACATACATACATACGACATGTATTTGACCTTTAAACAAAGTTAAAAATTTCAAGAAGGCATGATATTCATTGTCAAAGTGTTTGAAATAGTATTTTTTTATTATACCATGGCATTTGTAAGGCATTTGTGGATCCACCCATCTTGCTTTCGTTACGGTTTGCATATAGGTCAGTTTTTTAGACACAGTTAGGACATCATTCCTTTGAAAATCATCAGCATGTTAAGAAAGTAATTAGTAGAAAGCTTCCTTGTCTTTGTGTCATTTAATTAGAAACGGGTAGTTCCTATTTCACTGAAAAACACGTCCATGTTTGTTAACAGTTAAAAAAAATTGTTAACATCTTTGGACTAATCAAAATAAAAACATTTACACACATAAATGTTGCAGTCTTTCATTCTACTGCTTGTTGAAGATGGTTTGCAGTTATTTTAATAAGGAAGACTTTTTGTCTGTTAGCTATTTTCCATCTGTTACTCAATCTTTTAGCTATTTTCCATCTGTTAGCTCCATATTTTCCATCTGTTCTTAGATTGTAATACATTGTCAAGTTGTTAATCTTCCTTACAGTATCATGGCCTACTGTTGGTCAGTTTCAGGAAATCAGCTGATTATTGTGCTGTAGAATGACACAAAATCAATAAGTTGCAAGCAGTAGAACATGTTGGAATTTTAATCTCAGTGTTTTCTTGATATATTGATTTATTTTCTCAGCTTTGTTTCTCCTTACCAAATTAATCACAGATACACATTAGAAATTTTGTGTTAAGGTTTGTGTTTGTTAAACAGATTACATCCCTGCTTTTTTCATTGAATCCTAATCTGAAAATTTGAATAGGGCTTTTATCTTAATCTGACTGAAACTATAAACAGTGCTTCAGATATAAATGTCAGTCACCATCTCATTGCACTAATTCCGCACTATCACACTTCATATCATTGCACTAATCCCTCACTATCACACTACATCTCATTGCACTAATCCCTCACTATCACACTACATCTCATTGCACTAATCCCTCACTATCACAATACATCTCATTGCACTAATCCCTCACTATCACAATACATCTTATTGCACTTTTTTTCATTGAATCTTAATCTGAAAATTTGAATAGGGCTTTATCTTAATCTGACTGAAACTATAAACAGTGCTTCAGATATAAATGTCAGTCACCACCTCATTGGACTAATCCCTCACTATCACACTACATCTCATTGGACTAATCCCTCACTATCACACTACATCTCATTGCACTAATCCCTCACTATCACACTACATCTCATTGCACTAATCCCTCGCTAAAACTACATCTGATTACACTAATCCCTCACCGTCACTATATCTCATTGCACTAATCCCTCACTATCACACTACATCTCATTGCACTAATCCCTCACTATCACACTACATCTCATTGCACTAATCTCTCAGTATCGTACTACATCTCATTGCATTAATCCCTCACTATCACACTACATCTCATTGCACTAATCCCTCACTATCACACTACATCTCATTGCACTAATCCCTCACTATCACACTACATCTCATTGCATTAATCCCTCACTATCATACTACATCTCATAGCACTAATCCCTCACTATCACACTACATCTCATTGCACTAATAAGCTTTCTCACATACCCATATTGGTCAAGACTCGAACCCTTGCAGACATGTGAGATTGCAGTGATCCGTAACGGAGAGCACTTTAGACCACTCACCCTATGGCCCCGGCATCTTGTTGTATTGGCATTGCTGCTAAGTCTGTTTGTTATCTGCTTTTTCATCTAAAAAGTCTTTGGGACTTAGTTATACGGTGGTATACAAATTTTTAGATGATCATTTTCCAGTAGTTGGATTTTAAGTAGAGCACTGTCCCGTATTGATTAGATTCATATATCATTTTACTCCTTCCAATCCACAGTTTTTCATTTTAATTTCAGATGGAAAGAATATAGTAATGGC
The DNA here is from genome assembly GCA_029339505.1 of Unio delphinus. Classification (NCBI taxonomy): domain Eukaryota; kingdom Metazoa; phylum Mollusca; class Bivalvia; order Unionida; family Unionidae; genus Unio; species Unio delphinus. Next base: position 10,928,796 of record JAQISU010001236.1, read on the forward strand.
AACAAGCACCCTGTATGTCCGACTCGTTACAGAGGCCATGCTTCGGAACAGTGTTACAATTCGTTTGAATGGGATGACATCTGCAGCTTTCCTCTCGCCGCTTTACCGATATTTTGTTGAGGCACTGGCAACAATAATTCGCACGGATAAAAATAACATTTTTGTCATCAATATTTTGGATGACACAGATGTTACTTCACCAATTTTAAATGTGACTGTTTCCGTGCGCGAGCGATCTTATCAGTCTGGTAGAGAACAAATTGACGTTTTTTACCCTGCAGAATATTTACAGGAACAAATTTATTTGCAGAGGACACTCCTTGCCAACCTTTCAACATTACAGGTAAATATGTAATTGCATTTTAATGTTTACAATTAGTGCTTTTTTCACCAACATGAGCCATACATTTTATCTCATAATCATGGAAGGGTTATTTATGTCCATTTTGTATTTAAGAACCATGCACTTTAAGTAGAACATTGTTAAGAGTCATAATGAACATTATTTACCTGTATTTTCATGCAAACCCCATTTATCATATGATAATGACAGCGAATTATTTGAGCCCAACTGCCCATTTTACTCTTTACGAAGTATTGAGGCATGATTTAGACAAAATTGTGTACAGCCCAATCCATTCACTCTGGGCTGGTAAGCTGTATATACAACGTGAAATTCAATACTAGACAATATAACCTTTTCAAAACACAATTTACTTTATCACATTGTATTGCAATATAGGGAAAATGGTTTTTACATCAGGATATAAAATTGCTTAACCTCGCCAAGTTTATAAACTTTACAATTTAACTGGTTTGTACTACTTTCATGTCACAAGTATGGTAGAATCAAATATGATCATGAAGTATGATAGAATCAAATATGATCATGAAGGACTGGTACGAATGAACAAACAGGAAATTTGATAAAATGCTGTATTTTCTGCTTTGCCATAAGGCAGCAACTTAGCATGAAGAATGCACAAAGCAACAACTTGGCATGGAAAATACATAGTGCAAAAACTCGGCATGAAAAATACAGAAGACAACAACTTGGCATGGAAAATACAGAAGACAACTTGGCATGGAAAATACACAAGGCAACAACATAGCATGGAAAATACATAGGGCAACAACTTGGCATAGAAAATATACAAGGCAGCAATTCAGCGTAAAAAAAATATGCAAGGCAAAAACCCATGTAAAGAAGGTCACTACAGCAATATACTTTTTATAAGTGACATCTTAAATGACAACAGTAATGTAGAAATCTAAGTTTCATGGCCAGCATGTTTAAATTCAATACAATACAGTCTGCACACCTTAGAGTTCTAGGCGTACTGTAACAATGTATAAAGGCTGATCACTAGACAATCTAAGTACACCTCTCCCTCGATAACTTGCGCACAACTGGGTTTACAAACATAGACCGCACTAGAAGCAAGGTGCAAATTACCAAGGGACCTCCAAAAATTGAAAAAATTTGATTTGACATCGAGAAAGCTGTCAAATGAAGTTGTTCGTTATTCTGTTTAAATAACATTTATTTTCGAAATGTCCAACATGTAAAGGATCGTTCCAACTGATTTCAATAACCATCACGTGTATGCGAAAAATCTGTGCATTACATCACTGCTTTTTGTTTTCATGATTAGTTTTGTTCCCATAGTGGTGTTTAATAGTAACATACCAAATCGGGAGTTCACAGAGCAGGGAACTTGACTGACTGTTGATATACTACCAAACAAAATTCTTTTTTTAAAAACACGTGACATTTATTTCTTGGTACAATTGTCTGCATTGAAACTCAATCTTTGTACATGTATTATTTAATGAGTACAATATTGATGTCATGATTTCTTTGGAAGTAATAATGAAATTTCTTATCATCCTTTAAGATATCTCTTAAGTGCCAGTTCAAGAATAATCTGAAAATCCCGTGCCCCAAATGGCCTGTATGCATGAAATCAAGCTCATTATTTTACTCAATTTTTGTTTCGCTTGGATGCCTTGCTATTTTTGATCAGTTATAATAACTATTCACCTCAAATCAGTGATCACTTGTAATACACAGATTAGTGATCACCATAATATAAATCAGTGATTACTATTTACCTCTTAGGGGGCCTCGAGTGGCCGAGTGGATCACTGCCATCTCACCTCTGTCTGCGTGGGTTCGAGTCTCGGATTCAGCCAATGTGGGTATATGATAAAGCTTGCCCATAGCTTCTCTTGGGTCGGTGATTCTTTCTGGAGTTTTCTGGGTTCTTCCTCCACCGTTATTACTAGTCTCCATGTATAGCCTATCTTGTGCTGAAAAATTGAGTTAAAACATAAAAACAAACTATTCACCTCAAATCAGTGATCACTTTATAATGATACAAATCAATGATCACTTGTAATACACAGATTAATGATCACCATAATATAAATCAGTGATTACTATTCACCTCAAATCAGTGATCACTTATAATACACAGACTGCTGATCACTTTATGATACAAATCAATGATCATTTTTAATGTGCAAATCAGTGATCAATTTATAATACAGGGTTCTTACAATCTTTGAAGGTCTTTGACAGATTGGGAAAAATGAGGTCACATTTTCAAGGTCTTGAAAGTTTGGGAAAATCAAACAGATTACCCTGAGGTCTTTAAAAAGTCTTTGAAAATTAAAATAAACCCAACCATTTTAATTTCTTTCCATAATCACAAATAAAAATGACAAAGGTTATGTTCAGATATAGTCGAGTTTTCCTATAAAAAAAAAAATTCTTCTTTTGATTAATTATAGTTTGAATTTCATCACTAAACAATATTGTAGCAAGTTGCATTCATTGTTTTCTCATATATCATAACATATACAAAATGTTAGCAAATGCATGTATAGTTTTTGGAAATTTATGTTCGTGTTCTTTGAAAGTTTAGGAAAAGTCTTTGAATTTATCATTCAAAATTCTGTACAAGCCCTGTAATACACAAGTCAGTAATCAGTTTCTGATACAACAAAGTACAAAGCGGACACAATTTATCAGTTTTTCATTGTCTGAAATCTGAAACTTGTGGGTAATAAATTATTTATCATAAAACAACATATATTGCTATGTCATGAATAACAAGTTCTTTAATTTTGAATGTGAAATAAATTGTATTTGTTAGTACACTATGAATAAATAATACAGAATAAATAAAATTTTAAGCATAGTTATTTATTAGCTGATTTTCATGTAGCCACTAACCACATGTCAACTATTGCAGAAAAATGAGTGACCCTTGGTGAATTCTTATTTGACTCTTTTGAAATTCTTGATGGGCTAGTGGTCATACGGCTGAATCTTACTTTGACCCATGCTAACTTTAAGCTGTGTTTACAATAGTTTTGTTTGCTAACCCTAGAGCTGAACACTTCTCTAGTTGCTATGTTGTTTTTGTTCATTAACAATTTTTTTTGCCTCCTGGATGATTCTAAATGAGTTTAAGCATTTGATTTTGACAAGTGTGTCAAAAAATATTCACTAAAAACATGGACATAAAAAGCCAGTGGTGGCAATTTGGTTGGTTTGGTCAGTTGGTAACATACATAATTTTTGGAGGATGAACTGCTTTTCATTGCTTGTAATTTCTTTGCAGGTACTTCATCTGATAATAACTTGGTGTATTCAAGAGCCATGTGTAGATATTTTGCAGTTAGTTCCATTTGTTGATGACTTGTGTATTCAAGAGCCATGTGTAGATGTTTTGCAGTTAGTTCCATTTGTTGATGACTTGTGTATTCAAGAGTCATGTGTAGGTGTTTTGCAGTTAGTTACATGTGTTGATGACTTGTGTGTTCAAGGGCCGTGTGTAAATGTTTTGCAGGTTCTTCCATTTGATAATAACTTGTGTATTCAAGAGCCGTGTGTAAATATTTTGCAGGTTCTTTAATTTGATGATAACTTGTGTATTCAAGAGCTGTGTGTAAATATTTTGCAGGTTCTACCATTTGATGATAACCTGTGTATTCAAGAGCCATGTGTAAACTTTGAAGTTTGTCAGTCAAGCCTGAGATTTGGTGAGGCTGCAAAATTCATTCGTTCTGACACCATGCTTTTCCGACCCATACGCCCCAGTAATGGCTACAGGTGCAAGTGTCCAAATGGGTTTACAGGTAACGTAGTCCTGATTTTTTAGTTCACTTAGTTTTTGTCACATCTACTTCCTGGAAGAGCTCCGTTACCATATATACTTGTGTGCTTAGTCCAACTGCAAGCTGTACAGAATCAGATCTGCCATGGAAGATTGGGAACTCTGGACTCAACTTGTTAGCAAAGATATATAGTACTGCAGCATCTTTCTTCCAAAACATGTAAAGTCACAACTATTTTTGACTCATTAAACCCTCTCATATTAGGATCTCTTTAACTGATTTGTATTCGTAGCATTAAAGATTCAACTGAGAGTTACAAGAATCTCTTTACTGAATAATAGCTAATAGTGAACCTGCTCTTTTGACCTAACTTGCTTCATTTGCCAGAAAGGGTTGTGGGGAGTGCTGTATCATGCTTGTGTCCTGTGCTGTTTCTAACTTGTTCAAACTTTTATATAGAATTTTAATGCTGCTGTTGCCAATGTTGCCACTAGAAAAGTAATACTTGTATAGCACCATTTCCTAAGTTGAGAGACAAAAACCACAGAATTTAGTTAAAATGCAATTCAGAAAAGTCAAAAAGAGTACTGAGATGTAGACAAAGTGACTTTGTAAGTGCTGCATCCAGAGCAAGCCTCGAAAACATGTTCCCATCCCCCAAAATGCCAGCATTGCCATAAGTTTAACAAATCCTCATATCTTAATCATTATAGGTGGACATTGGTACATAAAATGTCCCAATGACAGGTCAGCCAAGGTGCAACAGTCTTGTGTAGGGTGATAGAAAATGTCTAGTCAATATAATGAGATTCATTATTTCCAGATATATAAGGGACAGTGTTATAATGAGATCCATTAACGGTACAGATATATCATGGACATTGCTACAAGAGATGTTAACATTTCAGATATATAAGGGACAGTGTTATGATGATATCCATTAACAGTACTGATATAACACGAGCCATGTTATAATGAGATCCATTAACTATAAGTGACAGTGTTAAAATGAGATCCATTAACTATAAGTGACAGTGTTATAATTAGATCCATTACTATTACAGATATATAAGGGACAGTGTTATGATGATATCCATTAACAGTACTGATATAACATGAGCCATGTTATAATGAAATCCATTAACTATAAGTGACAGTGTTATAATTAGATCCATTACTATTCCAGATATATAAGGGACAGTGTTATGATGATATCCATTAACAGTACTGATATAACATTAGCCATGTTATAATGAGATCCATTAACTAGAAGTGACAGTGTTATAATGAGATCCATTAAATAGAAGTGACAGTGTTATAATGAGATCCATTACTGTTCCAGATATATAAGGGATAGTGTTATAATGAGATCCATTAACATTTCAAATATATAAGGGATAGTGTTATAATGAGATCCATTAACATTTCAGATATATAAGGGATAGTGTTATAATGATATCCATTATCATGTAATGAGATACCACTGTATCTGATGTTTGGTAGATTGGTCATGCAGATGGAAAGATTAATTTATTTGTGTCTTGACTGTATTGGCAGATGGTACTGGAATTGTGAATATGGCACTAGTAGCAACATTTGTGTCAAGTTTGTGAGTTAGATCTAGTGGAGTTTTATGTTATCATGATTTGTTGTCACACTGCATCCCATGGAACTCTTGCTTCTAAAAGTAGGTTTCTTTCTAATATTTGAGGAAAATAATTAATATTGTAGGAAGTTATGAATAAACATGTATTTTTCACTGCTGATCATGTATAACCCATTTCCTCATATTCTCCTATGTAGGCATGAGCTCTGACCTGATGTGTGATGTGGAGGTAGATTTTTGTCACTCCAATCCCTGTCAACATGGAGGCACCTGCCAACGAAATGAAGGAGGCTACACTTGTACTTGTCCACAGAAATTTGTAGGTAAGATATTTTTTTCTTCAGCTGGGTAGAGGTGTGTGGTTGACATGCTGAAAGGCACATGCTCTGATCTGCTGTATGGTGTTCAGGTAGATTTTTGTGACTCCTGCCCTTGCCAACATGGAGACACTTGCATGTGTAATGAAGTTTGTAGGATTTTTCATTCAAGATAAAGACATTTGTTAATAATTAGGGCCTAACCGAGTAGATAATTTTCGCTGAGTACCGAATCCAAGTATTTGGATGTACTATTTGCCAGATCTGGGTACGAACCGAGTAGTAGGTGCGTACAGTGTGTTTCATTATCGTATGCAAAGCTTAAACATCTTGTGTACCGTATACCATATATATCGCCTATAAGATGAAGATTTTTATTATTAACTAAAATTATTATGTATTAAAAAACTTTTTTTTAAAAGGTTCGATATTTATTGAATTATTTTACTTGTAACCATTTGTGCACATATTATTTGCTGAGGCGAATACAGTCCTACCCGTTTATGTTGACATCCTCGGGGCCTAGAAAATATAGTCCACATAGGCGGATGTCGAGATAAGTGTTGGTGGGGGGGGGGGGGTCTGAATAAAGATAAAAGTTAAAATTCGTCAGCAAAGGGTCGCCCGTCGTCAGTGAGTAGCATTTGCACTTTGAGAAAACAATGGAAATTTTGAGTACATAAAGACAGAATCAGTATGAAATACACTTGCATATTGACAAATTATATTTTGGCTACCCTTGTGTAGTAAAATCCAAATTAAAATTCATGTATTGCATCGATTACATCCTAATACAAAAAACATTACGATATTCAATGTCTGCATTAGCACATGGTTGGACAGTTGTTATTTACATGATTCATGTACATGTACTTAAATTGGTCTGGATTTTGGTCAGTCTGTTCCCATCTTATTGAGGCTACCAAGGGGATGGGGCTATTCATAGGGAAATAAAAAACTGTCAACACTGCATAAATTCTCCACAAATACTTTTGTATCCGATGTTATGACGAACATTAAAGCGACTGAATCAACCACTTGTTGCAGCGAAGTTCTCCACACTAAGTTTCTTTCGCAAATGCTTCAGTGAACCATTTTGATGCTTCCTCCACGTCTTCAAATGTAGCAGTCTTTTGATTCTTCCTTCAATGTAGTCTTTCTTTATAGACTCAGCAGCTTTCATCCTTCCAGAACAGGTGTTATTTTTAAGTGACAACATTTCCCAGACTTTTTTGCGAGATGTTTAACCCTCAACTTCCTTAACAGCCAAATATTTAGTTTCCAGAGACTGTAAGTTTAATTTGCCTTTTACAATGCTGTGGGTAACCATCGTAGATGTAAATAAAGTTAAAAACGAAACTTTCACAGCAAAATAAACTTGTTTTAATCACCGATCACTTTCATAGGTCTCGGAAACGTGTAATATGTATTTTGACGCAATTTTTATATCTGGGATCAGAAAATCATGTATACAGGAGTCCTTTGTATGCATCAATTTCCTGGACGGCAAATTAGTCCTACTTCAGCCACCTTTTATATGGTAAATTGTGTTGATCAATTGATCCTTTTAGCTGTGCTGATATTTACAATCAGAAAATTCAGTAGCTGAAAGACCCATAGATGTACATGATGTCATTGTAAGAGTATATCTGAAGAACATGACCCACAAGCTAGACGTTCAAGATCAAAGACTTTACTAGCTGTAGATTGGTGAGAAAATGTGCTGATATTTACAATGATTAATTTCAGAGGTATAATGACCCATTAATGTACATATGTATAAGAAGATTACATCAAATGAACAACTTTTGCCTTCATTATTATTTTCATTTCCAAGTTTAGCAAACTAAGTAGTGCTTGTGACCTCAAAATCAAGACGTGTTCAACAGGAGAGTTGATGTTGAGAGTTAGACAAAATGCTGTTTGCAGATTTTGACATGAAAGGTTAAACGGCAAATCAACGAAGATTATAATGAAATTCAACAGAGTGTTAGAAGTGACATTTCATGTGGAACACTATAAATGATGCCTAACTTAGTGCTTGGAATAAGACCTTATCTTGACCTGACAATTCACTCTCACTATAATGGACAAACAAGGGCTACGTGTCGGTGCTGTAAAGAAGTTTGAAAATTAAACTCGATGGCAACTGCTGTTTCTACTCGTCTGGATATATAGCCATTTCAGGTATGCCCAATTTGCTTTCTGGTAATACCTTGGTGCATTCTTTGGAAAATGCTAGAAATGATCAGATTTCACTGCTTTTAAGTTGCTGCGACAGGCCAGCTTTATAGACCCAAACAAAAGCCTAGAGTGGTTGTTTTTTTTAATCCAACTGCGCCATTAAAGCCTGGCGGCATGATCAACTAATTAATGAACATAGTATGGGTTGGAACTGGCAGCTTGTCGACATAAATTATTAGAACACAAAGGATTTGTTCAAGCTGGGACCAAGGGTTTCAGTCGACATGTACGTTTATCTTTTCTCTCGATGTCAACATAAGCATGACAATTTGGTAGTAATAGTAGACCAAGGGACTGGGACTTTGCTTTTTTGTCGACATAGGTGGCTTGTTGATATAAGCGATGTCGATACAAACGGGTAGGACTGTACTTCCAAATAGTACCGAAAAATCGGATATTTGGCTGAAAGCGAATGTACGAGGCGATTTCCGGTCAGGCCCTATTAATAATCATGGTTTGGTAGGTTATAGGGGTCGGGTCTGAATGAATGGAGGAGTGTGATTACAAACCTGATGTCATGATATATAATTTAAAAGAATATTTCTTTAATAACAATCCATACTTTTTTCAGTATTAACACAAAAAGTGGTAGATGCCATTATGTGAAAAATACTTAACTCTTGTTGATAAAGCAAGGCATATTACTTATGTAATACTTATTGAGGAATGTTTGCCTTTGCAGAGAATGCATTCTTTTTTTAACTGCATGAAGTTACAGTGAATATATCTATTTAAAAGTATATTTTCTCCTTTATACATCATTGAGTGAATTGGGTATGGTTGTTTCCACTGAGGGATTGTTGTTAATTGGGTCTTAAATTTATGCATTGTAGCATTGATAAAATCTCTTAAACTTGTTACCCAACAAAAATAGTTTTAAAAAAATCCATGAAAATTGATGCCTAACCCCTCAAAAGAGAAAATTGCTGCTGGAAAAAAAAAACTTGATTGAATGGATTGGCTTTGCAAATAGGATTGCCAGAGGCATTTCTTAATTCACATGAGGGATTTGTTTACTTCACACTCTAAGATAAAAATCTTAATGGTTCTGGAAAGAGAATAATGAAAGGATCTCAGAGGTGTCAGATGATGTTTGGAGACATGTGTCAAAAGCTGGAGACTACAGATCCACAAAGTATATAATCCTGATATGGGCATTCTCTTTGTTCATCTCTTGGTGTGATAATTATGAACTTAGTTGAACTCCCATAGCTATCACTTGTTCAGCTATATTCATGGTTGTAAACTAGGGTGTTTCTGTGATGTATTTTCAGTTAAGGAAAATGGCCTGTTTGTTCTTTCTTCCTTGTCTTATTTTACTTAGCTTGCTTGACTGTTAGGCCTAGTGAGCCCCCTGGTGGTGAATTGGTCTCCAGGTGCTTGCCATTACAGATCACTGCATGTCACCTCTGCATGGGTTTTAGTCTTTGGCCAGTGTGGGTGGCTTTGTGATTCTTATCACTGTTTTCTCTGGCTCTTAGTCCAGCAGTTACACTAGCTACCATATCTGTGGATAAAAAATTGGTGTTAAACCCAGAACAACAACTGGATCTAGAAATATTCGATTTCTGCATCCTTCATGTATTGGACAGAGGTGTTCCAAATGTTGTTCCTAGGTTGATTGTCACTTATTGTACCAGGGACTAATCGTTGGTAATATTAATTAGATGTTAACTCTGTTTAAACACAGGCAATTGAAAGAAATATGAAACTTGGCTGTTGAATAGAATTAGATGAGGCATCATGTTTAATCACATGATGGCAGACTGGTTGTATCTTGTATTGTCAAGAGATTTATGGGCATCACAGGGTCATTAACTTTTCTTTATGTGACTTGAAATCACATTGATCAGCTCATCAGCATACTGCTTTATTCTGGTCCTGTACTCATTTGTGTTGTTGCTTTCTGGTAATATTGCCTTGGTTGCAATTTAAAGCCATCTGATTGTCAGAGCTCTTGTATATAGACAGGGTTTTCCTTGAGACCTTGTAATATGGAGTAGAGCTACGGAGTCAAGTACACATTGGTTCTAAAGAGCTTCAGATTCTTTGTGGGTGGGGTGGAAGGATGGGACCCTGCCTGGCAAACTTGTGCAGTTTTTGATCAAGCTAAATTAATATTTCTATAACCAGATGTGGTTTGGTTGGTGAAATGCATATTGCATATAGATACACCATTTACAGGTTTCACTTCATTAATTAAAATTTTGATGTAGTTGTTTGCCCTTTTTTAATTAATACTGAATCTCTGCTACATCAGCTCTTTGTAACCAGATAGCTGCCAACTGTCCCATTTTTTCTGTATTTGTACCGTATTTTGGACCTGAATACGGGTGTACGTTTTTTTGCAAAAATTACGTTTTTTAATTAAAAAAAATAATACTTTTTTTGGAATTGTCAGTTTAGAACACGCTCTCAGTTCTATTTTGACAGAATATATCACATGTATATACGATTACAGTTCTACAATATGATTGGTTCATTCGAAATTTGACACTACCAGGCCTGTCTTTATCCGCCATATTGGATTTCGCAATAGTTACCGCTGTTGCTGTATCTAGTCATCGTAAAATTCAGCTTCTAATCATGATAAATTGGAAGGCAGAATATTCAGAATTTTCTCCAGGAGAAATAGGAGACAACTGGAAGGATGTTTATGCCGGCTTGTATAGATTTGTGAAACCATATAGTAAAGGAGAAAAATTGACGTTTTGTAAATTGTGTAACGTAATTTCGCTTTTGGGCACGGAGGCGCCCATGAAATGCAAAAGCACGAAAAAGCTAATAAACATCAGCTTCCTGCTTCATCCCACACAACTCAGCCTGAACTTACGACATAGATAAATGACAAAGAAAACCTTAATGTACATCGATCGAAATTTGATTTTAAAATTTCTTTTAGAAATAAACCTTAGTTACTAGTGCTGTTGGCAATTTATTTTGCACACGTTTTTCAGACATTAAAATCGCAAAAGATAATTCTTATGCTTGAACGAAATCATTTCAATAAGAAAATCTCAGAACTGAGATAATCAGTGAAAGTTGGTACATTGGAATCAATGATTAAAAAGGAAGCGAGGCGTGGAAAGTGCTCCTATAAATAGCTTGTGTTTGAGTGTGTTGCACTCTTGCACCTTTTGAATGGGCACCCATATGGAACATGGTGCAACTCCAGAAGGTACAAATGAGCATCTTTGACATTAAATAATTATGTAAGGCCAACTTTACTGATGGTTGTATATGTTGTAAGTAGATACATATGCATTGAAATTTAAAAATCAGTATTTGTTCCTGAAAATCAGTATTTTTGTCACAAGTAATCAGTATTTTTGCACTCGGGGGTTGGCAGCTATGTAACCAGCATAGTTTGGAAATAATCAATTTTGAATAGAGTTATGGCCCTTGTTTTAGAAATCATTAAGCAAATTTGAATCAGAAATAATCAATTTTGAATAGTTATGGCCTTTGTCAATCAGCTTCATATCTTTGACAAAGGATGTTGGTTATATTTAAGGCTCTGCAGAACTCGTTATAATGAGAGTTTAGTTTTATTAGAAGTCAACCTAGTAATTTGCTGTTATTTTTGCTACAAGTCCATGGAAGTTCAGTTTTTATTCAATCATCATGTATGAATTTTTGACAGGAATGTTGTAGACTGCAGATATATATTCATTCATTTAAAGATAAAAATGGATTTTAAAGCACAAAATACTCAGCTGCTGATATCACTTAGGAACGTTTTGAATTTTGCAGATTTTCAAACACTGCTCATCATAAAATTTAGCATTATTGAGAAAACCGGTTTTACAAACACAAGTCATATACAGTGATTTCTTCAAGATTTTCACAAAGGTTTGCAATTTTTTTAAAGCTTGTTCAGTTTTTATTATATGATAGCATCATTTAAGAATTGATTCTTTGGTTTTATTACAACAAGCTTATGTGATAAATAATTTGTAATGACTGAAGGCAAACATGTTACATTTGTTTATCTTCATTATCAGTGCAGCCATTGTGACAGTACCACTTTGTAGTATGTATGCATTAGAACAACATGTAACAGTAGAGACATTACCACCAAATACCAAAACTGTATGTAACAGTAGAGACATTACCACCAAATACTGAAACTGCATGTAACAGTAGAGACATTACCACCAAATACTGAAACTGCATGTAACAGTAGAGACATTACCACCAAATACTGAAACTGCATATAACAGTAGAGACATTACCACCAAATACTGAAACATCATGTAACAGTAGAGACATAACCACCAGATACTGAAACTGTATGTAACTGTAGAGACATTACCACCTTAGGCAGATCGGTCTGAAGTGCACACAGGTGAACCTGTGCACAAAGTAGGATATGGTGGACATTTTTTATAGTCTTCTCCATACAAAAATTTAGCAAAAATTTAAAATTATAATAAAAACAAACTTTTCACCTTCTGCTCATGAGCAAAATAACCAATGGAAAACAATGTTTCTAAAACAACTAGGCATTAGGCTAATGGAAAATTGCATGGAGGTCAGTGTATTAGGATGTATTCAGAAACAGTCCCCAAAATGTGTTTCCTACTCGCATTTCAGGCAAAAACAGCAAAAACCTTCAGGGTTTGTTGTGTTAAATGCTAATATAAATCGAATTACAGTTTGTGTATTTTTCATCGAGATAGTAAAACTCAAAATTTTGAGTTGTCCATCCTTTTTTGTGAATGCATCTATTGAGTAAATCAGGGTTTAGCTGTATATAAAATAAATATACAGAAAGTACCAATAAAATATCAAAATAAATGAGCACATTTATAGAAATGATCAGTTATGTCAGGTAGGTGTTAATTTTATTGTTGTTGGCCATCAATTCAATGTCTCTATCTGAGAAAAGGTGTGTGTGTGTGTGTGGGGGGGGGGTTTGAGGTTAACCTCATGGTGGATAGATTCTTGAAAATGAAATTAAAACCAAGCAGGAACATATGGTACTGTTTGAATTTTTTGTATTTCCGTGTAATATTTATCGATTTGAATATTGCTGAAAATCATGTATTAAAATAAGGATCAAAAAAGGATTGCATTTTGATCCTCAAAATAACTGAATTAGAATACCATCTGTAGTTGTTGAGTCCATCTGCAAACAACATAGATCATGATCTGTCATTGCATAATGTGCAAGGAGATCAAGGTATATGTTGTGATTTACATATTACTTCTAACAGTCTGCGTAGACCCAGGTCTGCCAGTACATTATGCAATGTCTGATCTGGGTCAGTGCAGTTTTTAGTTGAACTATATGAATATATATGGCATTTGCATATTAAAAAATACCTGGTTCAAGTTTTACCTTTAAATTTTTATGTAAGCTTGGCATTATTGACTTTGCTGAGAATAATTGAAAATCCATATGTGCAGTTGTTATTTGCGTTTTATTCAACTGGAAGTAGTGATTCTTGTTAATGGACATTAATAAAAGAACAGTTCTAATCATTAATGCTGGGTACACATTGGCTAGCTCTACATTTACTTCATAAGGGACTACTACACTATGCATAGCCAAGCTTAATTTCAAAGCAGGTGCTTGGATAATGTTTGGCTGTTAATGGCATTAGAGTAATTCAATTCCTGAAACATGGTATTGCTGAACACATTAATGATCCAAAAGAACTTACATGTGGAATTTGATTCCAGCTAAACTAGCAGATTTTAAAGTATTAAATTGTCAGGAGTCATATTTGTCCTGGAATGCTAGCTGGCTATAATACAGGTTATGACTGTATCAAAATTGAATTGCTGATTTTTGTTCATTGAACAAAAAAATTTCATTAGAGATACACATCTTTGATGTTTTGGTGACCCATTAAAATTTGCATATTCTCTTCAATTTAAATGTAACTGGTTCATAACAAGAGATGTCTGAGGATAATTAGCAATCTGTCAATATTAGTATGGAAATCTACTTGGGTTAATACATAAAGCAGTATGACTAATTAAGGCAAATGAAAACATTAAAACTCTCAGGGTTAGAAGTATAACCAGCTGATATTATTTTTACATTCCTGGAATTTTAAATTACTGGATTTTTACATGATCTCGCCATTATTCACATTCAGTGCTGAAACCAACAGACATTCCAAGGACGAGAAATGATATCAGTTGGGTTTGGAAGATGGCATTAATATAACAGGGGTACATTCATACATCAAAAACGTTTACTTTTTAAAAAAAATTGTTTCTAAAACTAGCAAAACTTAAAAAAAAATTTAATTTAGGGGAAATGAATATAGCGATGTTGAGAATTATTGCGGAATAACACATCTTTTAAAACCGTGTGCACTAAGAATCATTAGCCAAGAAAGTGAATGAAGCAGAACACAAAAGAGTAACTGGATCAAACTTGAATGAAAAATATATATAATTCCCATGACTGGGATTGCTGGTGTGACTTACGATTGTGTGATTGCATAGACTGTAAATGTGAATAATCCTTTCGTGACATGGTTTTAAGAATGTTAAAAATTCTGCCCTTGTTCGCCACAATATATCTGGAGAACACATTATCACCCAACACATTATCACTTTCACAACAAAGAAACAAGTAAACTTGCAGAGACAAATGCTGTATTTGGATTACCAAGTAAGGCAGTCATTGTAGATTTTGTTGGTTTTTAACTTTGCTGCAATAAAAGAAAGATCTAAAAGTTTAGGTGTAACTAAATAAAGAGAAAATGAATCATTAGCCTCTTTGATTTTGGGATAAATCTGTTTTGGGATTCAGTACAATGAAACCGATGATAGCACACATTTTATGACAGGCGATAAATTAACTGCCGAATGGTTAAAAAGATTTTTTTGCTTTTTGTATTGGCTTATATGTAATAAGTTGGTCTATAATATTGCTACAAAAAGATTATAAGGAAACTGTTAATGAGAGAGAGAGAGAGAGAGAGAGAGAGAGAGAGAGTTGTGCAAGTTGCAATATCCTATTTCAAGTTGAACGATTTCATTGCATTTTTTTGTACCCTCTCCATCCATTTATTTGACCCCCCAGTTCTGACTCCAGTGGGTTCTTTTATCCTTTGTTTACACCCATGGGGGAAACACTGAAGGGGTCCACTGTAGACTGAAGAATAATAAAGTATTGATTGATTGAGGGATATTGTGCTATCAGTTGAATTTATGGATCCCATAAATTATGTAAGCCCTGAAAGATCAAATAAATGTAATTACCTCAGGGTTTTGATATGAACAGATTCTTCTGTGGTACCTTACAGGAAGATGGTTGTTAGTAGTATATAACCCCATATATACCAGAGTTCCAAATTGATAAATACTTGATGTCTGAAAACCCAGTACCCAGACTAACAGTTAGGACCATGAACCTGCTCTAGTGACTGAATTTATGTCCTCTTGTAGCAGCTGGCAGGATGTAGGGTTTAACACCTTTTTTCATTACATGATAGGCTATACATAGTGGCCAGAATTATTGGTGAAGGAAGAACCCTGAAAAGCCCCCCCCCCCCCCCCCGGAAAGAACCACCGACCCACGAGAAGCTACTGGCAAGCTTTCTCACAGAACTACATTAGCCGAATCTTAGACTCAAACCCACGCAAACAGAGGTGAGATGGCAGTGATCAATGATGGAGAGCGCTTTAGACCACTTGGGGGCCCCTCAGGCATACTTATGAAGGGATATTCTTATTTGTTGATACTGTATACAAAAATGACCAAAAAAACTGTTTTGGATAATCATTATGTACTGCATATACAGAGAATTGTTTGTAGGGCATAACCGATTAGCATTTTTCTACCAATTTCCGATTCCGGATTTTGGGCATGAAATTTTTCCGATTCTGGATATGATTCAATTAATCGGAAATGCTAAATCCGTATTTTTTTTCTAAAAATTTTTATCTTCCATTTCCGGGTTTCTGGTATCTGGTTTTGCCGTGTCTAGCATGTTACTTAGTACTTTACCATATCCGGCTTCATTTCCGGTTTTCACCCGTCGGTTCAAATAGATTGTCTCACAGCATGGTTGTGTTGACTATATTGGACTTTTCTGACTTCTTATTTAACTTTATTAACGCACTATCGAATGACACGCAGTGTTAGACACGGTGCTATAGAAATTCAACTTTATTATTTTTATTATCCGAATCGGTTGTTCCTGCCTTGTCCGACTCCGATTAATCGGAAGTTCATACTATCCGGTGGAATCCGATTTCCGGATCAAAAGTCGGTTATGCCCTAATTGTTTGTATACCTCATCACAAGTGTGAGATCAGTATGAAATAGAACTGCTCACCAAACTACTTTTGTTTTTGAAGAATTTTAAAAAAAATGTTTATAATTTGATGTTTAGGGAAGCAACAACAATGTTAAACTTGGGATGAGAATGATGCTTATTTTCTTCTTCATGCTTCATTGAAATGTGTTCACATGACAAACAAAGTTTGTACCAACCTATCTACTCCGATATAGCTTCTCAAATAAAGAATTCTACATGTTATTTAGTTAGGCCTTATTCATGCTTAGTCTTTCCAGATCAATTTACAAATATGCTGTATCTTTTAGTTTATCTGTCCTTAACAGTCAGTTATCTGGTATCTGCCCCTCCCAGTCAGTTATCAGGTGTCTGTCCCTCCCAATCAGTTATCAGGTATCTGTCCCTCCCAGTCAGTTATCAAGTATCTGTCCCTCCCAGTCAGTTATCTGGTATCTGATTTTCCATCTAAGTGTATGTTAGTTTATTAGTTGCACCAATGCTAACTATGGGGTACTATGGTGTTCATGTTTCATTAACACATTTCCAGTTTGCTTGACCAGATTCAAGTTGAGATTACACAAGTGTTTCTATTTTTACTTTATGATGCTATTATGTACAGATGTGCATCTTTTGTCCTTAATGCAGAGCTAGCTTGCATTGCTGCCTAGGTAACAATTTCATTGTAAATTTAAGATTCTGTTTTAACGTATATTTTTAAAGTTCATTTTTGTGTGATTCAAATGCTAGTCATTTTTAGAGTTCACATCCAGATTAGATTTAAAATTTTTTTTATTGCTGACATTAGATTACTTGAAATGTTTGGAAAATACTTGCACCAGCAAGACTAGGGATAATTATAGTAAGAGTTTGAGTGTAAGATTGAGTTTTCACTATCAGCCATCAGAAATGAGCTCTCAAAAGTAATATCATATATGATTATCAAAACAACATCATTTATTTTTGTCAAAATATGATCTCAAGTTTAGCAGTTTTATGAGATTAGGAATGTCTTACGTATGCCATACTGGTAATTAAGTAGTCAATGATCTGGCTGTGAAATTGCTTTGATTATCATAATTATCACATGAATTAAGTGAAAGTGTGGTAAATAGGCATCAATACAAATAGGTGACATTCTCCACAACTTGTGTTCAAACAATTCCCTAAACAATGTAAGCCATAAACTTGTTATAGGCTGTGATAAAGGAAAAACGACCTTTCATCCTGAAACATTTGATGGAATAGATTAATGAATCACCTCGATAATGGTAAAATCTGTAATCATCAGTGTTACATCAAGCTGACATGTGATAGCAGGCTTTTATATTTATCACTGGAGAGTTTGTAAAGGGAGACAGCAGTTGTGCACACAAGCTCCTGTTCTAATTAAGTTGATGCTCTACAGATATTATGAACTTTTGAGAGAGACTGACAGGTGTAAGAAGGTGAAATTGTTTGCATTTGCCATGAGCACAGTGGAGACTGTAATGGGGCGCTGCCGGTTATCAAAGTGTTATTAGTACAATATTGCACGAGGCCTGTTCAGAGGTATTGCACAACTTGGAAAAACAACACTTGAAGACCGCCTCCCACTAATTATCGTTATCAGAGATCTCGGAAACGCTTAATTACGCGTATTTGGACGCAAACTTTTGGTCCGGGACGCAGAAAATCGCCCATGCACGAGTCCTCCGTACGCACGTTTTTTTCTTTTTTTTTTCTTTCTTTTTTTTTTTTTTTGCAAACAGGAAAGTTTTGCGACACAATAAATATGTTCTAATCACTGTGAAAAATGAGGCAATGCTTTTATTTGTGGTGTTTTTTGCTGACTTTTTTGAGCAATGGTCGTCGGCTTACTTTGATGATGGTTCGTTTGTTATTGAAGGCGCCGCTAAAGGCTCCAGTTGAATGGTCAAACAAATACTTGTTTGTTATTGCTGCGGCAACATCAGATAATTGTAGAACATTGAAACAGATTTGTTTTATTTGTTTAGTATATATCAGTGCTTCAAAGGTAATCAGTTCTCTTTGAAGTGTCAGCAAACGTATTTTTTCTTCTTCCATCTGGTATTTGTTTTTAAATTAGTGTCATCTGCTTGACTGTACTCATTTTACGTTTCCGCCTTCTGCGGATTCAGATTTTAACTAGTCAGTTGCATAAAGTAATAAGGACAGATATCATCATTAGCGGATTATGATATAACAGTGCACTGTTAGGGTGGTTTGTCCGTATGAGACAAGGACTTGTTATTTGAACAATATATTCCAGTACATTGTTTCCTGTCATGGTGCCTTTGATTTTCCCTACTCCAAACGCAAGACTGTATATACGGTTTTTATCAGCCAAAATTGGTGTCGCCACAAATATCACCAGATGGTATATTTTGTCACCAAAACGGAAAACAGAATTGCATTTTGCTACATCAGCGAAGCCCCGTGATCCTGTAATTGATTTCATTTCCGATTGTAGCAGTATAAATATTGCATGCGAACTCGAAACCAAGACACATCGAGACTTGAACAAAATGCCATTTGCAAATCTAGACAAGTATTTTGGGGTTAAACGAAAAAATGATGAAGATTTAAATGAGATTCAGAACTGTGCTAAAGTTTCTAGAACTGTAGTTCGGATGCGACCCTATCCAAGTGTAAATGGTACTGGGGGAAAACTAAATGGAACTTAAATAAAAAAAATAGAAAAGAAACAAACAAATAACATACTTGGGGGAATACATACACATATAAAAACTTTTTACTTTTTTTCATTAAAGGTGGGGGGGGGGGGCATCTGTCTGGTGCCCCCCCCCCCCCCAAAAAAAAACAAAACAAAAAAACAAAGAAAGTACTGGTAATGCAACTATTGCTGGTGGGACTGCAACTTTTGCAGGTGGGACTCCTATTTTTACCAAATTAGGAGTCCTGGACTCCTAGTTTTAAAATCCTAGTGAGAACTCTGTCTCTACGGTGTAATTTGCCCGGTCAATGGATATAGTAATCTGAGATGGTACTTTGAACAAGACAACACACGAGCCCCCGTAAAGATAAAATATGAATTTAATTAAAAATACAATTAAGAAAAGAATGACACTGTGAATTACAATTTCTTTCTTTCTGAATACACTTAGTTCAGAAATACATAAACTGAAGCTTTAAAATAATGGATACATTCATAAAAATCCCAAACACTAATAAAAATAAATGAAGTTAGCCGTTAATACTGAGAGTAAATTTCATCATGGAATCGAATGTTCATTTAACATTGGACTGTTGGGTGATTCAAAATGACCTTGTTCGACGACTGGTTCTCTTTTTTTCTCTTCTGCGTTCGTCTTGACTTGCTTGCCCTTTGGTTGTAAGCGGGATTACACAACTCTGTCTTCCAACTTGTTTTCCGTCTCTGAATTCCGACTTCCTCGCTATTACTTCAAACAAACTATTTTTCCTTGTGTTTTTGGCATCTTACAATCGTTCCACATTCAGTTTCCTGGAACCACAATTTTATACCACAATTTTAAGAACGTCTGTCTTTCAAAGCACGCTCGGAGTCCTGGTAATTACTTCTACCTTTGGTTTTCTCTCTTGCAGAGAAATTTTCAGACTAATTCAAGCTCATTGACTCAGAGAATATATTCCCCAATTCTAGGTTTCGACCCAACCCTCTTTCCTATACATTTGACCAATCAGCATAAATGCTATCCTTGCAGACCTTTTGAAAACCGTCTATCAAGATGCCAAAAATGCCACTTAGGATCGATATATCACCTTATCATTTGTCTCAATCATTTTTGACAGCTCTGCGTGAGGAATCCTCCAATTTTAAGCGTGTCAAACACTCAGTCCGTTTTCACTCTAAATATTGTAACAGTCTGACCGAGGTAAACTAACATTCTTTTCGTTCAAACTCTACTCCAAGACAGTTGATTGTCGGCTAGCCTACGAATTAATTACTGGATTTCACTGACGAAAAATTTGGCACTTGACAGAGACATTGTATGCATGCCTTGATGCTTCTTTAATGTTCTGTGGCTGATTTTTTTTGTGTATATTGTACTTATGGAAACTACAAGATTTAACTCATTCGGCCCCGATACAGTCTGTGCTCATAATTTAGTTTCTGCATTCAGTGGTTGATACCGTCTACACGCGAAGTTTCTCGACTGCATTCAATGGCCGGTACGTTCATACTTGTTCCGAATATGTGGTCAAGAGAAAGTCTCTGATTGGTTACAAATGTGTCTTTTCCAAGAATCACTCCCACTTGTAACCAATCAGAAATGAATTTACTTTCGTTTGGGCAAACTTTAAATGTTCGGAAACCAAGGATTACTACTTAAGAACAGTTTCAATACACATATTCTTTTCTTAAAAAAATCGTAAAATGATGGCGGAAGCACGAGTGATTTTTGATGGCGGTGAGGGCAAAAATGTTTCTCGGGTTTTATCTCGAAAATATTGAGTAAGTAGGGAAAGATATGTTCGACAGTTTGGATAGTTTGCGAGATTTCTAATGGGACATTGAAGATTCTTGAGATTGAATTATCAGAAACAGAGGATGATGGTCGCGAAAATGAAAGAGTTTCTGCTGATCTATCAGATTGGAGTGATCGTCTTCTGTTTGTCCAAATCAATGATTTTAGTGGAATAAATCCTGGACCTACAACATATATTGACAAATTGACAAGGAAAAAAGTGAAATCTATCTTTTTTCACTTATTATTATTTCCAGAGAAACTGTACACGAACATCGCAAAGGAAACCAATCCATATGCCTAAAAATGCATATTGGTATCACCAAACAAAACGTGGTATCCAACCTGCAAAATGTGTTTATTGAACAAAGTTCTATCTTAACCAAAAACTGGATGTGAACATTGCCAAGTAAATATGTATGTACAAATTGTTTCAAACCATATCACATATTAAATTTTCCTGGTTTATTTTAATGGAATTAAGTGCTGATGTGATATTCCTAACAATGTTGCACATAATTTTGTAAAAAGTATATAAATAAATTGTGAAAGACTTGGACAAATAGAAAGAAAAATACATCACTGTGTAGACAAATTCATTTGGATTAATTTGTGAAAATTTCATGGATTAATATTGGATACAAGAAGAGAAATTAAAGTGCGAAGGCATGTGCATGATTTTGAAAAAATTTTCCAAACAGGTAAAACACTCTGGGGCACAAGCAGCTAGACACGGCTTAATGTGGTTAGGGCACAGTAACAGTGTTACTGACAAGTTTGTTGGGGCTGAATGAGTTAAGCTGACCAAATGGCTACTCTCATGTGATCAAAAAAGCAGCCTGAATTTGTCCCTAGTACATTAACTGGTCAGTTATTAAAATAGGGAAAGCAAATTTTGCCCAAGTTAGCAATACCAGATTCTGAAAGTGCAATGACTGAATTAACAAAATTTATACAAAGTAAAAAACATTGGCTTGTTTTTTTTAAAAACAATATACCTTTGCAGTCTAGGAAGTGAAAATGACCAAGCAGAGCTTGCAGTTTTTTTTTTATTATATAGATGCACATCTGAAGTAAGGCCAGGCTATAAACACTCCTCCCATGTTAACTCAAAAAACTTAAGCTGTGTCTTGGTGGATCCTGTTTTTTTTTCCTGCAAAGAGTTTTTTTTTAAAAAAATTGGCCACAATAATTGTGTTAAATGTGAAGAAAATTTGCATTCAAAAGAGGTAAATGAAAAATTGCTCATTTTGTTGTTGAAAAGGGCGACTAGTGGCTGAAAAGATAGAAGCATTGATGTGAAATTCATAATGTTTTATTAAGAAGTCACACATTTTAACCTGCTTGTGTGAGTTATTGAGGGAGTGGTGTTTTCTAACATCCAAATTACGCCTATTGATCATACTCCAAAACAAAGGGAATTGAAACTCTTTTAACAATACATACAATATATAAGGTATATAATACATACAATATATAAGGTATATAATACATACAATATATAAGGTACATACAATATATAAGGTATATAATACATACAATATATAAGGTATATAATACATACAATATATAAGGTATATAATACATACAATATATAAGGTATATAATACATACAATATATAAGGTATATAATACATACAATATATAAGGTATGATAACCAGTGAGGAAAACCTGGGAAATGCACAATAAAAAAACTCTTTAGTGCCACCTAAGGTGGATTAACTTGTGTGCTATCCAGTGTTTAAATATGTATTCATGCATCTGCCTTTGTTTTCCCTTTTTCAGTCAATTAAATTGGATTTATTTTTATTTGGGATAAAGCAGTCTACATTTATTGGTGCGAGTTTTTACAGGTTCCTATAGTTTGTTTTATTCTTATTCGGTGGTATATTTGTCTTTGATAATCACATCTTGGATGTAGTCTAAGGAAAATATGGAGATCTGTCTGATTTTAAGATGGTGATCTGTCTGATTTGAATGTAGTTATCTATAGGAGTTTAAGAGGCAAGATAATAAGTGTACATATACTGTATATTTGTCAATGGGTGTATTAGAACAGGGTCATGCACATAGACAAGTTTCTATTAAAGACTTGTCATGAATGTCACTACAGGTAGGTGGTGATCATTCTGAAATAGTTTTATAAACAAGAAGAAACCTAACACCAGATATTCAAACGGAACTCTTTATATGAAAAAGAACATTGAAACATCATGCAAGTGTTCTGCATTGGCAAACCAGGCTGTAGTACATGCTAGTTTAAATAACCAAGATTGCTTTCAGCCAGTATTGTATTTGTTTGACTGATCAATACACAATCAAAACTAATAAAGATATTAATTTTCCAGACAAAATATTAAGGGAATTTATAAATTTCATTAGTACACAAGTTATCTGGAGAGAGAAAAGTAATTATTTTTTTATGAATGATGGTCATAATTAAAAAGTAACAGCAAGTACGAGAATGGTGGATTAAATTTCTAACAGCAGCAGTATAGAGGATTTAGAGCCATATATTCATCATGAGAATTAATTTATTTAAAAAAATAAAATGGCCTAAGCATTCTTCAGATTTTGTTGCATCATAAATTTATATCTTTTTTACTCAAACTTGATGCTAATAGAACATGTTTTCTATCATTATCTGTCATTATTACCCCAGTGTTCGTGGATGTCGAGAGTCTGTAGAGCCCCCATGTGGAAAATATCTTGAGAAATACTTGTCTGAAGAGGACTCGTATTTCAACAAACTTGATAAATGTCAGATTTATTGATTGTGGAAATCTCAGGTCTTCTTGAGATGTTATCAGTTTGCTCAACAGTATTGAGGACAGTGGTGGATACCTGGTTAAAATCTACTGAATATACTAACATAAATGTTTTCATACTGAATGACTGTAGAGCAAGTAACATAGTGCTTACAACAAATTGCAAGAGAGAGAGAGAGAGTGAGTGTGTGTGTGTGTGTGTGTGTATGTATGTATGTATGTATGCTTGTGTGTGAATTTTGTTTTAATTTACAAAGCTTGTTCACAACCAAAACAGCAAACAAAAACTTATAGAAGGCTTTCACTGAAGATTGTGTGTACCAGTGAAGAAACTGCTGCTGTAAAATCATGTCAGTAAAATCATGACAGTAAGACATAGCCAAGAGCTGTAAAATCATGACAGTAAGACATAGGCAAGAGCTGTAAAATCATGACAGTAAGACATAGGCAAGAGCTGTAAAATCATGACAGTAAGACATAGCAAAGAGCTGTAAAATCATGACAGTAAGACAGGCAAGAGCTGTAAAATCATGACAGTAAGACATAAGCAAGAGTTGTAAAATCATGACAGTAAGACATAGCCAAGAGCTGTAAAATCATGACAGTAAGACAGGCAAGAGCTGTAAAATCATGACAGTAAGACATAGGCAAGAGCTGTAAAATCATCACAGTAAGACATAGCCATGAGCTGTAAAATCATCACAGTAAGACATTTGAAATTGTTTCATTGTCTCATAGTTTATGCAAAATATTCAGTATTTGTGTTTTTTTGTTGTTTTTTTAAATAAAAAATATAATTTATTCATTGAATGTAGTTCCATAAATTATTTTGCATTTGCTGTTCTTTAGAGAGACATGTCTGACAAAAGTTGTGGATTTTTTAATGTAGCTTTAAAAAAAAATCAGTATTATCACCACAATATCTGCAGTGTGGCAGTTTATACTCTAGTACTGGGGCATCATACCGCAGACATGTAGCATGATGTTCCACCCAGTCACATTATCCTAATACCAGGCTGACCAGTCCTAACAGTAGCGTCTATTGCCGAGTACCTAGTGGTACAGTTGTTAGTACCATTTTTGTAAGTCTTTGGTCTTTGGTATGACTGCTGAAGTTCAAACTTGTGACCCCTCGCATCCTTGGTGGACACTAACCATTTTGGCCACCGGAGCATCATAGAAAAGAGATATACATGTACTATTTGGAACCTGTTTTTCCTTTACGTTTAAAATATTGTCAGTTATCAAAGTAAGCTAGAAAGTAAATTATTGAAATTATTGAAAATGAAGAAAATATTTATTGTAAACTAATTGGCAAGTTACAGAAGCAAGATGCCAAGGCTTGCCAGGTGGTGATCACATGGATGATGGTCTTGTCTGGTTCATGTTCCGAGTTTTGCAAAAAAGGGAAACATGCAATATTCGTAGATGGATTTTACTGAAAGAACTGTACTTTTGTTTTCTTCCTTAACTGTTATTGCGTATAATTGCAGTCATTTAGTTCCACATTTGAAAGGTGAGAATTGTTAATTGTATATTGATTTGCTCAAAGTTATGAAAGATTTTTAGGGACAGGCTGCAATTTACTAAGTTGTCCTTGGATATATGTAGTTAAAATCTTTTGTGATGTAAAATTGAAAGTATAAAAACGCTATGCAACAGACTACAAATGTTGAAACATGACCAATAATTTACCATATATGGTTCATTAATCGGGCGAGAAATCAGCCATGTCAACTGGCTGTATTTTTTGCTGTTACGATAATGTTAAGGATCAGCAGAATAACTATTTTTGTGGATTGGTGACATTATTATCATGATGATCTTAATCGTATGCAGCAAGAATTTCATGTGCGATCCCAGTCAAAATCTGGCCAGGTGAGATCTCCATATTTATATCCACTAGTACCAGTGTGGCGTCAGCAATACATTGAACATAGTTTTAGATCGAAGCATACTGTTGTGTACAATTCACACACATGCAAACTTTTTCAGAGCAAATGATTTTCTTCTGGTAATTATTTTTAGTCCATCAGTGATCTGTTTTACTTCAAGATATTATATTTATTATTTGACTACATGTACACTGGTCATGTAGAGCTCACCATTATAATGCAGATCTTGTTATTTACTGTGCATATAATGCAGATCATGTTATATGCTGTGCATATATTGCAAATTGTGTAATTTACCGTGTATATAATGCAGATCATGTTATGTACTGTGTATATAGTGCAAATCATATTATTAACCCTGTATATATAACTAGAGAAAGATTTACATTTAGGTATAAAGTTGCTCCATTCAAATTGTACTCTCAGGATAGGACTCAAAATTATCTGTAATTCCCTAGTGCATAAAAGAACTAGCTAATTTCAGGACCCTTGTTCTCCTTCAGTACTCTCTTACTAGTTCCCTGGATAATGCTTGAATTTGAAGACATTTTCTGAAATATGCATGTACCATGGATATTGTTTTGTTGAATTTGAAGGCTTTTTTCGTAAGTTACCATAGTGCACTTGTACACTTTAGTCTTGGAGAAGCACTACCAACAGCTTTAAGAACCAGTTGATCAGATAAAGTTAAATTCTGGCTGAAATGGTGTTAAAACATAATTTTGTAATATGTGAGGAGAATTAGATTGGTTTTACAACCCTCCAGTCTGCCCCACCCCCACCCCAGAAAACAAATACAAACTGTGCAAATATCAAATATGAATATAATACTCAAGACATTTAAGACTAAGGTTCAACAAGGCAAGACTTTGTCTTGTGTTCCATGTTGTTTAAGAGATAGCTGAATACATGCAAATATTGGAACAAAGCATTTAAACCAAAGCTCATACAAATCACATAGGTAATAAATATTTTTGCATTGCATAATTCACAGACAGATATTTACAACATTAAGCAATAAGAAATTGTTAATTTTTTTTTTATTCTCTGCCTTTTGAACAGAACATTCTACTTTCATGGCATATTATCAAGGTGTGCATTGCTAATGGACTGATTGGTTGACTGGACCTGTTCTTAGGTACTTTTATGGTTAGTTGAGTTTTACCTTGGGCAAATGAGCTAACCTTCCAGAAAATCAGATTATTATGATTGACACCTGTAATTGTTACACCTGACTTGATTAACTTTGATGTATTATATTTTGGCATTGACATACATTTACCTATTTATCAGTCCCTCTCTTGAGGTTTCTTTCATTTTGGATATATTTAAATGAATGCATTACCCCAGAGTGGCATAGCTTGCTGGAAGGAAATCAGATTATTGTTATTGAGAGTTATGATTGTAGCCCATATCTTGATAAGATTATATAATACTTTGGCAATGATGACATAGTTCTGTCCTAACTGACTGAGAACTAGAACCGAATTTCATTTATAAATTTCTTCTTCACTATAGGTGTGTTTTCAGCAGTCTAGAGAGTGATTTATTACCTTGACATTTTTGATAGTCCATTTATGTTAACATTAAATACATGAAGAAAAAAAGTATGGTCATCACAAAATCTCACTTTTGATCTTAAAATTTAATCTTCTGGAATTTGACTTGAAATGAAATTTCTCATGAAAAGATTTGAATTATTGTACATTTGTTTGTTTGATACTACCTATCTATTGTGGATTTCATTGTTGTTATAAACAATGACTTTAAAAACACATTGAAAAATATATCCTTTGATGAAGACAATTGGAGTCTTTCCCAGATTGATGAATTTTAGTACCATCGAAAATGTAATTTATAACACTTCAACAAAAACTGAAAGAAAAATGTTTTTAACAGAACTTAATCTACATGTATATTCAAAAAAGTTTTAATCTTCATTGCCAAGACTGGTCCCTGCAGTGTTAATTGTTATTTTTTTTTAATGAATTATGGATTCATTATTAATAATTTTTAATGCATGGAATTATGGATTCTTTATGAATAATTTGTAATGCTTGGAATTATGGAATCTTTATGAATAATTTTTTATGCTTGGAAATATTGAATCGTTATAAATAATTCATTATGCTTGGAATTGTGGATTCTTTATTAATATTTTGGTATGCTTGGAATTTTGGAATCTTTATGAATAATTTGTTATGCTTGGAATTATTGATGTTTTTGAATAATTTGTTATTCATGGAATTATTGATTTTTTGAAAAATAATTTGTTATGCTTGAAATTATTGATTTTTAAAAAAAAATTGTTATGCTTGGAATTAGAATTATTGATTCTTATTGAATAATTTGTTATGCTTGGAATGTTTGCTTCTTTTTGAATAATTTGTTATTCTTGCATATTGCTTCGTTTTAATGCATGCATGGCTAGTAAGTAAATATGCTTTGTTGGAAATTTCTGAAGCTTCTTGTAAATAACTAAATTTATTTGTAATAATTCCTATTTCAGGTAACAATTGTGAAATTGACATGACAGTGAAATTTGATGCCCTCAGCTGCCCAAAACAGCTGTGTGCCTCGTCATCATACTGTCAGCCCTTGATCCAGGACGGGTTTCGTTGTGAGGGATGTGCAAACCAAGTGGACAGCCGAACTCAAATTCAACCTGTCTATAATCAGTTTTGTCAGCTGACCACTCGCAGCTTCCCAAGGGGCTCATTTTTGACTTTCCCAGCATTGAAGAGCAGGAACAGGTTCACCTTCCAGATGAAGTAATTATAAATCAGAATTTTTTAAAAACAGATCTTGATCAAATATAACATAGGTTTGTTTCATTTAGTAATAAGCACAGGTTGTAACTTCATTTTGTTCCTCCCAATGTGCCCAGACTGGAGGTAGGGTTTGTATGAATCCTTGTGGATCATGATGAAATTCTGAACATATTGTTGTCATCTTCTGAGATAATGTACAGACAAATAGGCCAGCTGTGGCAAATTTTTTGTTGGAGTTGTCACTCGTTATGCAGCACAGCTGAATCCTGAACAAGACCTGTTTGTTGTGATACAGCTAGCAATTATCATCATGTAAAGTCTTCGTACTTCAGCAATTTATGTATGAGTTATTGCCCTTACTAACTAATTGATACAGTATATAAGAGAATTGTGTGAATGTTCACCTGCTTTCAGTTTTAAGTGGATTTCAATGAAATCTATTATGTATTTCAGATACATCAGTGATCAATCATGTTGCTTACATGACTGATTCACCTGTTTATTTCACCATAGTGATCAGCCTTTTCATGAATGAAATTCATGGGGTGTAGAGTACATGCTCTTATTTAGTGCTTACTAATCACTGAATAAAAGTATTTAAAATATAACCGTCATAGTCTCAAACGACATAAATTATAACTATATTATAAACTGAAAAGATGATAAATAGCTCTGTAACATCACATTGCCTTCACCATCTCGGAAATATTTCATTGGTTTCCTACTAATAAAAAGGTTAAGAAAAATAGCATCGGAACAGCTAACTCTCACACCAGGGCCAGAAACTCTACTCAGTGTAAATTCTGCAATTTCACTGTTTGCTCTGTTTTAAAATGTACATATTTAAATATCATTTCATCAAACATTCCTTAATTACCACTTGTTATTATTTATGTATCAATGAGCACTATAGTGACCTAGTTGATGGTGCTAGGATCTCATAACATATGTTGTCATGAGAATCATGGCAGACGAATTAAAACGGGCATGAAGTTTAGTATATTGATGATATTATAATTTGTGACCAAGTCAAAAAATTATGCCAATAAAACCACAGAAATTTCTTCATATATAGTTTTTTTAAAATGCTATTGCTGTATATAGTTCCTTGTAGTAAACCGATTACAAAGAGAAGATAGTTCCTTGTAGTAAACCGATTACAAAGAGAAAATAGTTCCTTGTAGTAAACCGATTACAAAGAGAAAATAGTTCCTTGTAGTAAACCGATTACAAAGAGAAAATATCATGGAATATTCATGGAACCACACTCATTTTTACTTCATAGAAAATAAATCAATAGATTTTCAAATTTTTTCATCCTCAGAAAATAAATTATTAGAGTTTCCAGTAGCTTTTATTTCAGCCTCTTTTTTATTTTACAGAAAAATAATCAATATATTTTCCAGAAGTTTTACTTTTATTTCATCATTTTTATTTAACACATTAAGCCTGGAGGTTTTTGCTGTTTTTGAATGAAAAGCAAGTAGGAAACACATTTTGGGAACTATTTCTGAATACATCCTAATACATCAGCTTCCAAGCAATTGTCCATTAGACCAATGTCTAGTTGTGCTAAAAACAAAGTTTTCCATTGGTTAATTTACTTGCCCAAGAGCAGAAGGTGAAAAGTTGGATTTTAAAAAAAAAAATTTTTGCTTTAAGTTTTCGTATGGAGAGGACTCTTTATTAAAAATGTCCACCTTATCCTACTTTTTGCACAGGTTCACCTGTCTGTGTGCACTTCAGACTGGTCTGCCTTAGATCTGAGGCCATGAAGTCTAAGATCTGGACACAAAATTGGATTCTGACCATGGGTGAATTTTGGGTGGAAAACAAACAGGTCCAACAAACTAGGGTTTTCCCTCTGTTTTTTGTAATGCAACTATAATGTCCAGATTATTTGGTAACATTGTAGAGCTAAATCTGTCTACCTTTCTATAATACCACCCACTTTAGTGTATCATACATGGTCTCAATGCTACAGACCTTGGCAGTAGGCTACTAGATTCTGTACTGTAAACATGGCACTAAGGATTAATGTGTTAACTTAAAAATAGTCAATAGATTTTCCAGAAGTTTTGCTTTTATTTCACCTTTTATACTTAGCAGAAAATAAATCAATAGATTTTCCAGTAGATTTGCTTTTTTTTTGAAGAATGATTGCAGAAAATAATAGTGACTAAAACCATCCACTTCACGTTAACATTGAAAGGTTATTATCATAATTTAGGTCGCTCTTATCTGTAGATCTATTGATGACAGACCCTGTAATTTTCATTCCTATATTGAACCCTACACATCATGATTAACCAGAAAGGTGTGCTTGGATTTTATCAATTCTCTCACCATAATATAGTAATCACATTGTAAAACTAATTTTATACACATCAAATTCACCCTTTCTGACCATATTGGTGTGGCTTAAGTGCTTTGGTTATTGATAAGGTCACTTCAAAAAGTTCAGAATAGGACCCAAGTACATAAAAACCTAAGTTCATTAAGAGGTCATAACCTTTGAGGAATATGAAATTGAAGAGACTATCTGGCCATTAACCTGTCTGTCCACTTGTTAGTCGCACATATATACCTATTGACTTTCAGGGCAAGATATAGTCAGATTGACATTTGACTACATAATGTTAAATTTTAGAAATAAAATTGCCGACTCGTCACATATTGCTGGTGAATACATATTTGAAAATGTGAATGGGGGGAGTTATTTTCACTGGCCAGGCTGGTGAATACATATTTGAAAATGTGAATGGTGGGAGTTCTTTTCAGTGGCCAGGCTGGTTTTACATATAATCATATTCACATCAGTGATGAATTGTATAACACGTATATTAGACAGCCCAAGGAATGCAAGCTACTAGACTTTATGGCATAGAATTTTTATTTAAATCTTTGAAAGAAAGAGCACAACCCCAAGTAGGGTTTAAGACTATTACCATTTGGGGATTTTTTGCTTTTAAAAGGGCAGAGGCAATATGTTTACAGGACAAAAGGTGTTGTGTATTCCCATTTGGGGAACTTTTGCTTTTAAAATGACAGGCAATATGTTTACAGGACAAAAGGTGTTGTGTATTCCCATTTGGGTATTTTTGCTTTTAAAATGACAGCCAATATTTTTACAGGACAAAAGGTGCTGTGTACTTCTTCTGTCCTGTGTGTTCATAATTACATGTACCTGCATTTTAAGTTATTTTTTGCATCAGTTCTCGTGTTTTATGTTCAAATTTTTAATTTGAAAAACTCCCTTTGAAACCTATCTCTAAAGGAAATCAAATTGATCATATTTTTGTCATTCATGGACAACTTTCAGTGATGTGTTACAGAATAGACATTTTTGTCAGTAGTGTTTTTGATGAACAGATGCACATTTTTTTTAGGTCAGTGATAGTTATGGCAGGTTTTGCTTATATTGAAAGACATACTTATTATTTTATTCTCTTGTCTGCAGAAATGGTATGATCTTGCTGTAAAGTACTTGTTAATATATAGGATGCTTGTTGTAAAATACTTGTTAATATACAGGATGCTTACTGTACAGTACTTGTTAATATCCAGGATGATTGCTGTACAGTACATGTTAATATACAGGATGCTTGCTGTAAAGTATTTGTTAATATATACAGGATGCTTACTGTAAAGTACTTGTTAATATATATGCTAATATACAGGATGCTTACTGTACAGGTAACTAACGGCATATTGGAAGTGATATCTGATATACATGTAATTGCGGTTTTCCAGTTTGTTTCATATAAATCATTTTATGTCACGTTTTAGACCAGAATAGAAGGAATTTTCAATATCATGTTGTGTCAATTACATTGTATATCACATTAATTGTCATACCTGTTCTCTGTTCATTGCTCATACATCTCAAGTTAGGTATACTCAGTGAGAAACCTTATCTTCACTTCATGAGTCACTGTTACTTTCAAAGAATAGAGTCCTTTGCTTTAGAAATTTACAAGTTATTTTATTGTGGTGCCCACATTGCCGGAAGTTTGACGTGGCACTCACCTCGGCATCTGCTTTCATGACCATATATCCAACTGTCTGTCTACACCCATGACTAAGGTTGATGTTTTAAGTTTTAATCTTAGTAGCTAAATAAAAGATAGGTTTGACAAGTCAGGTTGCTTTTGGTATTGTAGCAGTATACCTCCAATTCAGTAGAGCATAGACCCAGATCTTGTGTGGCATGATTGATGGCATTTGATCAGGTTCCATTTGAAAGTGCTTGATGCAATAACAGCAAGACTTTTGCAATGCATTTGTCAAGGCCCAAGAATTTAATTTTACAATATATTTTGTTTCCCAAAAGTTTTTGTTAACAGACGAACTTTGGAGAATTTACATTTAATAAAGATTCCACAAGTTTTTTTTAAAAATCACATGTCTAAGGAATAATGACCTTGGAAAGCCTCTTGTCTAAGTGATACATTCTTGGGAAAATGTACTTGTCTAAGGGATAAAGACCTTTTCAAAAGCTACTTTGTCTAGTGGATAAAGACCTTGGAAAAGCCATTATTATGGGATAAGACTATGGAAAAAGTGATTGTCATTTGAT
This sequence comes from Unio delphinus, assembly GCA_029339505.1. Taxonomy (NCBI): domain Eukaryota; kingdom Metazoa; phylum Mollusca; class Bivalvia; order Unionida; family Unionidae; genus Unio; species Unio delphinus. The sequence continues at coordinate 10,961,841 of JAQISU010001236.1, forward strand.
AAAGACTTTGGAAAATCCAATGTCATGGGATAAAGACCTCAGAAAAGACATTTTCATGGAATAAAGTCCATGGGATCAAGACTTTGCAAATGGCAAGTACCTCCACCTATCACACGGGAAACTCTAGTTCAATTCCCCATCAGAGAGACATATATCTGAGGCATCTACACCTTGTTCATTCATTTTAAGAATAAATGAGGGAGAGATGTAGCGTAATAGGAGGTCATTCTTGTGCCTACCACAGTATTATGAATGTTAGAGCGAATGTTTCCAACCTTAATCCTTTTTCTGACTCAGTTGAAAGCAACATGGATATTGACCCTTCTTTATGCTGATAGCCCAAGCAACATGGATTTTGACCCTTTATGCTGATAGCCCAAGCAACATGGATTTTGACCCTTCTTTATGCTGATAGCTCAAGCAACATGAATTTTGACCCTTCTTTATGCTGATAGCCCAAGCACCATTGATTTTGACCCTTCTTTATGCTGATAGCCCAAGTACCATGGATTTTGACCCTTCTTTATGCTGATAGCCCTAGCACCATGGATTTTGACCCTTCTTTATGCTGATAGCCCAAGCAACATGGATTTTGACCTTTCTTTATGCTGATAGCCCAAGAAATCCAGGTTTCACTTTTGCTTCTATAGTGTCAGGTGCTGATTTTCACAGGCAGCATTTTGCATAGTATAATCTTTATTTGCACTTGTGACATTCTGCTTCTTTTGCTGGATATTGGTCTAGATCTTGTGCATTCTTTTCTGCTGACATTATTTTGTCGAAGTTTTTGGGATTTTATGTTTCTGTTTACCATATTTCAGTGAAGACAATTTTACTGCATTGCTTCAAGTCATTCTTTCTTCAGTTGATTGTACAGTTGACTGTTGCTTTTTTACAGTCACATTTTGTCAAGCTTGATTAACGGCAGTCTCTAGAGTTAGATTCACATCTCTCTTTGGAATGAAATACTGCATGTATCTGCCATGGGCTTACTTTTCATTTGAACTTCTGTCAGGTTGAACGAAGACAAAAATTTCATCAGTCTCACTTTTCATGGAGTACATGAAGGTATTTCAGATGCTTGACAAAAAGCATTCTTAGCATTTAAACTTTTTCACAGGTTTCAGGTCTCGAAAAGTTGTTTTGATTTATCAATTGTGTGATTAGGATTTTAATTTTATTTTTAACATAGCTTTAATAATTCTTTTCAAGGATTGTACCTAACTTCCAAGCTCTGTACCATAAACATCATTTTTGATTCCCCAAAATGGGTGGTATCACAGAAAATTAGACAGATATAGGTCTACAGTGATAGCAAATAATGTAGACTTTTTATTTGCATTACGAAATACAGTGGGATAAAGATAATTTTTTAGATCTGATATTTTAGGCCGAAAATGACTAGTTTACAAACCTAGAATTGGTGTCCAGAATTTTGACTTTTTGGCCTGAGATCTAAAGCAGACCAGTCTGAACTGCACATGGAGAGGTGAACCTTTGCAAAACGTTGGAAAAGTTTGTCATATGGTATGGCCAGGACTTGAAAATGATGTGTCCAAGTTTCATAAAAGATAGTCCAATTTGTACCTTTTTCTGCATACAGTGAGCAGAATAGCTTATCCCAAGCATCTTTAGTACAACTACTCATTCGACTCTATGAAAATCTCTCGGAATAAATGCATTTGGATGTACTCAGAAGGAACCCCCCAAAATATGTTTCTTACTTCAGTTTTATGTGAAAATGACTAGAATCTCCAGGGGTTAATGAGTTAAATGTTTTACCTTTTTAGATTGGAATTTGATGGAGCTTTTGTCCTTTTCCTATCAATTTTAAATTAACAACACATCAGCTCGAAGTAACCAGCATAGTCTAAAACCCTTCAACATGTTCTAATGCAGCTTAGTAATAACATTGTCTCATGGATCTATATGTGCCTTTCCATTTAGATAGGGTTGTGGCCCTTGTAGATTAGCTTTTTATCTTTACATGGGATATTGATTTTTATCATCATATCAAAAAACATTCAGCATTTTCTGATGCATCCAGATGGGAACTTGGTACTTTACACATAGATGGTATTTTATAGTTTTGGTCTTGTCTTTTCCATTTTGGACATAGTTCAACAGTGGCCCTTGTAAATTAGCTTCATATCTTTACATGCGATATTGCTTGTAATCATCATAAATTTAAAAAAAAACATTCAGCATTTGTTATGCAGTCTGATTGAAACATGGCTCAATGACATTGATGTATATTTTATGGGTTTTGTCTTGCTCATTTTAGACAGAGTTCACAGCCTTTAAGTAATACATGTACTTTTAACTTGCCAGCTAAATTTTCCTTGCTTTCTTTCTAGATGGTTATTAGCCAAAATGCTCTATTTTCGAAGATGTGCCAGCTTTGCTATGTTTTTATCATTTGGATTACCCCATACTGTATTACAGTAGTCTAAATAGGGTTATATGTAACTGTTATAAAATATTTTTCTGTGCCTTTCAGGGAGAAAATGTCTTATCCTACTTGGAAGTCGTAAACTTTAATTACCTTTTTTCTAACTGATACGTTTGACACCTTTAGTTTATGATAGGTTATTATCTACGAAAACACCTAGAAAAGCATACCATGGGGTGCACAGTGGGGGTTTAAGATTTGGGGAGAGATGGGGCCAAATCGCTAAAAACATTCTGCATTAAAGATATCTCACAGTACATTGTTAACCATGGTGATAATGGACTTGTAAGAAAAACGATGCCCTGTCTACTCATGGTCATCGAGTTTTGGTTTAGAAATTTTTTCCAGTAAATGAAACAAGACATACATAAATTGTGAAAATATTTATGAAATTCGAGGAAAAGTGTGGAAATTATAAAGACCTGAATTTGTATAGGTGATATAGGAAATATTTTCTATGTGCCTTGCAGACTTGCCACCATCATTGAGATGGGGATTGGTAGCTTTAGTCTTGTCAGGTTGGTTTTTGTTGTACATGGGTTTCAGTCCTTTAATAGATCAGTACTGACAAAGACAAGAAAGGAATTGCATAAAGTGAATCATGGGTGTCCCAGTGTACAGAAACTAGGTTGCCTGACAAATTCACATTGAAGAATGAACATTTCTTTTCATCACACCTGACCTGTAATCTGAGATGGGTGTAAGATGGGTGTAAACGTTAAAAAAGTTAAAGTAAACTGATACAGTCTGTGCACATTCAGACCAGACATAACAAAGTCATGTGGTGTGTGTGTGTGTGTCTATATATATATATATATATATATATATATATATATATATATATATATATATATATATATATATATATATATATATATATAACAACCCATTTATAATACACTGGATTAATGTATATATCAGATTTCTCTGTATGTATATATGTATGTATGTACGTACGTATATATGTATGTGTGTGTGTGTGTATGTATGTATGTATATATCTATGTATGTATATATCTATGTATGTATATATCTATGTATATATATATATATATATATATATATATATATATTATACTATTTAGATCATGTATTTGGCACACAATATCCAATAGATCAATGAACTTGACTGTTGCATGTTTCAAGCAACTGTTGAATTGTCATAGGAGCACCTGATTACTATTGAATCAACTTATCTTTGAATTTTTTTGGTACCAAATAACACCTTAATGAAGTAAAATTCAGAGGTGACTAGGTTTATCAGTTGTATATAGAATAAATTTGTAACTATTTTATTTTTTGTCACAGCTTGCTATCTTGCCTTTGAATGTTTTTATAATAAATTTCACAATTATATGATTGCCACATTATTTTTAGCAAAAAAAAAGAATTTCAGAATCACACATACACACACATGTAAATTTCTTGTAATAAATTCTGATAATTTTATTACAGGTTTGCGACACAGGAAAGAAATGGGCTTCTTTTCTACAATGGACGTTTTAATGAACAGCATGATTTTGTTGCCTTGGAGATTATTAATGGACAGCTTCAGTTTTCCTTCTCACTTGGTTCAAACATCACAAACGTGTCGCCTTACTTGGAAGGGGGAGTACATGATGGAAATTGGCATCAAGTAACTGTTTCCTACTTAAACAGGGTGAGTGTTAATCATACACAAACACACACACACTCTATATATATATATATATATATATATATATATATATATATATATAGTTAATGAACTGAGCTCAATATACATGTCTCTTGAGAATTTGACAGATTCCTTATTTGGTTCGCAATTCTTCTCGATGTGTGAGTGAGTGAGAGAGAGAGAGAGAGAGAGAGAGAGAGAGAGAGAGAGAGAGAGAGAGAGAGAGAGAGAGAGAGAGAGAGAGAGAGAGAGAGAGAGAGAGAGAGAGAGAGAGAGAGAGAGAGAGAGAGAGAGAGAGAGAGAGAGAGAGAGAGAGAGAGAGAGAGTAGCTGTGTAATATATTAGGGCATTTATTTTTAGTTATCATTGTCATAGCTGTGTAATCTGTTGGGGCATTTTTAGTTCTTGTCATTATCGGTTTTGTTCTTGTCATTATCATTCCTGTGTTATCTATTTTGTACATGTTTTCTTCTTATCATTGGCATTGCTGTGTAATCTATTTGGGCATGTTTTGTTTTTGTCATTATCATTCCTGTGTAATCTATATGGGCATGTTATGTTTTTATCATTGTGTAATCTATTTGGGCATTTTTAGTTCTTGTCATTGTCATAGCTGTGTAATATATTAGGGCATGTTTTCTTGTCATCATTCCTGTGTAATCTGTTTGGGCATGTTTTGTTCTTATTGTCATTGCTGTGTAATCTATTTGGGCATGTTTTGTTCTTATCATTGTCATTGCCATATAATCTATTTGGGCATGTTTTGCTCTTGTCATTATCATTCCTGTGTATTTGGACATGTTTTGTTCTTACCATTGTTTGTGACTGTGCAGTGTGGCTTCTCTTAGCAACCAGGTTGAAAGCTTATATTCAACATTTTATTTAGAATGACTGAGCAATGTTTGATCAAACTTAGTTTGAGTGTTTCTTAGAACATGCCCTAATGAAACTAGGTATGCTGTGCTTCCTTCAGGAGTGGTGTGGCTTCCATACCAAAAATATGGATTCCTCAGAACAGCCTAACAGATTTTTGATCACTGTTGGTATGAATGTTTATTTAGATCAGTTTTGGTGTTTCTGGATCAGTTTAGGTGTTTCAGATGACTTTTGCATTGTGGTCTCCAAGGTAACAAGGTGTAGAACCTACAAATGATATTTCCCATCAAGTAAGTCAACTGCTGCTAAAATACCAAATAAAGAAAATCGATCACAGAAGAATTTTCCCTTCAAGACTGCTTTACATACCAGACCAAATGTTATGGTTGGAGTTCTACCTTAGTTGGATTAAACTTAATGGTCTTAACATGAAAAACTTTCACATCCACACCAAAGATACCAGGGCATTATTTTGGTTACTGGATGCGATACGCCATGGTTCAAACCACAGCCGAGTCATACTAAAGACTTATAAAAAATACTAACAGCTGCTTTGCTAGGCATTCATCATTAAAAGGTTAGTGTTAGGACTGGTTGGCCAGGTGTCAGGTAAATGTGACTGGGTGGGACGTTGTGCTACATGTCTGTGGCATGATGCCCCATTGCTAGACATCACTATAAACTGCCACACTGCAGACATCATAGTAATATGGCTGAAAAATTGTTAAAACTACATGAGAAAACCAGATTTCACACACACACACACACACACACACACACACACACACACTGGGATAAAAAGAATGCCAGGTAATAACATCACACTAGCTTTTCTCTCTTGTATTGTCAGTTAAAATAAGGATTTTTAAAATTCCAGACTAAAAATTTAGTATCACACGTGTTATGAACTAATTTTTATCTGCAGCATAGGGGCATTTCGTGATTTAAAAAATGTATATCACTGCTATTTCCTAAATGAGTTTGAGATAAATTTTTATTTGTCAAGCGTATGTAGACCATTATATTATGGACAAAAGTCAACTTAATGTTTACACAGTTTTTTGTATGTCATACCTTATTCATCAGACAGACAAATGAAATTTATCTAAGTTTGCAAATGGAAAAGAAAATTTGTTTTAACCCCTTTAGTACCAAAGTTCCTATGTTGAGTGTTTCTCTGTCCTACATTATACCTACTGTATTCAATGTTTATTGGTAATGCTAGACATAACTTAAGTTGTTGGTAATCATGAATAATTGATTGAAATGTTGTTTGGAGTTTAATGCCATTTTCAACACCTGATAATACATGGTGGCCAGTGTAACTGCTGGAGGAAGAACCATGAAAACCCCCAGTAAGAGCCACCAACCCATCAGAGGCTACTGGTGAGCTTTCCCACATACCCACATTGGCTGAGCCAAAGACTTGAAACAATGCAGACAGATGTGAGATGGCATGATTGGTAAAGGCAAGCACTTTAGACCACTTAGACACCCGGATTGAAACAATCTGTTATATGACATATTGACATGTGCATGTATTGTGGTAGTTACCATGGCATATATCATTACACGGTTTTCATATCCAAGTTATATATATCATTACTCAGCTTTTCTATCAGTGACAGCTACATTTCCTTATGAAACATATAATCAATTAAATCCCCATCAAAACTGAATAGGAGGAACCATGTAGCTAAAACAAAGAAATAAGTAAAGGAAAAAAAAAGAAAGAAAGAAAACGTTTTAGTCTAAAAGTTAATGTCTTGTGTAGGGGGCATTTGATATGTTACAGTTGTACAGAACATGTCCTTTATACACATCCTTCATCTTTATGTTGACCTAATTTTTGGGCAAAGCGGAATGCAGTGGGACTATTTTATGGGCAGACTTGCTGGGTAGGATGGATAATCATACAAAGAGGTGACATTCAGTAAATTGTATTTCACTCAGCAGTGTAACTTAATAGTTCTCTCCTGAGAGCATTGGAGAGTCCTGATTAGATAAAACGGTGTGCATTGATTCTAGCCAATGCTTCAGCACAGCCAATAAATACCACATGTGGGTATATATGGAGCATTTTGCATTTCTTTTCATTTGTTGTCAATTTTGGGAAATTTAAAGAAAATGTAAGCTTACAAAATATTGCTGTTTGTTTTGTAGATTGTAGTTGTTGACATTATTGATTGGTTTGTGGAAGTAATAAAAATGCAACTAGACAGTAGTCTAGGAAAGTGTACATTTACCTGGTTAGTTACAGATGGTATCTGCTAGGTGTTTTGTCACTTCATACCATGGTAAAGTTTGATTTATGACATTTCAGGCAACAAGTTAGGTTTCTTGTGTAATTGGACAGATTTTATCTCTACTAATAAGAGCTTGCAAAATTTCAGTTGCATTACAGCTGTTGAATTTCAAAAACAGTGAAGGGTAAATTGCTTGGTCATTTAATTGGTCTCAAATTTCTCCTTGTGTAATTATCAAATAAATTATAAGCTCTCAGTTCTGGACTAGGTAACTGATATGGTATAGAAGACCAGACTGACATCCATATTTCTGTTATGGAAGGCACACCACTGACATCTCACAAATTGTTAAGGTTGTATTTTCATACTTTACCAGAATGACTGAATTATCATAGTGGACACATTTAGAAGCAGTAATTATCTCTTAGTTTTATTTACCTAATTTCTCTATGAAGGACACTTGTCTACAGAGAACAAAATGCTGCAACCCCTTAGGATAGTGTTATAGACAAGTTTCATTTCACTGAGAAAATAATGCTCCATGCAGGCTGAAGAAGTACCTAGCAGACAGAACTGTAAACCAACCTTGTTAGTATACTTTTTACAAATTTTCAAATTATAAGATGGAACAAAATTGATAATTGTCAAAAATGATAAATTTTGAAAAAAATTGTTTCACTTCAGCAACTTTTGAATGACTTCGCAGATTGAAACCTACTTGTTTGAGAATTTATGCTAAGAAGCAGTTTGTCAGGCTTTTGATTTTGAGCAGTTTCTGTTAAATTTGTATAGAGTTATAGCCAATGTTTGACTTAAAAAATGTTAGCCTTGCATATCAGTCAGAGCTTTCATCAGCAGTTGTACCATGGGGGTTTAGTGAGAACATCTAAGACTGCAATGATTAAAAAATCTCAAAATGTTAAGAGAAACAAATATAGGATAATTTTTATTCTTCTGTAGTGTATCTGTGCATGATGAATGCAGTACCTTGGTGTGCAATTAGAAATGATTCTGTTTGTTCTTCACTGACCAAGAATCAAGGCAATTACTTCCAAACTCGAAACTGTTTATTTAATAAAATTACTTATTAAAGTTTCTGTTAATATGTGTGTTTTCAAAAGGTGATAAATTGAGTTTAAGGAAATCTTTTGACAGCATTAATGATGATGATGTCATCAGTAAGTCATCCTGAGATGTAATGTTTTGCAATGATCGTTATAACCAATTCTCAATTTTCCTGGGAGAGACACATTTAATTAAAAAATCATTGATATTTAAGAAAAGAATTAGCAGAGAAAACAATCATTCTAAGTAGTTTCTTTAAACAGATATGTAATTAATCTTTTAATTGGAAATTGACCACTCAGGTGGTGGCCTGAGTGGTTTTATGTGGAAGGTCTCGGGTTCAAATCCCTAGCTGAGTTATAACAAAAACTTTAAAAAATGGCAGATGCTTTAAGCATTAAGAGTTTAGTGCTAAGATGGGTCAACCAGGTGACACGATAATGGGTGGGACATGATGTTATATGTCTGCGGCATGATCCCCCCTCCATCACTTGTAAACTGGTACACTGCAGACATTGTTGCGATATAACGGAGATTTTTTAAAAAGCTACATTAAAAATCAAAGTCACACATGCACACAAATAAATGGAAGTGTTGAAGTTCCTATACCATGTACATATTTGTTAAACATGTACACTTGTTTCCATTTTACTGATTGGTTAAGTGTTTACAGGTAGTAGACTAAACCAGGGTGAGCTGCTTACGCTTTGGGGGCATCAGTGTTGCATGTTCTTTTATAAGCATGATTAGTTACGATACGGCAAATACAAATGGTAGTTTGTCCAATTTAATTCAGTAACAGAGAATACTAACAAGGTACATGATTTACATATATTTCAAGCATTCTGATGAAGAAAAGAACCCAGAACAGTTAGTGATAGAATATAGTACATCACTGGTCAATCTTAGTTGATTGGACAAGTGCCCAAACCCTATATTCTTGTAGCCCATGGGCTCAGGGCACAAGCTGTTTTTTTTATAAAATTCAGATGATGACGATGTATTTCATCCTGTTTTCAGACTGTGACCGTGACCGTAGGAGAGGATTGTGACACAATGATATCAGTAAAGTATGGGAATAGAATCAACTACACCTGTGCTGCACAAGTCACTCTGGTCCTCCCCATAGAGTAAGTATCACTATTTCGTTGTAGTTATCTTCTTTTTCTATAAATTCGGGAACATTATATGTAACATTTTTGAAACACAACCAGGACACTGACTCTAAGGTACACCTCTTTCTGTCTCTTTGTTATTAAGCTGCCCATTGGATTAAACATTATACCCTGTGATAATGAAGTATTTGATTATGATGTGTATAATGTTACTACCACTTAATGAAATGGTATCTATAAACATACTTTGCCTTATAACAGGTATTGTGTTATAAAGAAGGGCCTTGTAACGACAGTTGTTATTTAAAGAAAGGTTTTATAACAGGAACTGTGTTATAAAGATGGACCTTGTAACAAACTGTTATAAAGAAGGACCTTGTAAAAGAAACTATTATAAAGAAGGACCTTGTAACAGAAACTGTGTTATAAAGAAGGACCTTGTAACAGAAACTGTGTTATAAAGAAGGACCTTGTAACAGAAGCTGTTATAAAAAAGGACATTGTAACAGAAACTGTTATAAAGAAGGGCCTTGTAACAGAAACTGTGTTATAAAGAAGGACCTTGTAACATAAACTGTTATAAAGAAGGACCTTGTAACAGAAACTGTTATAAAGAAGGACCTTGTAACAGAAACTGTTATAAAGAAGGACCTTGTAACATAAACTGTTATAAAGAAGGACCTTGTAACAGAAACTTTTATAAAGAAGGACCTTGTAACAGAAACTGTGTTATAAAGAAGGACCTTGTAACATAAACTGTTATAAAGAAGGACCTTGTAACAGAAACTGTGTTATAAAGAAGGACCTTGTAACAGAAGCTGTATTATAAAGAGCTTCCTCATAACAGGAACAGTGTTATAATTAATGTCTTTATTTTGATGGGTTGCAGTAATGTTATTCACATCGAAGAATATAATTGTAACTTCATACTGCCATAAACCATGCATTCATGTGACCAAATGTTTTAGCCTATATATAGAAGTGTTGTTTGCAAAGTCGGGGGCACAAAAATAATATAAAATAAATTTGATTGACTAAAAATCATTATGGTAAATCAAGTTTATTTACTCCATTATTGTATATTTTGAACCTTGCAGATTATGTGAAGAATATATTTTTCATCAGTCATTTCAGTCAAAACTCGTTTTATTGATTTTACATCATGAGAAACTTTAAATGGTTACCAATGCAAACGACCTGGCTGGCTGCAATATGCTGATTGCACTGGATGCCCACAAATTTAACGATTCTAAAATGGCATGGTTTGCAGTAACTTTAAAACCATTGATACATAAGTATTTGATACAATCTTTGATTGCTTTAGGTATAGGTCTTGCATTTGAATTGAGGTAATCTGGTTCTTTGATGTCTTCTAGCTTACCATATTCACTCGCTTATAAGTCAAGTCAATTTGCAAACAAGAAATATCCTGATCTATCGTAGCATAAAATGAATGCAGATCAGGGTCTGTCTTGTTTCTTCAAATAATTACTCCTAAAAAAACCTACACAGACCTGGATCTACCAATGCCTGTGACATCAAATCTGGGTCTGTGCAGTTTGCAGTTGGATTTGAGCTTTCATCATTGAATTAGCAGGAGAGATTACATCAGTGATAGTCAATAATCTTGCTATAATTATATTAAAAGGATTACAAATGTTAGACATTGCAAATTACATTGCATATCAATGACACTTAACAGTTTGAAGTCATTCTCAGCTGAAAATTAAGTAGGTTCTATTCTGTTCATTTTTTTGGGGCAAGAATAATACCTTTGCATATGGTCCAGTTTATTCCGACAAGATTTCATATTAATGATTGTATCAGTGTGACATTTAATCAAGCTATTTATAGTAACATGTTTAAAGCTGTGTGCAGACTTTTACAGTTTTGAGAAAGTAGCAGTTAAAATCAAAAGTAAGATGTGGACCTTGGTAAGATAGATTATAGTTACACCTTAGTAAGTACTTACTAAGTACACCATAGTAAGTACTTAGTAAGTACTTACTTGGTAAGATAGATTTTAAGGACACCATATTGTAAGTACTTACTAAGTAAACCAAAGTAAGTACTTACTTGGTAAGATAGATTTTAAGTACACCATAGTAAATACTTGGTAATATAGATTTTAAATACACCATATTGTAATAAGTACTTACTAAGTAAACCATAGTAAGTACTTACATTGTAAGATAGATTTTAAGTACACCATAGTAAATACTTGGTAAGATAGATTTTAAGTACACCAAAGTAAATACTTGGTAAGATAGATTTTAAGTACACCAAAGTAAATACTTGGTAAGATAGATTTTAAGTACACCATAGTAAATACTTGGTAAGATAGATTTTAAGTACACCAAAGTAAATACTTGGTAAGATAGATTTTAAGTACACCATAGTAAATACTTGGTAATATAGGTTTTAAGTACACCATAGTAAATACTTCGTAAGATAGGTTTTAAGTACACCATAGTAAATACTTGGTTATAAGTACATCATATTGTAAGTACTTACTAAGTACACCATAGTAAGTATTTGGTAAGATAGATTTTAAGTACACCAAAGTAAAACACTTTCATTGCAATTTGATGGCTGTTATTTTGGTCTCTGATTCTTGTGTCTGCAAGAGTTAAAGAATTTTATGTTTTTGGTATGGTGTTGTGATTGTCAATCAGTTATCTTGTGACAGAAATTCCATTTTCTGACCAACATAATTGCTCAGCTAGGTGTGAATACGGTATACACTATTTCAGGACACTTCAACAGCTCGTGTCCACATTTTTTGAAATATTCAGAAAATTCTTAAATGTCTTCTGTCTGTCATCATGATTAATTTTCAAGTTGAAAAAACTTGTTTAATCATCGGTCAAGTACCATGATTATTTATCATGAAGTATCATAATTGTTTTTCATGAAGTACCATGATATTCCAAGAGAAGAGTTTATTTTATATAACAAGCTTTGGCATGCCTGCCTTAAAATTTTCAGTAGTGAATATTACAAATAGTACAAACTTTACATAGTTTTATTTTCTTGAAGGTGTGAGAAGATAACCAAAACATGCCATCGTCTGTTAGATGTCACAGGACCGCTGCAAATTGGTGGACTTCCTACCTTACCATCCAACTTCCAGATCCAAAACAAGGACTTTGTGGGTTGTATCAAGGACTTTCATATTAATGGCAAACTTTTGGATCTTAATACCTCTGTTGCCAACAATGGGACTGTTGTTGGGTGCCCAGTCAAGGTTGAAAACTGCCTGAGTTCCCCTTGTCAGAGAGGAGGTATGAAAGAGTTGAAAAATATCTTTATGTGATGAAAAAGCAGCATAATTGGGACAAAACGTTTGTAATTTATTTGACATTTTACCTGAAAAGAAAGCTTGAATACCTTTGTTTGCTCAAGACATGGTCATTGATTTTGAGTAAACATTTTTAACTAAAGAAAATATCTTACATGCTAATAGTAGTATAATATGAAAGTATGCATATCACCACTTAGGTAAATACAACAGAATCCATATAACCAATTACCCAAATACAACAGTATGCATAATACCAATTACCTATATACTACAGAATCCATATTACCAATTAGGTAACTACAACAGTATCTATGTTTCAAATTACCTAACTACAGCAGTATCCATGTATGATACCATTTAACTAAATACAACACATATATAACCAATTACCTAGGGGCCCCGAGTGGTCTAAAGCGCTTTCCGTTACGGATGACTGCCATATCACCTCTGTCTGTTTGGATTTGAGTTTAAGATTCGGCTAATGTAGTTATGTGAGAAAGCTTGCCAGTAGCTTCTCATGGGTTGGTGGTTCTTTCGTGGGTTTTCCTGGATTCTTCCTCCACCAAAAATACTAGCTGCCATGTATAGCCTATCATGTGCTGAAAAATGGTGTTAAATACTACAACAAAAACAACCAATTACCTAAATACAACAGTATCCATATTACCAATTACCTAAATACAACAATATCCATATTACCAATTACCTAAATTCAACAGTATATATTTTACCACTTACCTAATTACAACAGTATCCATATTACCAAAGTGCATGCATATTCCCAATTACCTAAATGCAACAGTATCCATATTACCATTTAACTAAATACAACAGGATGCATTTTACCAATTACCTTAATACAACAGTATCCATATTGCCAATTACCTAATTACAACAGTATCCATATTACCAATTACCTAATTACAACAGTATCCATATTACCAATTACCTAATTACAACAGTATCCATATTGCCAATTACCTAATTACAACAGTATCCATATTACAAATTATCTAATTACAACAGTATCCTTGTTACCAATTACCTAATTACAACAGTATCCATATTACCAATTACCTAATTACAACAGTATCCATATTACAAATTATCTAATTACAACAGTATCCATATTACCAATTATCTATTGCCAGTTAGTTAGACATAACAGTATACACCAGTTGGCCTGATATAACAGTATGCATATTGTTATCTAAATAAAACTATATGCTTATTACCAATTAACTGTATTGTCAAACTGGGTGTGGTAAATTTGGGTAAGAGCAATAAACGCGCTTGAAACAGTTGAAAACTCCTCAAACCATGAAGTTATGTACCAGTGAAAGTGTTATCTTCACAGTGAAACTTTATTACCAAGAAAATGTGAATTCACAGTGAACTGAATTGACTGAAGTTTGCAAAAATTTAATGGAGCTGAATTTAATGTAGCAAAAATATCTTTTCGGATAGTATGGAAAATGTAATATAGTTGAATTATTTTTATGGATAGAGTTGAAAATGTGATGTAGTTGAAATATCTTCAAGAATAGAGACGAAAGTTGAATGTAGTTGAAATATTGTTATTCTGATAAGAATTGATATTCATACACTGTTATTATTTCAATGGTCATTATTTGTTTGCATTGATGTTTTCAGGAACCTGTATGGAGGGTTGGGGTACATACTACTGTATTTGCCCAGAAAGAACAGCTGGAAAGGACTGCTCCCAAGGTTAGTTTAGTGTACATACCATGCATCTTTATTTAATAGGGGTTTGTTTTGTTTTTAGTCTCTGTCTGGCAGTGATAGTTTTATCATTTTTATATTAAATATTATCAATAATGTTCAGAGCTTGTATTCAAAGTGATTTAACATGCATCTTTTGTTGCGTAATGACATAATATTACAAATTGCTTGCCACACATCAGTGGCATAATATTACAAATTGCTAGCCACACATCAGTGGCATAATATTACAAATTGCTTGCCACACATCAGTGGCATAATATTACTAATTGCTTGCCACACATCAGTGGCATAATATTACAAATTGCTTGCCACACATCAGTGGCATAATATTACTAATTGCTTGCCACACATCAGTGGCATAATATTACAAATTGCTTGCCACACATCAGTGGTATAATATTACAAATTGCTTGCCACACAACAAATAGCAACATCATGCAAAATATTAAATATTATGTGATTAATAGAAATCATGTTAATTTGACATATAATGTATGAAACACATTGAATAATGCAATGTACCTCTAAATGCCAGTTTGACATTAATTTCATTGAATATTGCAATGTACCTCTCAATGCCAGTTTGACATTAATTAAATCTGTGTAACATCCTCCATTTATAATGTTGTTTGAGGCAAATTATAGTATTAGATGTATTGAAATGTGTTTTTTATCTTGCAACATTTTAAAGGAAGAATTTGACAAAACAATTGTCATGCCCAGAATTTTGAATTGGTATTTTTATTTAAATTTTTAAGGCTGAAACATTGGTGATATAATTTTAATAGGGCTTGCTAGGATCAAAATTGCCAGGGATTAGATTGAAATGAAGTATGGGTGCATAATTGGGGGTGGGGAATAGACAAAGTTTTTACAGGTGTACATTTCTCAGGGTTTCCGCGGGTCATGGAATCCTGAAAAAGTTTTGGAATTTAAAAAATAAATTTCAAGGGCCTTGAAAAGTAATGGAATTTGTCAAAACCTTGCAAAGTTTTGGAAAAGTCATGGAATTTCTGACAAGGGAGTTAAAAGAAATTGATTACTTCAAATTTCTTAGAGCACAGAGCACCAGTTAAATAAAACACAATAAAAAAGATACATTAGATAAATGGTTTCATTTCATATAACAAGAGTAAGTTCCCCTAGCAGTAGATATCATGTGGTTTCCGGTTTAGTTCGATTGAAAAATTCAAATGGTCAGCCGTGCCGCTTTGAGTAATTACCACTTGACGATATGTCAAATCAAAGTTAATTTCTTCCAAAAAGTCTGTTACTTCTTTTATATAACGTACAAGGTAAGTACTAATTTGATTTCGTTTATATTCCTTTATATTATTTATATTATATATTATATTATTATAAATATGATCAAAAGGGAAAACTGAGTGAAAACGATTACATATTTAATGAACAGTCTATTGTTGTATGTCTCTGATACATACGTTATATGTTTGGATTGACTAAAAAGGCATACATGTTGTAAACTTTCGCGCTAATATTTTGAATCGGAAACTTATAATTAGAATGGTATTAATTTGACAACTTAAAATGTTTGTGGTTTTTTTGAATATTCATTATCAAATTAAATGAAATTTAAAATACAAGAAATTTTGGTAAAGATGCATCTTTCAATGTGCACATTTATCTGTCTTTTTCGTAACATATAACAGCAAAACGGAAAAATGTTCTGAATTAAATTTGTCAAATTATCGCAAAATAACTAATTATGCAGTTTTCAACCATTTTATCTGTATAAATTTATTTGTAACAAATGCGTTCAAATAACTAATTAATAACTAATAACAAAATAACTAATTATGCAGTTTTCAACCATTTTATCTGTATAAATTTATTTGTAACAAATACGTTCAAATACGAGAATACCTCATGTTTTGCTTGAGAATTAAGTTTTGGAGACCAAGCGTACAGCTCTACTATACTCCTTTCTTTCTCAGGTTTTTCATAACCATTATAACCTAACCATTATAACTTCGGAAAACATTTATCTTGTTAACAAAATGTTCCAAATTTTATAAAACATATTATATAAGAATTGTTAATATATATGTTACATTTAAATACTTGTCAGTTGTATTTTAAAATTGGGCTGAATTGTCTTTGGTTGTACCGAATTGTCTTTTGAGTTGGGCCGAATTGTCTTTAATGTTGGGCCAAACTGTCTAATTTTCGGTCCAAGTTTGGCTGAGTTGTCATTGGTCTGAATTGTCCAATAGCCGATATAAAGACCAGCATTCAGTCATTCCAATCACTTGTCAAAATTCTAGTCAACAATGGAAGAATAGATCCAAACCGATGTGATGCCCTGGTTAAAAACTACAAAGTCTTTTTGGAAAATTGTTTGAAATTGGAAGACTGTGAAATTTGCTCAGTTCTCCAGACAGAAAGACCGCTTAGATTCTTTTTTTCATTCCTTGATGGCAGAGAAAAGGAATATGCTGTCTTGTGGCCATTTGCAAAACACCTTCTTACTCTGTCTCATGGCCAGGCAGATGATGAGATGTTGAATGAGGATTCTCCATTAACAAAGAAGCCATCTGAGATAATCAAAAGCAGCTGTCTCTCATTTCAAGAAGAATCATTATTGATAGTATTCAGATCATAGGAGACATTGAAAATGTAAATATTAGTAAAGAAAAGTTAAGTTATGCTTCAAATGCTAGACACACATACAGACTATATACTTGGATGAAGAGAAGAAAAAGAGAGTGTGAGAGGAGCAGAAAAAGAAAAGCAGATCTTGAGCTGGGTGACATGTTAAATAAAAGAATACGATTAATGGATGACATCCAGCAGTTGCTCAAATTGGCAGATGTAAATGCTGAAAAAGCTGAAAGGACAATAGCCTAAGCCTGCTAACTGCGTCCAATTCTCTCAGAAAGGCTGCAAAAGTGAAACAAGAGACTCTGAAGGACCTTGAAAAGGAGATAGAGCAGAAAAAGTTTGCTTCTCACTAAATACAAGAAAGCAACTGGAAAGCGATGTGTTTTGTTAGTATTGTAAGTAGGAACACATACAAAGACTACATAGGATTTGTTTATTTTTTTTCTTTTGAATACAAAATACATTGAACATTGGATTATGACATGAATTACAAGGTGTGCAAGCCCAGGTAAATTTAAAATGGATATATTAAAAATATTTGTCGTTAACTGATTTGTTATTTTTCATTTGATAGATGTCATTATTTATATTAATTTACTTCACAATGCAAGATAGTGTGGTCCTTGAGTTTTGTGAAATGGCCCTGGAAAAGTTTTTGAAAAGTCATGGAATTTGTTTTTGTTAAATCTGCAGGAACCCTGATTTCTGAATTTGTTAATTTTCCTTGAGTTTGAAATGTTTTTATTGGGACAGGGGACTATTATCGATCCTGGAGGACCTTTTAAAACATCCCTGATTTCTAGTAAATTCCATGCATGAGACTGCAGATGAGCACTAGTCTCTGTCTTTTGATAGTCTTCAAATCGATATAAATTAAAAAAATTCTTAATTTGTATTTCAGTAATTGACTTCCCACAGAAGTTCAGAGGGAATGGCTACATGATGTTCCGCAATGACATTATACCTCCTGTCCACTTTCCATGGTACAATGGCATATCGTTTCGCACTCGCAGCACAGCAGGCGTTCTAATGCAAATAATCGCAGATCAGGGAGAAATTGTCATCATTGAGGTGAGGAATTATGTTATTTTTGTATGCCCCTACACTTGCATCAGTCATCCTGATTTCATCTCGTCTATAATCATCTGTCCTTACATCCATTCCAAGAGATACAAAAAGATTGACAAAAATGACTAAACTTAGAAATGAAGTTTGGCCTAGTTTTATGTACATGTAGACAACCAAATTAGATTTCAGGCTATATCATTGATTATTATTTTACCCTTTCTCAATTTTCTTGTTTAATTTTTTGATTAAACAAAACATACTTGAGATAGAAAAATGGAACTTTATTAGTATGTATATTTGTATCTATATTTTAATCTTTATGTAGATGAGCTAGTTAGATTTTAAAGCTATTACAAGTTTTTATTTTTTTCAAGTAGCTTTTATTTTTTATTTTTGGGACCATGACATTGTTGCCAAGAATCTTATTACTGTGGTTGTAAACAAACAATTTTAGACTTTTTATTTTAAATATCTTTTGTATGAAAAAAAAAAAATGAAAGAAATATTCCTTTCATATTACTAATTAATATCTGTTGGAAATTGTTAAGCAATAAGGAGAGGGGAAGATGAGTAACAATTTTATTCAAAATATTCCAGTTGATTGAAGGTTATATAACCTACACCTACAACAATAGTCTAAATCATCCGAAGTTGTTAACCTTTGATGCTGTACCAGTGAATGATGGCGACTGGCATTATTTTGAAGCTCGTTGGGAAGATGGAGGCACAATCACCATGATATTGGATTATGGACAGAGAGTGGTCAGTACTTCTATTTTTTATATTGTTATTTCTTCTTCAAATAATACTTCATCATATGTTTTGGAAAACATCCACTCCCTTGTCCAGTCAGGATCAACTGATTTACAAAGGCTGGACAACTCATCAATCAGTCTTATGTCATAAATGTGCCTGTTGTTGATAATGATGTTTTTTGTCCCACATTGTAACATGGTGGAATATCAAGTTTGAAACCTTAACTTTGCCAGTCCCAGATCCCAACTACAACACTCTGTCTGAAACAGTCTAAATGCATATGTATTTTCTAAGAACCAGCAGTTTTGCAAGCTCTTTCAGAAGGCAGAGGAATTATACAATTCAGATTGCTCCCCAGATGTGGGAAAAATCACGGATCAATGACCTCCCAAATCTGATATTGAAGATTCTCAAGAAAATCCTGCCTTCTCCTTGTGTGTTAGAATAACTCAAAAATGCAGAACCTGCATGCCTGTCTCATATCAGATGAAGCACATATATTTTTGCTAACAAGTGGTGAACCAAAGCTCTGCCACTTTGAAATCCCAAGAGGGTAAATGGATTTTTTTCTTAGTGTTGCAAGCAGAAATGTATAAAACTTACTCGTAAATCAGAACATTGTAGCATGTGTTGTGCTGACATGCCTTTAAACATACATTCATACATAGATCCATCCATCCACCTTCATCCATCCATCTATCTATCTGCTGGATTTGAGGGTGGCAAACATTTTTTTAATCAAAGTCCATTCATTGACTGGTATGTCATATGAGACTTGAAGCTGCTTAATGTATTAGCAGATGGGAGCCATTGCCAGTTTTTCAAGCCAAGGGATATAACTCTCTTTACCTTGTATCTCTTCTCCCAACACCATATGGTCAGGTAATGTATTTAAATAAGAAACCATTTTTTTGGAGTAAAATTTATATTAATTGTGAAAACATAATATAGGCATTTCCTCTCAAATCATCCCGAAATTTCATTACTAGAAGAATGTGTACTTGTATACTGGTAGTAATTTTGTAATTTTGAATGGCCTTTGTGCCAAAATGTCCAAAGGGAGGCCACTCTGTCATGACTTTATAGGTAAGCCAATTACTTTTTTGTACTTGTATTGTAAGTAATGGCCAAAAGACCTGGTTAATAACTTTTAGCTGGGGATGGATTTGCAAGTCAATGGATGTTCTTCTATTAAATTATGATTTAGTATGTATTACTGTAGAAATGTATTCTCCAATAATTTGCAACGTGTAGGACATGTATGTTTTACTCCATGATTTGGCATCATGTAAGACATGTATGTTTTGCTCCAAGAATTGGCATCGTGTAGGACATGTATGCTTTACTCCAAGAATTGGCATCATGTAAGACATGTATGTTTTATTCCAAGAATTCACATCATGCAGGACATGTATATTTTACTCTAAAGAAGATTTTGTATCTTATATTTATTGGGACTTTCAAAATTTTGATGTGCTTAAAATCGACACATTAATTTTTTATTACAAATTTGAGAAATCGCTAATTGCATAGTCACTTATAGCCCCACGCCTTTTCTCAGCATGGTGTAGCTGGTGTTTCAAGTACTTATAAAACCAACAAAGTAACAAGTACCCTTAATGCTTAAAAATATAAAGTGAAAAACTAAAAAAAAACACATTGTCTGGTCATGGGTCAATTTGTTATAGTTAACATAATAGGCATGAGTTTGTTGTTACAAGTCCATGCTCTTAAAATAAGTAAGAGAAAAGGAACTAACAGAATTGCAGATTGAATCCAGAAAAATAGTCCAAGAATTAAAGACAAAAGTCCTAGTAATAAAAAGTCCTGAACAAAAGTCCCGAAGTGATCCAAAATTGAAATACTGATGTATCAGCAGTTTCTTGTTGAATCAGAAGTATTATTCCAGGTTTGAATTCAGTATAAATTCCAATGAATGTCTTTATCCAAGAATCTTGTCAGAACACTTTTGTGTTGCTAGAGAAAATGATCACTTGAATTCAATAATTTGAAGAAAAGAAAATTCAGCCCAAACTAATCACATTGTAGTAACTTAAAGCATGATTGGTAAAATCTTCACAGTTACAAGTTTTATGCTTGACCTCAGGTCGCATTTGCGTTTTCGAAAAAACAACTATTATCTCATGCAAAATAACCTGCTAGATCTAATGAGCTTTGTTTACTCATAACACAAGAGTCTACTAAATTCACTTCGGAATCTCACTCTGACCCTGATTAACATATGTACACCTTCTTGTTTACCTGAATAATAATTTGGTTAATAAGTTCATAAACATAGAAATTAATAAAGCTGTTATTAGTTGTTGACATAAATTAAATAATGTTTTTTAAAAAAAAAAACAGTCATCTCAAGCAGAAATGAAATCAGTTTTGGACATGGTTAAGTACAGCAAACAATGTTACATTACAGTAACATGTAATTAAATGAAAAAAAATATATAAAACTGACAGACAATTAAATTATACATAACATTTGTAAAAAATTTATACAGTGAAACCCCCACCATAACACTTTGCAGCAATAAGAATCCAGTATAACCTGGGTGTAGTATGACATCAAAAATTTTACTTAACGCACTTGCACATTTTTTGGACCATACTATTTTAGTGGGGTTTCAATGCATCTACCATTATCAGTTGAGACATTTGTTTTTGTTTCTGTCTTGAGCCACATTATTGTAAAGCTATTTCAGACTGCATTTTATATCATTATTCGGTAAGAATGTCACATTATTTGATATTTGAATCAGTTTCTTATAACGTTTTGGTCCAGTATTTAAAAAAATATATTTTTAGTGCTAGCTGCTGATGCCTTTTATGACTTGCTTATAAAGAACAGAATGCAAAATTAGTCAGAATTTTGTACTGATATTTTATCATTAAGAGAGAATATTACTCATTTTGTGTGTTATAAAGATATGAGTTAAAGATGTACATGCTTACAAGAATAAAAAACTTTATATATGGATTTACTTTTTTTACAGCAAAGAGAACAAGTCCAAAGCACTATGCAGGGTAAGGCAATACAGACGGTATATGCAGGTGCCCTGAGAATTGGCAATGGGCCTATATCTAGAGGCTTCACTGGATGCATACAGGTAATTCTTGTCCCACAGTACCATTATTTTGCTGTTCAATATATACTTCCTTATAAATCGCAACCAACTCAAACAGATATCTTGTTCTGCCGTCGCATAATGGGCCAGCATAGTAGGTTCTATATTGTTTGTTTTCACTTGATTATCCTGATCTGTCTGCATGCTATGCAGTTTGCCATTTTGCAGTTGTCTTGACTTATAAGTGAAAATACTTTTTGCATTTTACCTTTAAAATACAATATGCATAGCTAACAATATTCAGACATCGGTAGCCGACCTATTGTTTTTTTGTGTTTCTTAAAAATATTTATAACAGTATAAAAGGTTTTTCTTACAGGGATTAAATTAAAAAAATTTAACTTTATCCTTGTTTTTTGCGATGTGGTCTTTCATAGCAGTGTGAAAAAATGCATAGTTTTTGCCAAGACGTCATGGTCACTGGTTGCGATCAGTAGGTGTTGCTCATAAGAGCGTGTATATAATAAAATCAATCCATGCATTACAAATGTCATCGGAAATTACGGGTGATCGCTCATAGCAGAGGGTACTCATAGCAGTTTTTACTGTAGTAGAAATGTGTGGTATTAGCAGTATACCAATTTACCATGGTATTTTTTTGTTGGTATATTCCTCATTTTCCAGTATTTTAATAGTTTCCATCAGTAATGGATTTTCCCCATTTTATCTTGTTATCACTTAAATTATATATTGTCATATGTTGTCATTATTGATTACAACATTATTGAAATATATTGTCATTATTGATTACAACATTATTGAAATATATTGTCATTATTCATTACAACAGTTCAAAGTATTCTTTGTTTTACCAAACAGTTGTATAATTGTATTTATAATCATTAAAATAACATGTTGGACACGTGTGAAGTGGCCGATGGAATGTTGTAAAAGATATTCATGCCTAATCCATCTTTTAGAAAACTTTAAAATTTAAAAAACCAAAACAACCAAAAAACTTCAAGCATGTTATTTTATTTATTTACTGACATCATGTGTTAAGTCTGTGAATCATCCTAATTTTCAGTTGTTTTCTGCCTGTACCTTTTTGTAATTATCAGTCCACTTAATTATTTACTTGTTTGTTTTATATTAACTTACACTGATAAACATCTTGATTTTTTAAAAATAATTTTAATTTTTAAAAAATATATTTTATTATTTTTATCTAACCACTCTGGTGGCCTAGTGGTTAGAGCATCCACCATGGGAGTGGGAGGTAGTTGGTTTGATCCTCGGGAGAGTCATACCAAAGACATACAAAAATGGTACTAACATCTGCCTTGCTTGGAACTCAGCATTAAGAGTTTAGTGTTATGACTGATCGGCCTGGTGTCAGGATAATGTGACTGGGTGGGACATCATGCTACATATCTGCAGCATGATGCCCCAGTGCTAGACATCACTATAAACTGCCTCACTGCAGACATTGTAGTGATATGACTGAAAAATTGTTAAAGCTACGTTAAAAACCTAATCAAACAAACAAAATTATTATATCCCATTCAAGGTTTCCATGGCAATTAAATCAATAGTACAGTTAAGAAATTGTTGGCTTCAGTATCAGCACTTCCTATTTTTATTGTATGCTCTCTCTCTCATATCAGCACTTCCTATTTTTATTGTATGCTCTCTCTCATATCAGCACTTCCTATTTTTATTGTATGCTCTCTCTCATATCAGCACTTCCTATTTTTATTGTATGCTCTCTCTCATATCAGCACTTCCTATTTTTATTGTATGCTCTCTCTCATATCAGCACTGTATTTTTTCAGCTTAAGCATCCCTCTTTGGTTTCAGCATTTAGACTGCCTCTGGCACAACAATTAACATGCACATATCAAATTCATTGACTGTAATGTACCGAGTTTTTTTACTTTTATCTCAAGATAATATTTTTCCAAATAATATCATTGATACATTATGGTGTTAATTTTGCTATAAATCAGAGCAAGATATGTTTTCTAGCTATTGGTAAACAGAAATTATGCAAAAAAATGTCAGGTCTCTACCCTAGAACATGAATTTTTGGTCCCTAATATTATTTAAGTATACTTTGGCATGTATCATGGTACGATCATACAAATACTGGGGTACAAATTTTTTTATGGTACTGAACTCTAATAGATAGAAAAGCCCTTATATGAAAAATGGTTGTTGGAATCTGAAGTTTATTATTAACATCAAGTGACATCTGTAACTTTATCATAATTGCATTTACATGTTCAGATTCAGATAAAATTACAAATTACATTTGTATTTCATCTTCCTTCTTATATCTTTGTAAACATAAGCTCTATTTGTTATTGTCTCAACCATATGCACGTATGGCTGTTATATCTAAGTTGTGAAAATCATTTGTTTATATCGTCATTGTATCATCACCCAGATAATTGTGCATCTAAAGTTAGACGATGCATATTTCTGGGCTCAGATGGTTTAGTTTCACAACCGTTAAGGTGAAACAGACTGTGATTTGCGTTGTTACATGTACTGTAAGGATTAAAGAAATCTAGAATGGTATAATTTCCGTGAGGTGTTTGCTTAAGTTCTTAGCAACATCTCTTTAATCATTTGGCTGCTTTTTTCTCTACTACCTGCAGAATGTTCGAGTGGGGAACATTGAAAACTCAATCTTGTTGAACCCAGAAATTAATCTTGGTGAGAAAGGATGCCAGCCGACAGATGTATGCAGCAGTAATCCATGTAACAGAGCTGCCAAGTGTGTGGATGAATGGGAACGGTATTCTTGCCAATGCTCGAATGGTGGGTCCATTTTTTAAAATCCTAATTATTACTTTTTCAGACAACAACATACTTATTATTATTTAAAAAAAATACTTTATATGTTTTATAAAATGCATAATTTGTCAGTATATGTGTGTATATATATATATATATATATATATATATATA
Source organism: Unio delphinus (assembly GCA_029339505.1). NCBI lineage: Eukaryota > Metazoa > Mollusca > Bivalvia > Unionida > Unionidae > Unio > Unio delphinus. The sequence continues at coordinate 10,986,801 of JAQISU010001236.1, forward strand.
TATATATATATATATATATATATATATATATATTAGGGTGCATCATACGCCCCATATTTTTTTAAACTTCAATGGATCATTTTGTCCCTTGTCTAGTTTTTTTTATATAAAAAAAGAAAATTTATGGCAAAGTTTGGTGAAGTTTGAAGTACATTTAGGTGGTCCACCATTTAAATGAATTTTTTGTCAAAATATCGAAAACTCTCCATTTGGCTCATATTTCCAGTTTTTCCACTCATTTTAAACATGTCATTATGTTATATAATATTGCATGCAGAGTTGTATATAGATATGGCAATAGTACATGCTCAGTTTTTATCTGATTATATTCAATAGTATGATGCTAAATTTATTCAACGGGTGTTAGAAGTATTTATTATATAACAAATTAACCATTCAGTACATCTTTTAACATTTTTCAACTCATCGGAGACAATAGTTTCATCGCAATGAATTCAGACAGTATATGTTGTTTTCAGCATTTTTCTAAATGATTTGTTCAATGTTTAAAATGTTAAATATAGTTAAATATGTTCTACATTCAGCAATGTTTTAAAGGCAATGGTAGTTATTTGGTAGATTCTTCAGTTAGTCGCTATGTCCTTTGCATTTTCGCAAGTTGGGCTGTTCTTTACGGTCCTTCTCAACAACTTGCAGCACGTTCTCGTAATGTTCTTCACCCCGTGCTGATGCCAAGAAATCTGAGCTGAGCTTAACACCTCTCTCAGCACAGTCATTGACAACGTTCAGCGATTGAAGGTTGCCGATGGAAGCTTGGTAAGCAGCAGAATTTGGCCAGTTCGCAACTTCTTCAGTCATGAACTCAGCGTTCAGCTGAAGAAGAGTGAATGTGTACCAGGAATCAATACTAGCAAAATCAGCAAGAGTTGTGGTCAGAGTAACAGTTGCTGGAAACTTTGGCTTGCCAAAGCCTGTTCCAAACTGGTTCTGTGGTGCCAAGAGGGCCGTTTCTGGTTTAACAGCCAGCAGACTGTCTGCAAGGGCTCACCGTTCAGTGTCAGGCACCTTACTGCTCCACAGAGCAAGAGGAATCATCTCTGCAGTCAGGTACCAGAGATGCAATTTGAAGGCATGCAGTGCACTCTGAGAGACATCTGGATTCACGACCTTGTACTGCAGTAAAGACTTGTACAACTACAGGTTGTTCCACGGCGCATCTACCGCTGAATTGCACGTCATCCACCAGCTGCTGTAGAACAGTGTTGCAAAGTATCACCACCTGCCTATGCCACTAATGCCTCAGTGTATGCAGCTTGTTGCACTGAAATCATCTTCAGACGTGTGGCTAGTTGAACAAGTTTCGGTCGTTGAATGATGTCGCGAGGGATGAAAGAAGGTGTTCCTGTGCGAGCAGTTTGCTTGTGACTTCTCGAAGTTCTTGGTGTGATGGATGGACCAGCAGCCAATGAGCCAACTTCTCCATCACTAACACATACATGCCAACCATTACGCTTTTGGCGTAATCATTACGCTTTTTCCCACTAAATTCAGCGTTACGCGTTAACGTTTATAGATTACGCTTTTTCGATATATCCATCTTGCGAAAAAAAAAAAAAAATTTCGTTTTTATTAGCATTACTTTATTTTTTACATACTGTTTTATTTTTAATTAAAAAATACCCCGCTTCTACATAACTACGATATACGAGTATACTTGTCCGTGGACTTTCCTAATATTCATGTTCTATTTATAGCAACTATCATGTTACTAAGATACTTTCAAACTTTCGACCTCATATTCTATTTATAGCGGCTTAGTGAGGAGAGAACAGACTGGTTTCTATTTTGTTTAAATCATTATGCACATACTCTTTGTTCTAATTTTGTATAGTGCAGAACCAGTCTAAAAGTTTTTTTTGCGCTAAAAAGTATTAAAAAATTCTCAATGCGTTTATGAGTGCAAAAAATATCTCTTAAATAATTTCACAGATGGGTTAGAAAAAGTCAATAATAAACAAAGCAAAATGTAATCAATCCTCCAAACACGACGAGGGCATCATCACGTGACGTCTAATCGTTGGCGCTAAATGGCTTCAGATGTTAAGATGGATTCTAGTCTTTGCATATGTTAGAGCACATTTTTTCCCCCAAAAATTTCGCAGATGGATCAGAAAAAAAGCAAAACAACGAGTCCTCCAAAGATTCAAAGATAAATATATGAATGGCATAATACAGCGTTCCATTCTAGGACAGCATCATGCTCATTGCAGACTGCGGAAACGATTTTAGCATTGGTCATGGTGGTAAATTTGATGTGGAAAAACACGTGAAAACAAGGAAACACATCGAATCAGCTCGCCTTACGAACTCTAATACTAAGGTAACTTCTTATTTACCGAGGTTTTAATAGAACACGGACTACACTTGGCGGTAGCAGACCACGTTGGTCCCTTGTTCAAGCGGATGTTTCCTGATTCGAAAATTGCGGAAAAATATGCTTGTGCAAGAACAAAATCATCTCACATTGTTCGGTGCCTAGCAGAAGATACTTCACTTAAAATTGCAGAAGCAATGAAAATTGGGCCGTTTAGTATTGCCACAGACGGGAGTTGTGATTATGATGTTAAAAAGTTGTACCCAGTATGTGTTAGATACTTTGACAGTGAAAAAGGCAAAGTCATGAGTGTTCTTCTTTCTTTACCAGAATTAACAGTAGATTCCACTGGACAAAACATTTTTGATTTGCTTGACAATATTTTGAAGAAACATGACATAAGTTGGCAGAACTGTATGGGGTTTGCAGCTGAAAATGCATCAGTGATGACTGGAATTCATAAAGGAGTTGCATCCTATATTTTGAAAATGTCTCCATCAGTGTTCATAACAGGTTGCCCCTGTCATTTGATGCACCTTGCTGCTGGTAAGGCTGCTGATAAATTAGAAGTAGATATTGGCCATTTATTAATAGATATCTACTATTATTTGGAGAAAAATAGTAAAAGGAAACAGGCTCTAAAGTTGTTACAAGATCAGTTTGATCTTGAAGACTATAAAGTTATAAAGCATGTGTGTACAAGATGGTTATCCCTTGGCAAATGTGTTAGCCGTTTACTTGAGCTTTGGGATGCATTACAAGCATTCTTTCAAACTGAAAGTGAATCTGCACAGAGAAAACATGGTGGAAAAGTGAAGAAGAGTGGTACAAAAGCAGAATCTGTTATTGCAAGTCAGAAGAGAACAAGAGATGAAAGTATAGACAGACATACTAACAATAAAGAGATTGGTGTAGCAGAAAGAAAGAAATTTAAATCCTTGGAATTTTTATTTGAGAGGCCTCTATCTATCCAGCTAGAGGGCCTCCAGGCTCAGACCATGACTGTGAAAGATAAATCTTTTGACATAAAATTTCATCAGCCATCTGGATCAGGTTCTTCAGAGTATGAATCTGTTTAAAAGCATACTGGATCTTCTCATACTTCAAAGGGCAAAACTAGCATGTGAGATGGTTTACAAAAAGCTTAATGATCCAGTTACAAAACTGTACTGCTTGTTTATGAAGAGTGCCATTCCATTGTTTGATGCAGCAAATGTCTTGCAGAAAGAAGAACCATGCATTCATATTATGCACAAGATTCTGTCAAACCAGTTGTCAGATTTGCTAATAAGGTTTATTAAGCCAGAAATCATCGCATCAGCCAAACTTTTAACTGATATTGACTTTCATGACCATGCAAACCAGAAAGATAATGAAGATCTAGCTATTGGTGCAGAAGCAAGAGAATTCATAGAACACAATTCTACTCTTCCTGTGAAGATGTTCTATGATAATGTTAGAGATTATTATGCTACAGCCTGTGATTACATGCTCCATAAATTCCCATATGGAGATGAACTGCTTTTAAATGCTTCAGTTGCTTATGTAAATGAGAGACAGTCAAAAAGCTTCAAAAGTGTTAGATTCTTTGTCAAGAGATATCCCTTTCTATTGCCACCCTTGTCTAACTTGGATCATCTGGAAGAAGAATTCCTGAAGTATCAAGTTGGGATTCTACCCGACAATATACTTAATGCAGATAGAGTTGATGTGCAATGGCACCTTATTTCCCAGCTAAAAGACTCTATCACTGGAAGAAATAAATTTCCTCTTCTTTGTCAGGTTATGAAAGGAATATTGGTTCTTTACCATTCTAATGCTGACTGTGAGAGATTGTTCAGTGTTGTTAACAAAAATAAAACTAAATTCAGGTCCAGGCTAAGTAACCCAGTAATGAGTGCCTACTGGTATGCAAAACATTCATGGCCTCAGCTGGTACAAAATTTTTTGAAATGCAACATGACAATCTGTTGCTTTCTAAAGCTAAAAGTGCTACATATGAACACTTGAACCATTAATGAATGATAAAAGACGAGAAAAGCAAATAAATCATTGTTAATTGTAATTGTAGTATGTTATATGTGGATTACTCTTTTTCTGCTTGGATTCCTCTTTTTGACCACTTGGATTACACTTTTTCCTCGTCAGGGGTTGGCATGTATGCTAACAACATCCTCATCACTGCTGCTACTGTCGCTGTTATGGAGTATTTTAGGTGCAGTCATTGACTTCAGGTGACTCTGCATTCTCTTGCGCCGCCGTGCTTCCATGTTTTCCCTTTGTTCGCGACGTTGGACTTTGGCTGCAAGGACTTTGTCACGTGGTCCGAATGTTGCCAGACGGTCGGTCTTCATTGACTGCAGGAAAGCGACATCTTCTTGCAGACATGTAGGCAGACGCGAACCAGTAATTGTTGAGTCTTTTGCCGTTATCTTGCTGCCAAGACCGAATATTGTAGATGACTGTCTTGTTGGAGGAGATTTCTGGGACAGGGTAGCCGAACGAGGAGTTGATTGCAGACCTGGAATGGTACTCTCTTCACTGCCTTCCATTATTCAACTGGCGTCTGGCAACAACATGAATATAACAATAGTGATTAACACTTAACAGTCAACATGTGCTAAATCTAACAGCCCTGTAATGACTAATAACAGTTTGCATATAGCATTTGTAAAACTGGCTTTAGAATTGCAACAACATGAAAGTATAATATAATAAGTTCAATAAAAAAAAAAAGTTTAATACAAAATTAGATAAAATTGAAATATTTTTTAAAAACTCTCTTTCAAAGATTGCAGACTTCACAAACAACTTGAATAAACAAGCAAAGAATAATTATTTAATCAAATTCAATACCATTGTAAAATATTAAATAAGTAAAGAGGTCAACAGCAAATAACATTCAGCTAAATGAATATCGCAATATAATGCTTCATAATGCAAATCTTGCTAATTGAGGTGGACCCCCTAAACAATGTTGGAATTAGACAAAAATTGGCAGAAATTCTTTTTATGACCAAAGGAATGTTCTAATACTAGGGTCATCATAATTGGTTGACATTGGGGCATTTGATGCACCCTAATATATATATATATATATATTTATATTTATATTTATTTATTTATAGTGGTGGCTGAGTGGTCTAAAGCACTTTCTGTTACAGAACACTGCCATCTCACCTCTGTCTGCGTAGGTTCGAGTCAAACATTCGGCTAATGTAGTTATGTGAGAAAGCTTGCCAGTAGCTTCTCGTGGGGTGGTGGTTCTTCTGGCGTTTTCCCGGGTTCTTCCTCCACCAATAATACTGGCCGCCATGTATAGCCTATTGTGTACTTAAAAATGGTGTTAAACCCTTAAACAACAAGAATATATATATATATATATATATATATATATATATATATATATATATATATATATATATATATAATTATGTTTATTAAAGTTTGGGTTAAATCTTTAGTTGAATTTATCCACTCAGAATAAATATTCATTCTAAAATCGATATTTACTATAAATGGCAAGGTGTATTAATTTTTGTGAATCTTTCATTTCAGCATATTACTGACATAAATTTTTTGGGAATCACAGTGGGTAAAATTTGAAAATGTTTGGTGGCAGTGGTTTTGTATTTGTCATGGTTTTTTTAAAAGACTCTGTGATAAACTTCTTGGCTTTATTAAAAAGGTGTCAAGTTCTACCAGCTTCTTTGACTTTGTTTCATACTTGTGTATTACAAAAGGTGCTAATCCTTTATAATCCTATCAGACACAACTAACATATGGTCATCTTCTATCCTGTTGACGACACAGATTCATCGAAGGGTGATCAATTTATTCAGATATCAGAGAACCATGAAACTTGAATAATTGCTGATCAGGGGCAAGGGGGCGGGGTCTAAAGTAATCGCCTTTATTAAATCACTACCATCTCACCTCATTCTGCATGGATTTCAGTCTTGGGTTCAACCAATATGGGTATGTGAGAAAGTTTGCCAGAAGTATCTCGAGGGTCGATGGTTTTTATTGGGGTTGTCCTGTATTAGTTATACTGGGTGCCAGCAATAGCCTGTCATGCACTGAAAAAATGGCATTAAACCCAAACAGCAACTGAGACAGACTTTGTAAATAAAATTATACACAATATCTGATATTTATTTATAATTGTACCCATAGGTTTATTCTTTCATTCTTTGTTTTGACAATCAAGCTTTAACACGGTGTTTATGATTTAGGGTTTTTAACATCTATCTTTGGTTACAACTTCTGGAATCATCCATTCAAATATTGCCAGATCCTAACAAATGTAACATGCCTGTTTTTCACAAAACGTTATGGTGAATATAGTGTTAGAAAAAATAGCTTCTTTCTTTGTGATTTATGCATTAAAGTCCTTACTATTCTGCAAGAACTAGCAGTTGTATAAATACATCAGAATATGATTGTATGCATCAACTTTCATGGCTCTGATATTTCTGTCCTTTTTTTTCTTCGAAAAGTACTTTTTTTTATCAGTTTAAATTCATGGATTGAGGAGATCACATCTTTATTACATTATGTTTTGTGTGTTTTTCACATGTATTCATATCTACCATACAATGAAACAAATCGGAAGTTGTTCTGTTACAGTTTTCTTCAAAAGTTGAGATTTTAATTTGAATTACCAACTAAAAAATATGTGTAACAACCTTGACTATTTCCATTGTAACAGTTACTTTTTGGAGACACCCACCCACCCCGTATCTAAACCCTTTCTTGACACAGAAATTCTGAAATGATTGTTTCAGAGAATAATTATGTTTCTAATTTGGTGCTTGTGTAGTTGTTTCCTCCTCAGTTAAAAATATACATTCCATTGAAGAGTCGTAAATAGGAAGCTAAAGAGTTTGAACTTTGACCCTAGTATTTAGTTCACATGTACTCTGCCCATGCTATTAAACACACTGATTTTTGTATAATAATATAAATCATTCTGTGCTTTCACAGGCACATTGGGCCCAAATTGCGATGACATTTGCATGAATTTCAACCCTTGTGAGAATTCAGCTGACTGCCGACATCCTCCAAATGGTGACTACACCTGTGAGTGTGGCCCTAAACAATCAGGGCAGTACTGTGAAAATACAGCGGAACAACCTTGTCCTGCCACCTGGTGGGGTTATCCCATATGCGGTCCTTGTGATAAATCATGCACACGGGATAATGGTTTTGACCCTAACTGTGACAAGATGACAGGAGCGTGCTCTTGCAGGGTAAATTGAAGATAAAAATGAATAGAGTTAAATAATGTGAATCCATTTTATTTTTCTTATATATACATTATTCTAGTTTTGTGGAAAGTGACTTTTTCTTTGCTACTTAATGGATTAGGGAAAGAGTCCTATTTTTTTCAGCAGGAAAAAATAAATCTTTTGTCCTTAAACTTGTGGCTTGTTGCTTGTAGAAACCATGGAATCCATGAAAATGGATTTCTTTTAGCCAGTTATTATTGAAAGTATTCAAGTCAAGATAAAGAAAATTCTTAACTGGTATTGGTGATTTCTGTTAAATATTCCAAAAGCTGTATTGTTTTTTCCTTTTTGTTTGAATTTTCTTAGAAAAGATACTTGTATCTGTCAAATTGGTTAAATTGTTGCTGGTACTATTATTGACCCATGACTGTTTTCTTTTAAAAAAAAGAAAATCTTAAATATTTTTAACAGTTTGATCAGAAAACAAATTTGAAGTTTCGCTTAGATCAAAATTAAATGATGGCTGATATTAATGGATAGAATTTAATGTTTGTAGATTTAACATTTTTGTATAGTTGAAATGCTAAATTTTATGGTATACAAAATGTACCTATTTAAATGCAGAAGGAAACAGAATATGTACAAAATTTAAAAAAAAAACAACATTGATTGCAAGTTCATGTTGTAGGTCTTCAGTTACAACCCATCTGTTTTTAACAATAACTTGATATAGATTGAAAGATTTTCTGTTAAGTCCTTGGGCCCTTGAATATTACATTAGCATAAGAACGTGATTGATAAATTTCATAGCAAGAATAAATGTTGTAGTGAAACATATCCCATCTGACTGAGACCAGGATCTGAAATTGTAGCAGATAATATTGTAACCAGTAAATATATTTTCAATATGCTTTGTGGTTATACAACATGTAAAGATAATATTGTAACCAGTAAATATATTTTCAATATGCTTTGTGGTTATACAACATGTAAAGATAATATTGTAACCAGTAAATATATTTTCAATATGCTTTGTGGTTATACAACATGTAAAGATAATATTGTAACCAGTAAATATATTTTCAATATGCTTTGTGGTTATACAACATGTAAAGATAATATTGTAACCAGTAAATATATTTTCAATATGCTTTGGGGTTATGCAGCATGTAAAACATTATAGCCAGTACATATATTTTCAGTATGCTTTCGGGTTATGCTGCAGGTCTTCAAGAGATTTATTCATTGGACATTTACAAAATTGTTCTGTCTTTTTTTAAATATGGGTGAAGACGCTATGCAGTACCCTTATCATTGGGTGATGCCATTTTGCTAAGACAAATATGTCTTTTTTTGTAAAGCGTACTGCCATTGATGAGAAGGTGATAACTCAGCCAATCGAACGTCTGTTTATTTAACCTGCCAAAGATGTAACCAGTTTTTTTTAATTCTTTTTTTTACTCTAAAAGTTACACAAAATCAGTTGGGAACCATGGCTAAAAAGTAGTATGGAACCTTGGCACAATATCAGTAGAGAACCATGGTAAAAAATAGGTAGGAATCATGGTTTTGATTGGATAGAGTATTTGACTCGTAAGGGTCACAGACTTGATACCAGCTCTGGCCAGCCCCACTTGGCTGCCTCAGTGTTTCTTGGGACATTTGACATTTTCTTTGTATGACAGTTTATAATGTGTTGTTAAAATGCTGTTAAAACCAACATTGGAAAATCAGTATGAATATGCAAGAGTGATGTCACAGTAAACTTGCAAAGTAGATCTTATTTTTGCTGTTACATGTTCTTGCTGTTCTCACAATTATACATGTTCATGTTATCATAATAATGCCTACTTGTGATGTGATGGTATTGTATACTGATGTTGTTATCACAGTAATGCATATTTATGTTATCACAGTAATACATATTCATGTTATCATAATAATGCCTACTTGTGATGTGATGGTATTGCATTCTAATGTTGTTATCACAGTAATGCATATTCATGTTATCACAGTAATACATATTCATGTTATCATAATAATGCCTACTTGTGATGTGATGGTATTACATACTAATGTTGTTATCACAGTAATGCATATTCATGTTATGATAATAATGCATACTAATGTTGTTATCACAGTAATACATATACATGTTATCACAGTAATGCATATTCATGTTATCACAGTAATACATGTTCATGTTATCATAATAATGCCTACTTGTGATGTGATGGTATTACATACTAATGTTGTTATCACAATAATACATATTCATGTTATGATAATAATGCATACTAATGTTGTTATCACAGTAATACATATACATGTTATCACAATAATACATATTCATGTTATCACAGTAATACATATACATGTTATCACAATAATACATATTCATGTTATCACAGTGATGCATATTCATGTTTTCACAGTAATGTGTACTAATGTTATCACAGTAATACATATTCATGTTATGATAATAATGCATACTGATGTTGTTATCACAGTAATGCATATTCATGTTATCATAATAATGCATACTAATGTTGTTATTTTGCTATTAAATTCAGACCTTTCACTTATTATTCATAGTGTCAACATTTATTGAATCATGACAGCAAAGGCACCATTTTTTATTTCAATTCATTCTTTTTAGTCAAATTACTACCGTCCCTCAAGGAGTCCCATTTGCTTGCCTTGTGACTGTTATGAGATTGGTTCCACCAGTGCAACCTGTGACCCAGTTTCAGGGCAGTGTCCATGTTTGGAGTCTGTCATTGGCCGACGTTGTGACCAGTGTCAAAGTGGACATGCTGAGATACGGAAAGATGAGGGCTGCATAAGTAAATTTATCCAATTCTTTAAATTTTATATTGCTAATTAGAGAAAACTTGCCAAAATGTAATCTTTGATATCCACTTTAATACTATCTTGTAGTGAAAGGCTTAGTTCATCTTTGAGAATCCATTTTTTAAAATTCTTTTTGATGTAATAAATACCTTAGATTTTAATCAATTTAATACTAATTTTAATTAAAAAAATAGCTTTTGCAGATTTTGAAAGTGGAATGGATAAATAAATATATGTATGGAAGACATATATGGAAGAAGAACACGCAAAACAATATTTTGGTGTAAGTATTGGTATAAATAAGTGTATTAATAGATGGATATATTTATAATGAATACAAATTACCTAAACATTTTGATACAAATTTAAACAAAAAGATTCAAGACTATTCAAACTTCACTTATTGATTTTTGTATGATATTCATATATTAAATTAAAATATTTGTCTTTCAGTGATGCTTGATGCATGTCCTAGAAACTTGCACTCTGGGATATGGTGGGATTCTGTGACACTTGGAGGCTTTGTGATTAATGATTGCCCTAATGATGCAGATGGTGATGCCATCAGAAATTGTACACGGGATGGTGTTTGGTTGGAACCAGACTTGTTTAATTGTTCCAATAAAGCTTTCACCCGGCTGCTTGACCAGGTAGAATTTGTATATTTTACTCACAGATATATAATTCAGCTTGTTGATGTATTTATGCTCTTTTGAAACTTAATTTATACACAGGATATGAAAAAAATACCAACATACATAAAAAAGTGGGTCAGAAATGTTTAACAGGAGCCATTCATAAGTATTGTATTAGTATGATGTACCAAGTGGCAGAGTGGTCTTAAGTGCTCTCCATTACGGATCACTGCCATCTCACCTCTGCATGCGTTGAGTCTCAGATTCGGCAATTGTGAGTATGTGAGAAAACTGGCCAGTAGCTTCTTGTGGGTCGGTAGTTCTTTCTGGGGGTTTTCCTGGGTTCTTCCTCCACCATTAATACTGGCCGCCATGTATAGCCTATTTTGTGCTGAAAAATGGTGTTAAACCCTACGACAGCAACAAAGACTAGTTTGTTTCATGAATGTCTACACATTATTGTGCAGTTTTTGTTAGTTTTATCATAGAAGCAGAATTAAACCAACAGAATTAAATGGATAAATTCAAACCATTATTCATTATGCCATAGAGCAGTGGTTCTCAAACTTTTGTTTTGCACACCATGTTAGCATTGCTGACAGACTTGGCGGACCACTTGATGAGTGTGTAAAGTGTCAGCCAGCAATTTATTGATCTTTCTTAATGTTGCTTGTACTATTTCTTGATTGTTCCACAGCTTTTCCATTTACCACCTGAATGGAGCTCACGGACCACCACTGGAATGCTTGTCACAGTTTGAGAACCTTTGCCATAGAGTACGTTATGCTCATGTTGCGCTTGTCATAATACTTTTTTACTTTTAGATTCCACCAACTACATTTTGCATCAAATTGTTATATTACAAACCTTTCTATGGGTAAAAAAAGTTTATTTTCACAATTTCAATTTCAATATCACAGATTAACAAGATAGAGAGTGGCCAATTGACTATTAACACTTTCGTTGCCAAGACAACAATGGCTGACCTTGAGAATGCCACATCATCAACAAAGCAGCTTTTTGGGAATGATCTGAATACTACCGTACGAATCCTGATTAGCACTCTTGACTATGAGAATAAACAGTCAGGTCTTAACCTCACCAGCGAACAGGACAGCAAGTATTTGTCGGTAAGAAAATATGATATCTTAATGCAACATTCTTGCAGGACGAACACATGGCATAGGGATAATCTCATAGAATATCAGTAGTAGGGATTATCTCTGAGAGTTTACACTGTAGTTATAGTAACCAATTGAGTTATTTCCTGTGTGTACATAATAGGAATTATCACATACTGTGAGCAGTGGAGATTATCCAAGAGTGTAAATAGTATGGACAACCCCTGTCAGTATAAGTAATATAGGTAATCCCTGTCAGTATAAGTAATATAGGTAATCCCTGTCAGTATAAGTAATATAGGTAATCCCTGTCAGTATAAGTAATATAGGTAATCCCTGTCAGTATAAGTAATATAGGTAATCCCTGTCAGTATAAGTAATATAGGTAATCCCTGTCAGTATAAGTAATATAGGTAATCCCTGTCAGTATAAGTAATATAGGTAAAATCCCTGTCAGTATAAGTAATATAGGTAATCCCTGTCAGTATAAGTAATATAGGTAATCCCTGTCAGTATAAGTAATATAGGTAATCCCTGTCAGTATAAGTAATATAAGTAATCCCTGTCAGTATAAGTAATATAGGTAAAATCCCTGTCAGTATAAGTAATATAGGTAATCCCTGTCAGTATAAGTATTATAGGTAATCCCTGTCAGTATAAGTAATATAGGTAATCCCTGTCAGTATAAGTAATATAGGTAATCTCTGTCAGTATAAGTAATATAGGTAATCCCTGTCAGTATAAGTATAATAGGTAATCCCTGTCAGTATAAGTAATATAGGTAAAATCCCAGTCAGTATAAGTAATATAGGTAATCCCTGAGTCAGCAGATCAGGGTCTATATAGTTTATTCTACTGATTTTGGGTCAGTTTGGGCAAGTCTTAAAAAATGACATATACTAACCTGTCTTAAGGTTTGCAGCAATTTTTATCTGTACATGTTTAGAGCTTCACTTTAAATTGTGTGTGTGTGTGTGTGTGTGCCTATAAGACCTAAAAATGTTTCATACAAACTTTAAAAAGTTCTTGAATTTTAGAAATTACAAAAATGTTCTGCTAAAAACTGCTTGTGCTTTTTTAGAGGAAGTACAAAGCATTCAAACTAAATGCAGTATAGCAATCTTTTAAATTCAAGGCCATTGTTATAACATTTTTCAAAAATAATAAATTGACTGATAGATTCAGTTTATTAAATGATTTGTGCAACTGCCAGTTACCAGATTGAGTAGTGTCCCTTTACTGTTGTACACTAATCACATCTGTATAAATGCTTGACTAATTTAGTAAAGAAGGTATAAACACCTAGGAATTGAATAGTGCTTACAAAAATGAGGATCATGACCAACTTAAAAACATTTGTTTTTTTACACAGTGTAATCTTTTTCTTCAGAACATCATCTCTGTATTGAGCAACATCTTTACACCAGAGTATGAGGCATTTTGGCGCAGACTTGACATGGAGTCTAGAGGAACATCCGTGTTAATATCCAAGATGGAGACGTACCTGTCTATTTTACTGGCTGCTTTAGAATTAATGGCTCCAGACAACCCGAAACCTTATAATGTCATTTCTGACAATATAGGTAGGTCCTGAGAAAAGTATTTTTTTTTTTTAAAGTCAGTACCAAATTTTAGCAAAATGTATGTGTTGAGCGGTAGATTAGTTTCAGATCAGTTTACATTTATTCATCAGTTTTACTTAAAATTGACTTACAAACTATAAGAAATAGCTATTTAACATTGAGTCATGTGATTTATTTAAACTTGCAAAACATAAATAATTATTGCCTGAACAAGGTGTGTAATATGTTAGCTGTACAGTCACAAGTGAAACTGAGTGATAGTATAAGAATAAGAGAGAGGGAGACAGAATCTTGATAATCCAAATGCATTATATGCATATAGAATCTAGATAATCAAGCTTTTCTTCATTAGGTTTGAGTTTTAAATAATCAAGTTTTTCTGAGTTTCCATACATTTCATCAAAGTTGCCTTCATCACTGGATTATGAATGTAAGCAACTGGATCAGTGACATCACAAAACTAGCATCAGACCATAAATGTAAGCTAGAATTCATCCAAGTGCACACACACACTAGATTTTACATGCAACATCACCATAATATGATCTCTCACTACATATCAACATAATATGATCTAGGTTTATATCATAGCGTGTTTTATCAGTTCAAATTATCTGAATATAATCTCAGTCTATGTTATTTAAATATGATATCAGTTCATATCAGTTGCATATGATATCAGTTCATATCAGTTGCATATGATATCAGTTCATATCATTTGAATATGATCTCTCAATTCATATCATTTGAATATGATCTCAATTCATATCATTTGAATATGATCTCAATTCATATTTCAATATGATCTCAATTCATATCATTTGAATATGATCTCTCAGTTCAAATTATATGGATATGATCTCACAGTTTGTTATTTAAATATGATATTAATTCATATCATTTGATTATAATCTCTCAGTTCATATCATTCGAATGTGATCTCTCAGTTCAAATAATTCGAATATCATCTCTCAGTTCAAATTATCTGAATATAATCTCAGTTTATGTTATTTAAATATGATAACAGTTCATATCATTGGAATATGATCGTTCAGTTTAGATTATCTGAATTCAATGTTTGTTATTTAAATATGATATCAGTTCATATCATTTGAGTATGATATCAGTTCATATATGATTATGATCTCTCAGTTCATATCATTTGAGTAGGATCTTTGAGTTCATATCATTTGAATATGACCTCACAATTCATATCATTTGAATATGATATTAGTTCATATCATTTGAATATGATCTCTCAATTCATATCATTTGAATAGGATCTCTGAGTTCAAATCATTTTAAATATGATCTCACAGTTCATATAATTTGAATATGATCTCTCAGTTCATATCATTTGAATATGATCTCTCAGTTCAGATTATCTGAATTCAGTCACAGTTATTTAAATATGATATCAGTTCATATCATTTGAATATGACCTCTCAATTCATATCATCTGAATAGGATCTGAGTTCAAATCATTTAAATAGGATATCTCAGTTAATATCATTTGAATAGGATCTCTTGAGTTCATTTCATTTGAATATGACCTCTCAATTCATATCATTTGAATATGACCTGAATATAATCTCAGTTTTGTTATTTAAATGTGATATCAGTTCATATCATTTGAATAGGATCTTTCAGCTTAGATTATTTGTATTCAATAACAGTTTGTAATTTAAATATGATATCAGTTCATATAATTTGAGTATGATCTGTCAGTTCATATCATTTGAATAGGATCTCTGATTTCATATCATTTGAATATGACCTCTCAATTCATATCATTTGAATATGACCTCTCAATTCATATCATTTGAATATGACCTCTCAATTCATATCATCTGAATAGGATCTCTGAGTTCAAATCATTTAAATGATCTCTCAGTTCATATCATTTGAATATGATCTCTCAGTTCATATTATTTGAATATGATCTCTCAGTTCAT
The DNA here is from genome assembly GCA_029339505.1 of Unio delphinus. Classification (NCBI taxonomy): domain Eukaryota; kingdom Metazoa; phylum Mollusca; class Bivalvia; order Unionida; family Unionidae; genus Unio; species Unio delphinus. The sequence goes on from JAQISU010001236.1 coordinate 11,002,514, forward strand.
ATCAATTGAATATGATCTCTCAGTTCATATCAATTGAATATGATCTCTCAGTTCATATCATTTGAATATGACCTCTCAATTCAATATCATTTGAATGGGATCTCTGAGTTCTTATCATTTAAACATGATCTCTGAGTTCATATCATTTGAACATGATCTCTCAGTTCATATCATTTGAATATGATCTCTCAGTTCATATCATTTGAACATGATCTCTCAGTTCATATCATTTGAATATGATCTCTCAGTTCATATCATTTGAATATGATCTCTCAATTCAATATCATTTGAATGGGATCTCTGAGTTCTTATCATTTAAACATAATCTCTCAGTTCATATCATTTAAACATGATCTATCAGTTCATATCATTTGAACATGATCTCTCAGTTCATATCATTTGAATATGATCTCTCAGTTCATATTATCTAAAGATGTTCATTGTACATGGCTACATTTGTTATAATTACAGTGCTGGGAGTGGACACAATCAGTAAAAGCAACTTTACTGGGAGACGAATTCCAAAGTATGATAACATTGTAAAGAACAGCACATTTGATGACGATACCAACATTTTCCTACCTCAGTCAGTCGTAGAGTCTGCCTTTCCAGGTATACAACTAAAATTCATGTTTGATTTTGCAGTTAGATTTTTTTAATAGATGGCTGAACAGAATATGGTAATATTAAAATTTACACTTGGTCAGCAATCACATGTAGCGTGAAGGATTAAATTTGATAAAATTGAAAGAAAGAAATGGACATTTTTGCACCTCAGTGTTATATCATATTAACCTGGAAAATAAAATAAGTTTGTTAAGAGAGACTGGACACTACTCTTCTAGAAGTTTATATAGTTTTCAGCTCAAACTAGGTATTAATTTGTAGTTAAAATTGTTGTTTTTCAAAGTCAAGTCTTCTTATTGGCCGTTCATTGTGAAATTGCTGCTAAGAAAGAGTTTGACAAGGATTCTAAGTTTTGGCAAGTGTAACAAATCCATAAGGATCTCTTAACATCATGCACTATTATCATCTTGATGACTTTTTTTCTTTATTTCAGATTTTTTGTCTGTAAAGAGTGCGACTCCTAAAGCTTATGTTGGGTACATATTATACAAGAATCTAGGAGATCTTCTGCCCAAACAGTATGATACAGGTGTGAGGTAAGCCATTGTACAGGAAAATATGAAGTGTGTATTCTGTTTAAACAGTGAATTGGTGATATGAGATATACCATTATGGTACAGGATTTATGATGTGTCTTCTGCTTAATTAGTATGATGACAGTATCAGGTGTACCATAATGGTTCAGGAGTTTATGTGTCTTCTAATTCAATAATAGTATGATGGGAGTATGAGGTATACCATTATGGTACAGGAGTTTATGGTGTGTGTATTCTACTTCATTAGTATGATGGGAATATGAGGCATACCATTTTATGGTACAGGAGTTTATGGTGTGTGTATTCTACTTCATTAGTATGATGGGAGTATGAGGCATACCATTAAGGTAAAGGAGTTTATGATGTGTGTATTCTACTTCATTAGTATGATGGGAGTATGAGGTATACCATTATGGTACAGGAGTTTATGGTGTGTGTATTCTACTTCATTAGTATGATGGGAATATGAGGCATACCATTTTATGGTACAGGAGTTTATGGTGTGTGTATTCTACTTCATTAGTATGATGGGAGTATGAGGCATACCATTAAGGTAAAGGAGTTTATGATGTGTGTATTCTACTTCATTAGTATGATGGGAGTATGAGGTATACCATTATGGTACAGGAGTTTATGGTGTGTGTATTCTACTTCATTAGTATGATGGGAATATGAGGCATACCATTTTATGGTACAGGAGTTTATGGTGTGTGTATTCTACTTCATTAGTATGATGGGAATATGAGGCATACCATTTTATGGTACAGGAGTTTATGGTGTGTGTATTCTACTTTATTAGTATGATGGGAGTATGAGGCATACCATTAAGGTAAAGGAGTTTATGATGTGTGTATTCTACTTCATTAGTATGATGGGAGTATGAGGTATACCATTATGGTACAGGAGTTTATGGTGTGTGTATTCTACTTCATTAGTATGATGGGAATATGAGGCATACCATTTTATGGTACAGGAGTTTATGGTGTGTGTATTCTACTTCATTAGTATGATGGGAGTATGAGGCATACCATTAAGGTAAAGGAGTTTATGATGTGTGTATTCTACTTCATTAGTATGATGGGAGTATGAGGTATACCATTATGGTACAGGAGTTTATGGTGTGTGTATTCTACTTCATTAGTATGATGGGAATATGAGGCATACCATTTTATGGTACAGGAGTTTATGGTGTGTGTATTCTACTTCATTAGTATGATGGGAGTATGAGGCATACCATTTTATGGTAAAGGAGTTTATGATGTGTGTATTCTACTTCATTAGTATGATGGGAGTATGAGGTATACCATTATGGTACAGGAGTTTATGGTGTGTGTATTCTACTTCATTAGTATGATGGGAGTATGAGGCATACCATTTTATGGTACAGGAGTTTATGATGTGTGCATTCTACTTAATTAGTATGATGGGAGTATGAGGCATACCATTAAGGTAAAGGAGTTTATGATGTGTGTATTCTACTTCATTAGTATGATGGGAGTATGAGGTATACCATTATGGTACAGGAGTTTATGGTGTGTGTATTCTACTTCATTAGTATGATGGGAGTATGAGGCATACCATTTTATGGTACAGGAGTTTATGATGTGTGCATTCTACTTAATTAGTATGATGGGAGTATGAGGCATACCATTAAGGTAAAGGAGTTTATGATGTGTGTATTCTACTTCATTAGTATGATGGGAGTATGAGGCATACCATTTTATGGTACAGGAGTTTATGATGTGTGCATTCTACTTAATTAGTATGATGGGAGTATGAGGCATACCATTAAGGTAAAGGAGTTTATGATGTGTGTATTCTACTTCATTAGTATGATGGGAGTATGAGGTATACCATTAAGGTAAAGGAGTTTATGATGTGTGTATTCTACTTCATTAGTATGATGGGAGTATGAGGTATACCATTAAAGTAAAGGAGTTTATGATGTGTGTATTCTACTTCATTAGTATGATGGGAGTATGAGGTATACCATTAAGGTAAAGGAGTTTATGATGTGTGTATTCTACTTCATTAGTATGATGGGAGTATGAGGTATACCATTATGGTATTGAAGAATTGTTAATTGTGTCATCGGCTAGATCAGTTCTGTTGCCATTATTGTACAGGAATATATGAGTTGCTACAAAATGTTTGATCAGTGGCACAGCTTTGTTTGTCAGCCATCATTTCCATCAAAGTTTATGGTTGCAATTTTTAACAGTAACTCTGAATGAGATGATTAAAAAAGGACTTGAATGGGATGGTTACTGTGAAAAAGATGGTAACTTCTTAAATGGAATGTTAGGGATGGTAAATCCTTTAATGGGATGGTAACTCTTTGAATGTGATGGTAATCCTTTAATGCAGGGTTCGTACGGTCTTTGAAAGTCTTTGAGAGTTTGGGAAAAACGAGGTAGCATTTTCAAGGCCTTGAAAGTTTGGGAAAATCGAGCATATTACCCTGAGGTCTTTAAAAGTCTTTGAAAATTGAAATAAACCCCCCAAAAATTAATTTCTTTCCAGAATCACAAATAAAATTATCCGAGGTTGTTAGATTCAGATGTAACCTAGTTATCCTGGTTTCTTTCTTTTGATGACCCGTTCAGTTTATTGCCGCCGCATTAACAAAAGAGGCTTTGTTTTGTTTGGCCATCCAAAGTATGCTTCGGCGGCGACTTCAATCACACATGCACTCTTCATCAAAGCAACACGGTGCCGCTACACACTTCATCAAAGGAAGTCACCAATAAAATTGCCCATGGTCGTTAGCTTCGGATATAGCTGGTTTTCCTGGCTTCTTTCGTTCGACGAATAGTTCAATTTGATTGGACGAGTCCATCACTTTTAGCCAATCAAAATGTTAATTACACTAATTCTACGTAGAAAGTTCGCGAAAGTTTCACGCTCGAGAATTCAAAATTTGTTCATTCGATTTACATCTTCTGCAAGATCAGTGTTTAAAAATGCCAGGTCTTTGGTCTTTCAACGATATCTGGCTTGAACAAGAGAAATACAAGGAATGGCTGCAAAAGGATAAATTATGTAAACGAAAGACGTTTTGTACATTGTGTTAAAAGACGAGCAACTTGGCTTCAATAGGAGGAGTCCATGCAAATTAGTAACTACATACTGTTCATTTAGTGGAACGAAGATGCAGAAGTATAAGCTATTGGTAACTTTGGGCAAAATAATGTTAACTCATTACTCTTCGGGTATAAAATAAGATATTGTTTAATGTGATGATTTGGGAGATAAGGCAAAAGAGTGCCCGTTTAAATTTACTTATACCGTCGGTTTATTTAACACGTTTGAGGGACAAAAATCATTTTCGAAAATTTTGTTCTACATAATAATGTTCCTTGGTTTAATATAAAAACATACATTGTAATAAATTCAATTCACGGATAAACAGTTTCAAAGTGCGCATGCGTACACTATAGTAGAGTTAAGCAAGAGTTGTTGTTCTTGAATTGTGAGTACAGTCCTACCCGTTTATCTCGACATCCTCGGGACCGAGAAAATATTGTCGAGATAAGCGGATGTTGAGATAAGTGTTTGGGGGGGGGGGGGTGGCTGCAAAAAAAAAAAAAATGAAAGTTAAATTCTTCAGTAAGGGGTAACCGGTCATTAGTATTTAAACTTTGAAAAAAACAATGTAAATTTTTAGTATGTGGGGACAAAACTAGAGTGAAATACACTTCTACATTGACAAATAACCTTTTGGTTACCTTTGTGTAATAAAGTCCACAATAAAATATTGCATCGGTCAAATCCTGATATGAAAAACATGAGAGATTCAATGTCAGCATTAGCACGTGTTTGTCTAGTTGTTAGTTGCATGCTTCAAGTACATGTACTTAAATCAGCCTAGATATCGGTCAGTCTGTTCCCATGGTATTTGAGGGTACCAAGGGGATTTGGCTATTCACATGGAAATGAAAAACTGTCAACCGTACATGTATTCTCCACAAATACTTTTGTATCCGATGTTATGACGAACATTAAAGCGACTGCACCAACCACTTGTTGCAGCGAAGTTCTCCACACTAAGCTTTTTTGATAATGCCTAATTGAACCGTGAACCATTTAGATGCTTCCTCCACGTCTTCAAATGTACCAGTCTTGCTTCTTCCTTTGGGGAGCGCAGTTACCTTCAACTTAGTCTTTCTTTATAGACTCTGCAGCTTTCATCCTTCCTGGACGTGTTAATTTTAAATGAAAAATTTCACAGACCTCTTTGCGAGATGTTCATCACTTAACTTCATTAAGAGCCAGATATTTAGTTTCCAAAGACTGTAAATTTAATTTGCGTTTTACCCTTCTGTCCGTAGCCATCGTAAATGTAAATAAAATTAAAAACGAAACTTTCACAGCGAAAATCACCGATCACTTTCAAAGGTCTCGGAAACGTGTAATCCGTATTTTCATGCAATTTTTATGTATGGGATTCAGAAAATCACATATACAGGAGTCCTCTGTACGCATCAATTTCCTGGACGGCAAATTTAAAGGCTTGCTAGTCCTGCTTCTACCACCTGTTGATTGGGAAATTGTGTTCATCAATTGATCCTTTTCGCTGTGCTGATATATTTATAATCAGAAAATTCAGTGGTTGAAAGACCCACAGATGTACATGCTGTCATTGTAAGAGTACGTTTGAATAACACGATTCACAAGCTAGGCGGCAAGATCAAAGACTTAACTAGCTGCAGAGTGGTGAGAAAACGTGCTGCTATGGGTTTGTTTGTTTTTTTCATCCGACTGCGACATTAAAGCCTGGCGGCAAGATCAACTAATTGTTGAACAAAGTATTGGTCTTAACTGGCAGCTTGTCGAGATAAACGTTTTGAAAACAAAGGATTTGTTCAAGCTGGGACCAAGGGCTTCTGTCGACATATACGTTTTTCTTTTATCTCGACGTCGACATAGGCATGACAATTTGATAGTAATAGTAGACCATGGGACCGGGACTTTGCGTTTTTGTCGACATAGGCGGCTTGTCGAGATAAACGATGTCGATATAAACGGGTAGGACTGTATATTAAAAAAAAACGTGTGCTGTGAAGCTTTAACTGTAAGAAGTCAAGTCATTTGATTAGGTAAATAAATAAAAGAATTTAAAAAAACGTATTTCCAGTTGACGGAATATCCCCGTTTCTCATTGCCGACCCTCGACTTTTTCCCCAATGGTATTAAAAAAAATAAATTAAAATCACATTGCCGAAATTGATTTGTATATCTATAGTCTGACTATACATCCCCGTTTGTTTGTACCCATATCGATTTCAATAACGAAAATGATTAAATGATAAAAAGTGCACAGAGCTAAGTCAACTGAATTAGTGATTTATAATTTCTAACCTGAATGTGACCAGAATGGCACTAATACTGCCATCTCCTGCATATTTCATGATTAACGGACTTTCCAAAGAAACAAACGGGTTGGTATAGTTGGACTATAATTGAGCCCGTTTTGCCCAGTGCTTGAAATATTACTAGATTTATAGATAATGTTTATTTTTAAAAAATGGAGAAAAAAACACGCCCAACTTTGAGGTGTTTTATTCTGTCCTTTACAAATGAAAGGAATATGTCGAGCTTTGGTGTGGTCTCCAGAAAATGTTGTCACACGGGCAGGCAACAGTGGAGAGAGGATTTTCTGTCAACAAACAGGTATCTGTTGAGAACCTCAGCAGAGAAAGCCTCAGAGCTCAAGGGCTAATCATTGACACAATGAGAAAAGCAGGTGGACCTTTGGAAATCATCATTAGCAATGAAATGATGACACATGGCTCCTTTGCAAGACATAAGTACCATGCTTATCTGGATAAAAAGAAAGCAGAGAAGGATGAGAAAAACCAAAGAGGAAAAAAACGGGAGTTAGCCTTGGATGAAGTGGAAGAACTTAAAGCCAGAAAACTGCCTCTTGAAGCTAATATTGCCAGCCTACATGCTTCCTCTGTACAGAAAGCAGAAGAGGCAGAGTTAAAAGGACCCATTGTGCTTGTCACAGAGTCAAATGCTCTTAGGAGAAAAGTAGAGGAAGAGATGACAGTGGTAGCGTCTTATTCCAAAATGATTGAAGAGAAATGAAAGCAAATATAATAATGCATTTAAAGCAATGCTGATGTCTGTTAAGAGAACAATTTATTTTGCATTAAATCTGACACGTATGTTACATATTTCTGAAAGAACAACAGATGTTAACCTATCTTCCAGATAATTATAATACAATTTTAGGAAATTAATTATAGTTTGACTTTAATCAGTAATCAATATTGTAGTATTTGGCGTTCATTTTTCTCATATAACCTGTATACACAATATTAGCAAAAATAGGTCTTGGAAATCTCTGTTTGTGGTCTTTGAAAGTTTGGGAAAAGTCTTTGAATTTATCATCCATAGTTCAGTATGAACCCTGTAATGGGATAGTAACTCTTTGAATGTGATGGTAATTCTGGAATGGGATGGAAATTCTTTGGATAGTCATTCTTGAAAGGGAAGGTAATTCTTTGGATGGGATGGTAATTCTGGAATGGGATGGAAATTCGTTGGATGGTCATTCTTGAATGGGATGGTAATTTTTTGAATGGGATGGTATATATAAATTGGGATGGTTACTCGGTCTTATTTCTTAAATTAGTTTTGTGACAGTTGCAGAATGATGTTATTGTATTAATTCATTGTAAATCTTACAGCTTCTAAATTGAGAGCTTACATGTAAAACAGGATTGAGCTTGTTGTATTAATCGATATAGAACTTGGATAATGAAGAAAATGAAACATAAATGATTTGTAAATTGAATATGAATTCTGATTGATGCTAGTCATTTATGTTATTGTTAATTTAAATTTAAAATATAAGATTCTTTAAATTTTTTAATGCCTGATCATTTCTATTTGTTGCATAAATTGTAATAAAATTTAATTCATAGAAATTTCAGAATAAATGTTGTTTGTTTACGCACAGAAACATAGAAGGGAGACCAATGTCTGTGAATAGCCCAGTTTTCACTATCATTCTGAGAGACAAAGGGAAGAATGTGACAGGCTCACTTGCGGATCCAGTGATCTTGACATTCAAACAGCTCCAGAAAATTAACAGAACAAGCCCTCAGTGTGTCTTCTGGTCACATACAGAAAGGTAAATTGAGTATTAATGAAACAGGTCATGTCATACTTTTATGTGACAGAAAGTTTCTTTGTGACATTACAATCCATCTTAAAATCCTACATCATTGTCATTTGGATAACTTCAGGTATGGCTGTAGGGCATTTAAATGAACATGAGACTTCAGATGTGAAATGTTTCCAAGATGAATTCAAAAACGTTTTAGGTACTGATGCTTAAATATCACCCATTAAAGGCAGCCTTAATCCCCCCCCCCCTTTTTTCTTGCTTTTTTTGGCATTAGTTTTGTTTTCATTACAAGGTTGTTTCACAAAAGTGAAAACAGAATTTGCCGACTCATTTTTACGAGCCAAGTACTGACTGACTATATTGTGTCTACTGACTATATTTAGAAAGTCAGGTGTACTACATAGCAGTTATTATTACGGCATATTGATGGTTGACAATATTATCCAAAATCAGACCGAGAAGGTATTGATTACTTTAATGATTTATATTTGCACTGTCACCAATTTAATTAAAATTTTTACAGCAAAAAATGGCAGTATTTATTTGCCAAACAATCTCAAGTTCTTACATTCACACTCAGTAGAACATTGGTTTCTTTGATGAATGTCTGAAAAGCTTTAGAGGAGCAGTCCTTTTCACAAGATAATTCTGGTGATATGGTTTAACAGTTAATTAGTCACACTGGCTTTATGCCTCTTTACTTAAGTCTGTCCTTTAAGAGTGACTGCGGCTGTGCAAAATATAAAATGTGGGATCTTCCCAGGAAAATAGGCATGTTTTAAGGGGACACATTAAATGGAGAAGGGGTGCATCTTTTGGGAATTTCATGTGTATTTGCCTGGAAGTGATGGCCTATGAGACCCCTGAGATGCCTTCAAATGCACAAGGGCTTATTAAAAATGGCATGTGCATATCATGTACTGTTATGCTAATGTTGTGGTGAGTGATGAAAAGAGCAGATGTTGACATATGCAAAATTATATGACAACTTGCAGCAAATCTCACATGAATGCTCCTGCCAATAAAATTTGCGAAACAGATCCAATATTTTTTTTGTTTTTTTGTTTTGCAAGCATTGGTGACCAAATGATTGGCATTATTTAAAAAGTTTAATAAAATTATTTAAATTCTTAATTAATTAATTAAGAAATTAATGTTTTATCATGTGGCAGTAAATGATGATTTTGTTCTTTGAATCTACACAATAGTTGTGAAATGGCTTTGCAGTTTATTCGGATGTCACATCATGTAATGTCATTGTTTGTGAGGTCATGATATTTTATTGCCTGTCTTGTGCAAATATTATGATATGGTTGTCACAGTAATAATGTGATCTAAAATAAAATCACAGATTTTAACTACACATTTTTCTGTTCATTCCAGTGGCCAGTGGTCAGTTTCAGGCTGTTCTGAGAGTAGAAGATATGAACTCAATGGGGATAAATTTGTGGAGTGTTCCTGCAATCACATGACCAGTTATGCCATCCTGATGGACATAGCAGACACAGAGGTATGTTGTATGATGTATCTAATGCGAGTTCTGTATTCTATCGTGAGTATAATTTATCTCTTGGACATACATTTTTGTAGATGTGGATTTTAAACAAATCTGCCGGACTGGCTGGTTGAAGTTTGTTATTATCTTTTCCATCTTTTTAGTTTTTCCTTTAGGATATTGGTTTGATGATATGGCTTTATGCATGTACATGTATGCAGTTATAATAGTTAGCATGTACATGTATACAGTTATAATAGATTTAGCATGTACATGTATACAGTTATAATAGAGTTAGCATGTACATGTATAGTTATAATAGAGTTAGCATGTACATGTATAGTTATAATAGAGTTAGCATGTACATGTATACAGTTATAATAGTTAGCATGTACATGTATAGTTATAATAGAGTTGGCATGTACATGTATAGTTATAATAGAGTTAGCATGTACATGAATAGTTATAATAGTTAGCATGTACATGTATGCAGATATAATAGACTTAGCAAGTACTTGTATGCAGATATAATAGACTTAGCAAGTACATGTATGCAGATATAATAGACTTAGCAAGTACTTGTATACAAATATAATAGACTTAGAATGTACTTGTATGCAGATATAATAGACTTAGCAAGTACTTGTATGCAGATATAATAGACTTAGCAAGTACTTGTATGCAGATATAATAGACTTAGCAAGTACTTGTATGCAGATATAATAGACTTAGCAAGTACATGTATACAGATATAATAGACTTAGCAAGTACTTGTATACAGATATAATAGACTTAGCAAGTACTTGTATGCAGATATAATAGACTTTGTATGTACTTAAGAACTTTCACATTGTAATAACTACATGTTTTAAGTTTAGATTTTTGTTATTGCATGATAAGTACTTGCTTTTAGCCAATAAGGATATATGCAGGTCCATTATAGTAATTGAAAATGGTGCCAATCTGACATGGCCATCTTAGCAGCCTTAACAATTTTAAAATTTGGCTTTCACCAAAATAATTGTGATATCTTGTTAGTCTTTAATGAAAATTGTGCCAGTCTAAGTATGGAAGCAATCTTGAGATCTTGCTGCTACTTGTTCCTTGTCATGAAACTTGACAATATAATAAACTGCAAATATTATAGTAGGATTATAACTAAAACAATGTTTTTTTCCTTGTCGGCATACACATGATTTTAAATCCATTATCATATGCTTGCCTGTCAGTACATAAATCTTTATGGACAGTAGCAATAACATTGTAGGAATAACATGGTATCCAGGATTAATGTTTTTAAGATTTAAATAAAATTTTCTTTAGCAAGGAACACTGTATTAATTCTCTCCTTTACAGTATGTGGCAGAAGCATCCATCTCTTTGGAGGTGATAACATATATTGCTCTTGGCATCTCCATGGTGTCCCTTGTGGTGTGTTTCTTGATCTTCTTTGTCCTCAAGCGAATCCAGTCCAACTCTAACAGCATCCACATCAACCTTGTGTTTGTCATTTTTGTTGCAGAGCTAGCCTTCCTCATTGGTGTCAACAAAACTAAAATGGAGGTGAGAAGTTTGGTATTAATAATTGTTCATCTCCAAAATCAGAACATTTTTGGCTTGTGTAAAGAAAAAAATGTAACTGATAACTGCTTTTAAAGATTATTATTATTCAAATTAAAAGAATAAGATGTAGTTTTCTCTCTTACAAAGTGCTGGTATGAAGGGATAGGACTTGATCATGGTCTAAAGCTATGGTAAGCATTTTAAGGTGGTGCTCCCAAAATTCTGTATTGAAATTATAAAAAGCCAAATTATTTCTTAGCCAGGAATTAAACTACCGAAAATATTAAAATACTTTCTAGAGCTCTGAAAAGGAGAGAAAAAATTTAAATGTAAGAAAGATGGACACTTATCTCCAAAACATAAGAAAGCAGTTAGTATCAGCAGTTGTTTACAGTTAATAGAATTGTATGATTGTATCTTTGCAGCTGTTCTGCCGTCTCATTGCCATAGCCTTGCATTATTTCTACATGGCTGGGTTTTCATGGCTGTTTGTGGACATTTTGCATTTGTATCGCATGCTGACGGAAGTACGTGATATAAATCAGGGGTCGATGAAATTCTACTATCTCATAGGATATGGTAAGAATATTTAGATTTTTTTTTACTTTTATTGATTTAAATTTCATTAATCAGGGATTTTAATATTTTTATTAAGCTAAAAGTCGTTTCCTACATGCCATTTTAATAGGTGTACTTGAGAAGATGTTAAAATGTAGCAAAAATCAATGTTTTCTTTAAACACAGAACAATTTACAAATTTGTAAGTATTTTTGAAAACGACTTATTTATAATCCTATTCTACATACATTTATGTGCTGCTTTACCACTCCAGTGGCCTAGTGGTAGAATTTTCCACCTCTGGAGACCAGGTTTGAACTCTAACCGAGTTATACCAAAGACTTATCAATATGGTACTAAAAGCTGCTTCACTAGGTGCTCAGCTTTAAGAGGTTATTGTTACAACTGGTTGGTCTGGTGTCAGGATAATGGGGTTGGCTGGGACATGATGCTACATGTCTGGCATGATGCCCAATGATAGATATTACAATGACACTGTAGACATCATAGCAGTATGACTGAATTTTTTTGAAAGCTACATTAAAAATCCAACACACTTGCACACACACACTTTCTGCTTTAAAAGTAGTTCTGTCTGAATATCTAAGATCAAGTTTCAGATTATTGTATTTGTATGATGCAAATCAAAGACTAGTCTTAGTAAAACTGTCATTCTTATACATGATTTGTATTTTTAATAACTAAATTTTCTTCCTATAGTGATTCCTGGTATTATAGTCAGCTTGGCAGTGGGACTGAGCACAGACAGCTATAAAAGTGATACATACAAGCCATTGTAAGTAGATAGTTCTCTAACATTGTACCTATTTATTAAACGTATTTCTGTCAGAGGGACAAAGTTGCCATTTTTGTTTGTAGTATGGAGGAAACATTTGAATCTCAGGAAAGTATTTAAGTGATTATTATTACAGAATTGTTTAAAAATACCATTTTCATAAGACATTTAAAAACAAAGATCCACGGACAGAGAGGTATCTGTTTAGGGACATTACAATCATTAATCTTTTGCTAATTACCTATATAAAATGTGAAATCTTTGCATTTATGCATAGTTTTCATAACGCTCTCATTGCATGCAGCAGGGGCATCTTTATTTGGGCCCTCATCTATCCACCCCAAGCAACATGCTATAAAGATTGTGAAAAAAACATGCAAGTAACACAAATTTCATATTCATATCCAAATGTTCATGGCCTGATCATATTTTTGGTAATTGTTACATTTTTTGCATATTGTTTTACAGGGAATGTGGTGTACAGTACAGATCACTCCCATATTATTACTCCTCTGACCGCACAAGTTTGAGTCATGGCTTGGTCAATGTGGGAAAGCTTGCTAGTAGCTTCCGATGGGTCATTGGTTCTTCCATGGGTCTTCTTGGGTTCTTCCTTTACCAACTATTCAGGCTCAAATGCAATGCCTGAAATGTGCTGAAAAATGGTGCAGAATTAAATTGATAATTTGCATGTCCTGATTAGATTTTTAGACAACTCTTTAAATTTTTCAGTAATTTTAAAACATATTTTTAACGTTCTTGCACATATCTACTTCTTACTGCTAAATTTTTTAAAATTTAAATTTGTAGCATGCTAAATATTTATGTATTTGCTTTATTACACATTTCAAAGTATACCATATATATATGTTTTTGCTTTCTTTCTGTGATTTCTATGAGACTTTTAATGGCTGATGGGATGTGCAATTTTTGGTATTTCATGATATCGCACTATAAATGACCTTGTAACAAATTTGTATGGCATCTTACAGTTGAAATGGCATTTTCTCGATATTGAAACAAATTGCATCATACAATTATGCTTTATATCATGTATACCACTGTTTTGATAAAGTAATCCAGTTATATTATTGACCTCATGATGTTTAAGGGTGTTCAATACTTCTAATTAAACTCAACAGAGGGCTTTAATTGTTATATTGCATTCAGTATGGGTCAAATTGTGAACTGTAAAGAACCATATTGCACCAGATCTTATTACTTATTGTACCAGCAGAACAGGGTCTATGGCTATCAATCCTGCTAATGACTTCAATGATCCTGAAATGGACTGCTCTGATGTCCTACTGATTAGAAAATGTGCTTTGGATGGGGGAGGTCATGTACTCAAACCCCTTGTGAGTCATACCAGAGGCTTATAATAATAGTACTAGCAGCTGCCTTGCTTGATGCTCAGCATTAAGATGTTAGTGTTAGGACTGGTTGGCCAGGTGTTAGGATAATGTTACTGTGTGGAACATCATGCTAGATGATGCAGCAGTGCTAGACATTGTTATAAATTCATATTGCCAACATCATTGCGATATGACTGAAAATTATTAAAGCTGCATTAAATCCGAAGCGCACGCACACACACACACACACACACACACTGAATTGATCTGCCAGAATATTATATGACAATGTATCATGGTCAAAACTGTTTATTGTTGGTTCTCTTAAGTGCACACATAAATGCCACTATACAGATTTTGTCAGAATCATTCATTGTTTTACTTTTAAATTATGCCATTTTGTTTTGATCACCCCTGTCATTCGGACTTTCAAGTTTAAAAATCCGTCAAACAAAACCATTATATGAACTGACAACTTAAACACCCTTTATCTGGATTACTGAATGGTTGAAATGCCTGATTGTACTTCATTTGTCAGAATGTATTAAAGAGGTTGTGATGCGTAAGCAATTGAGTATTGACCAGTTGGAAATCATGTAAGCATAGCTTCTCAATACACCAATGAAAGTTTGAGAAAGACCATGAAACAAATGAATTTTGATTAGGATGTCAATACTTGCCACTGAAATTGAATAAGGTGTGCAAGGCATCAAAACTGGATGAATGGCAGTGCTTTCTCAGTGGACAACACAGTGGCACATCACTTGAAAGAAGAATGTAGTATGCATTTCACTAGTGGAAAATGCTTAGAATAAATTTGTGCATACAAGTTTTGAATTTTTTCAGGGATTTTTCTTGGTCAGTTTTCCTGTGCCCAAAGGTTTTCATTTATCTTTGTAAAAGTCTCAGAACTTAAAAATATATCTGATGCAGTTTGCCTAGAAAGGTTGAAAGATAAGGAATCTAAAAAGTAGAGTTAGATGTTGAATTATTTTAGTGTTAAAAAATCTCTCACTTGTATATTTTTGTGAAATAACAGTGAAAACATTTTATTTTTAATCCAAGTTGACCTTTTATGCAAAATGAGCCCATTCATTGTACTGAAAATTTTACAAAATCCATGATGTTTACATTACTGTGGGATATTAGTGATTAGCATCTCTCTACACAGATAATTCTACAGAATGGCAAGATGCTATAAATGTGTTTCATTTCAGCTGTTGGCTTTCCATGGAGGACAAATTTATCTGGAGTTTTGCTGGACCAATCACAATTGCTGTTATTGTAAGTTGGTTTTTCTTGATCAAATCAAAGACTGAAGGTACTATTTTTGGTAGGGTACCAATTTTCTTGGGGTTCTTGGTTCCTTTCCACAATAAAATTAAAGGTCTAAAGAACAGTGATCCCATTGTGGAAATAGTGTAACCCATGCTCTAATCCACAAATTTAAAAACAAAAGAAAATATCAGTTTTTGCAAAACTGTAATAATGAATTTCATTGTACATATGTTATAATTTTCGTCGCAGTCATAGCTAACAGAAGCATTTTTTTAATAAAGAAAACATTCTAACGTACTTGTCTGCATCCTTTTAAGAAAGAAAACATTCTAACGTGATTGTCTGCATCTTTTTGGGAAAGAAAACATTCTAACATGGTTGTCTGTATCTTTCAAGAAAGAAAACATTCTAATGTGCTTGTCTGCATCTTTCTACAGTTATAGATTTGATTTGATTTGATTTATCTCAGTTTTCTTAGCATGTACCAACCTAAATTTTTCAATCAAGGATTGCAAAATGTGTTTTTTTTTCTTTCAGATCCACATCTTTACATTTGTGATTGCAGTTAAGGCAAGCTGTAGGGAAAAGATCAGTGTGTCTGATATAGGACTTTTGAGGTATGAGATATCCTGTACACTATATATTTTAAACACTTGTTCTATTCATAACATATCGTTACTTTTGAGGACTGGGAAACAAATACATGTCCTTTTAAAGAAGAAATATTCTGACTTTTACAAAACAAAATATTGTAGCATTACAAGAAATATTTGGACAAAACATCAGTGCATTGTTTCCAAAAAAACAAACCAAATCAATATAATTTAATTTTTACTCTTAATAATGCATGGCGCAGTTAATAGTTATAGATGTTGCTGTATATTTGTAGGTTATATATATATATATATATATATATATATATATATATATATATATATATATATGTGTGTACATTTATGTTTAAAATGTTTTTTTAAACTTTATATTTTAATTTAGAGGTATGGACTTTGTAGTCTGAAATAAAGAATTCTTATCATCGTATCTTATCTTATAGTTTAGCTCTGTGGACTATGTTACTGCCAACTTTATCTTGGAATTAAATTTGCTGATTCTTTTTTTGTTCTTTTGTTACCACCAGATTTATCTTGGAATTAAATTTGCTGATTCATTTTTTTTTTTTTTTCTTTCTTTTCCAGGGTTGGTTTAATGGCCAACATTCTGGTCCTGTTGCTGTGGGGAATCACCTGGGTGTTTGGTCTTTTAGCTGTCAATTACAACATTCCAGCTCTACACTATCTTTATGCCATATTTACTTGTACTCTTGGTGTCTGTATCTCACTGGCTTACATTCTTGGAAATAACAAGGTAATTTTAGGACATGTCTAGGTGTCTATACCTTACTTACTGGCTCACATTTATAGAGGTTAATTTAAGATTTGTCCAGTGAAATCTCAATTTTAACAAACCTTGAAGGGCAGAAGTGGGTTTCATTCAAGAATGGAATACATGTATTATGAATTATTCTATGTAATTCACACACTTTTTAATAATGGTTTTTGGATGCAAAAATAATGAAGGCCATTTCGATTTTCAGATAACTGGAGACAAAAAATTGCAGTTGTTCCGAGTTTTTTAAACAGAATTCAGCCACATAAATTAAATATTGTTTTTATTGATTAAAAGTGTATAAAAGATAAAAGGGGCCCAGAATGGTCTAAAGCGCTCTCCGTTACAGATCACTACCATCATACCTCTGTCTCTGTGTGTTAAAGTCTCAGATTCGGTCAATGTGTGTACATGAGAAAGCTTGCCAGTAGTTTCTTGTGGGTCGGTGGTTCTTTCCGGGGGTTTTCCTGGGTTCTTCCTCCACTGGCCGCCATGTCATGTGCTGAAAAATGGCGTTAAACCCTACAACAAAAACAACAACAACAACAAAAGATAAAATGATATGAAAAATGACTATTAAGTCTCAGATTAGTACTGTTAATTCTTCATTGTAAATATATGATTCCATTAGATAAAAAGTGGAAGTAGTTTAGCATGGATTTTTTTTCTTTTCTTAAACAATTTCACACAAAGTATCAGGTTTGTACTTGGGTGTTAAAAATTCTGTCTTCAAGCCATGTGATATTGGATTTCTTATTCTCGAGAAGTCTTTTTTTTTTTTTGTGGTTATAGATGAAAGCATTTTAGAAAATGAATATCATTTTTTATGAAATCTTTCTAAACTGTGCTCCTGAAACAGATCTTGAACCCATTAAAGAAGTTTCACTTGAAATTAGTTCCATCTGTTCAATTGTGTCAATTTCCAGATTCGTTTTGAACTGAAGAAACTGTGGTTCTGGTGTCAAGGAAAGAAACTGAAGAGGGATGATGCACTGGGAGGGACAAGGAGTTCCATCTACTCAGTAAGTAAACACCCAAATTTCACTTTCAGTATGTCTCTACATTGTGTGCCCATAAATTACAATATTATAGTTATCTTAAGGTGGGGCCCTTTGTGGCTGAGTGGTCTAAAGCACTCAGGTTGGAGTCTTGGGCTTGGCTAATGTGGGTATGTGAGAAAACTTGCTATTGGCTTCTGGTAGGTCACTGGCTTATACAGGGGTTTTCCTGGATTCATGTATAGTCTGTCATTTCCTGAACAATGGTGTTAAATCCAAACAACCTAACCACTCTTTAAATATACATGAACGCGTGTTAAGCACACAGCCAAATTTTTCCTTTCATATACCTTGTAATTTTGCTTTTCATTAAATAAGAGACATACAGCAGTCCCCTGTTATAATGCCACATTGGCTGCTGTTGGAAAGTGGCCTTGTAAGATGGGTGGTCTTTCTAGGGAGGAGAATGCACAGATTGGAGTAACAGACGTACATAACATTAGAAACGCATAACTAATTCTGAAATATTTCAATATCACTAGTATGTCACAGAAACAGCATCTATTAATGTAATAAAATTTAATTATAGAATAATCATTAATTGCACAGCAAAATAAGTATTAAAAAAATACTTATCAATACAATCGGTTTACAGACATCTGGCTGGAACAATCTCCATTCCATTTTTTTCGCCTACTGCAGAACATTTTTGTCATCATGGTCAATGTTTCTTTTGAAAATTTTTTATATTAACAATGATCATTCAAATTGACAAGTTTTCATTCAGTGAAATTACTTTCCTATTTTCTTCCAAAACTGACAGTTTTTCTCTCGTCAGCTATATTTGCACTGTTAAAAACAACTTACTCTTTCATTGGTGACTACAAACTGTCAAACTAACTTTTACACAAAATGATATTTGTTTACAAAGGAAATAAAATTTTCATGTTACCAGTTGGTTATAATCTGGTACCCTTTCAAAACCTTTTTTTTGTAAATTAGCTTGTGAAAACCCCCAAAACAGCTACAATACCAATTTTCCTTTGAGATGATACTCTTTCTCAGCTATTAGATTTTGTCATCTTGATCATAATCGCCAGTATTAATGACCAGTAGTTATCAAAGTGACAGAACCTGACAGCTTTAGGAACACACAGAAGTAAAGATAGTCAGGTTGTTAGTTTGCTGTTTTATTTTGGAATAAAGTTGAGTACTGTATCAGCATTTTGGAACAATATCATTGTCAGTTACAATTTAAATAAAAAAATATAAGATTTCAGTTCAGTAAATGTCTGCTAGTAAACTGACCCTGCTAACAGATGGCTATCAAATGGGGATATTTTTTAACTCAAAATTATTGATGCAGAGGGACTCTAACCATACATAGCTTAAGAGATGAGCCACTATACCTGGCTGAAATAGTAGAATTGAAATTATTTAAAGTGTACATGAATTACAGTGATGTCATTCATTTGTTACTGATTTGAGTAGTTAACCTCATGGAGACCAGTCAGTTTCTTTATTTATTGTAACTCACCCAATATTGTCATACATATTTGCTGAAGATAAAAAAATTTCACAAGATAACAATTATTTTACATACTGAAGTTAACAAAGCTTTAAAAGTTATTTTCATTAGTTTGATCTAGTCAAAAGGCATGCCATTTTTTATAAAATAGTTTTCAAAAAGATACTACTATTTTATGCATGGCACTTTGATTGCAGGCCCATAGATCTGCACTGGCGTATCGGAATGATTCCTCTTTTGACAATGGAGTTCAACGCATTAATGTTGGGATTTCCACTACCTCCACAACAAGTCATTCCACTAGTAAGAGCAGTGGGGGACTTTATAAAGGCGAAGACTACCTCCGCAGTACTAGTACCTCAACCTCAGGCACACTTCCTGCTAAATATCCCAAGAAATCTGGATTATCTCCCACTGTTTATAGTTATGACCAACCAGTTGATAAGATAGATGGTAAGTTAAAATTATATTATTAATTTGCAGAAATAGTTTTTCTTTTGGTTTGAGGTTTCTGTTTGATTTCTCTTTGTCAGAAATCAAAATGGCTCATCCTTTTGAAAGTGTTAAGAAAAATGATGACGGTTGAAAAGATTCATAAGCTTCAGAGTTTACACTTTATTGGTACAATTTTGTCTATATTATTAGAGGATGCATGTTTTTCACGTTTTTTTCATGGTGTTTCATTACATGTTAGTGAAATTAGTCTAACTTACAGTACATATTTAGTGTCTTACTAAGAAGGTATTGTTAAGGTCGGGTACAGTGTTGTGAGTCTAACTTACAGTACATATTTAGTGCCTTACTAAAAAGGTCTTGTTAGGGTCAGGTGTTTTGAGACAGCTCAGTCCACATTGGTTTGAATCTCGAGGTCTGCCAACATGTATATGTGAGAAAGTTTGTAAGGGAGCTTTCCATGGCTCAGATGTTTTCCATGTTCTTTCTGCTGGCTGGCATGTAGAGGCCTTGTAATGTGTTGAAAAATGGCATTAAACCCATTACAGTAACAACCATACCTGTGTTACATGATGAACTGGGCTATTATAACAAATATTTTCTTTATATAATAACACATAATACGTGTGCTGTTATATGTGAGAATATCTGTTATATGAGGGAATGCCATATACTGAGTTGCCTTATAGTTTGGGACTGCATGTTTGTATTATTCAGTAGGAAATAATTGACCGTTTTTACAAACATTGAAGACTAATAGGCACTTACCCCCCCCCAAAAAAAAAAAAAAAAACAAAAACAAAAAAAAAAACGAGAGGCATCATGTTGGGAGCTAAATCAAGTCATGTTTGGATTATGTTTTCCCAGGATACTTGGATATTCAGTTATGGTTTATTGGAGTTGTTTGTGTGATTTTGTAGATGTATGAGTTGTATATCATTGAATTGTTTATAATTAGCTAACAGTTGTGATATTTTTCATGCTAATCAGAGATCACAATGAAAACAAACTCTCGTAAATTTCAGATGTAGAGGGAGAAAATCGTAAAACAGGAAATGATTCGGACTCAGATAGTGAGATGTCCATGGGCAGAGCTAGTCTTGACCTGGCATCCAGTCATTCATCGGATGAAGACGACGAGTTTGATATTGGACCAAACTGGGAAAAGCAGCTTCCAAAAAATAAAAAAATAGGTATAGATCTTTCACCTGTGATATCATCAGTTATGGGGTTTTTTAAATTTAATTTTATTATGGAATTGATGTGTGCTAAAATATTTAATGGTTTTAAGCCAGATACTAGATTTTATTTTTGAAGATGTGGAAAGAATATAACAGTTGAAATATAGCAAAACAAATAATTACCTAAGATCTACTTTTCTAAATCATCATATTTTGTACTTTGGTTGTTTATTTCTATTTTTAACTTAGAGTATAATTACTGTCCATTTTCATTCAGTGCACCAGATTGTTTTTTTGTGGGCATGTCTACTAGCATAGCACAGGTGGTAAAACAAGTATATTAAAAATAGTTGTATCTGTCTATGCAATTTGTGTAACTGTAATTGTTTTACTGCCAAACAAAAAAATCAGCACTTCTCTACAACTGGTTGTTCAAATGCGAGATACCAAAATATTTGATGTCATATTTCCATTGCAGAAGAGGCAAAAGAACAAGCTAGGCAGAAAAAGAGAGAACAAGAAGAATCTATAGGTAATTATTGTAGACACTGATATGACAGGATAATTGTAACTTAGTAAATGTAGACACAAATATGATAGAAATTATAAAGGTAGTAATTGTAGACATGGATGTGGATATGAATGTAATTGTAAAGGTAATTATTGTAGACAAAGATGACAGTATTTGTAAAGATAATAATTGTTGACATATATGACAGTAATTGTAAAGGTAATAATTGTAGACACAAATATGTCATAATTGTAGAAACAGATATGACAGGGTAATTTGGAAAGTATTAAATGTAGACACAGATATGACAGTAATTGTAAAGGTAATTTAGACACAAATATGACAGTAATTGTAAATGTCATAATTGTAGTAAAAAATATAACAGTAATTGTAAATGTAACTGTAGGTACATATGACTTGGTAATTGTAAAGGTGACAATTTGTAGACATGGATATGATATGACAGTAATTGTAAAGGCAATGTAGACACAAATATGACAGTAATTGTAAATGTCATAAATGTAGACAAAGATATAACAGTAAATGTAACTGTAGGTACATATGACATGGTAATTATAAAGGTAATAATTTGTGGACATGGATATGACAGTAATTGTAAAGGTAATAATTGTAGACACAGATATAACAGTTATTGTTGTTGTTCTTGTTTTTCTTCTTGTAGGTTTAATGCCATTTTTCAGTACAAGATAGGGTATACATGGTGGCCAGTATAAATGGTGGAGGAAGAATCTGGGGAAAATCTGGAATGAACCACAGACATATGAGAACCTACTGGCAAGCTTTCTCACATACCCACATTGGCTGAGCCAGAAACTAAAACCCATGTAGACAGGTGAGATAGCAGTGGTCCATAATGGTGAGCACTTTAGATCACTCGGCCACTCCCATTTTACTTGCCCATCCAGTATATACAGATGTGATTCTGATTTTACTGGCTAATCCAAACGTCTACAGATTGTGTGATTCTTAAATATTGGCTACATGTCTTACAACCAACCATATAGTCATCAAAATGAAAATATTTTGCATCTTTTAACTGCTGATGCTATTCAAATCTTCAAATTTTGCAATAGTCATAAAACAATGTACTATAGTAACTGCTGGTCATTGTCACAAAACAATGTACTATAGTAACTGCTGGTCATTGTCACAAAACATAGTACACCACTCCCTCAATAACTCGCACCCTGATAACTCGCTAACCTGCTTGTAAAGCAGCGTTTGGCATGGATTCAAATTTCCCCCAAAGAAAATATCTTTTAAATATCTTTCAAAATATGCTGAATGTGAAAAAATTACAATAAGAATTGGTAAATTAACCTTTATACATTTCTCGTTTTATCATCAAAAATGGTGATTAATACCCATTAAGATAGAATCCATTTTGTGAAATTTGCAAGTTCTAAAAAAGATATCACATATTATGTTCGTGTTTATTTGTTGATAAATAGTCATCAATATACATTAACAGGTGGCCAAAAAGAATGAAATAAACAGCAATTAAATGTCTTGCTATGTGAAAGTCACATTCTAATCCTTTGTTTTCGTTTGTGTAAACATTATAATTGCAACCTATTCTTTTCTATGAAAACATTACAAGAGTTGATCAACTGTCACATCAAAACCTGTGAGTACTTCTGTGAGAACCTAATTACCTGCCAACTTTGTTATGATCAACAACTTGGCAAAGTGTTTGTTGCATTAAAATAATCAATTAAAAGAGACCTGTGTTGTTTTATCACTTTGAATATATCTTTTGACTCGAATCAAGCAAGGAGTTACACACAAAAAAATTAGCTGTTTTTTTTTCTTCAAAAAGTGAATTGACATTTGCCAAGCGTATCACAACTGGCATGTAATATCATGTTCTAAATTACATTGTTGTGAATTTGTAGACCCCTTAAATTCATGTTGGTAATGATTAACCTTTGTTTTTTTATTTTCATTTTACTTCTGAAATCAAATCTATCGATCGATTGAATCGATCAACATTGTTTCTTGAAAGAGAATCAATGTTTTGTATTTTTAAAAAATACGTCTAATTTGGATCAAACAATAAAAATAGAATGTATCCAATTCAACACAAAAATTAGTGATGTAGTACACAATGTGTGCAGTGGTACATATGTTAAGCAAATGGAAACCACATGGAATAATGTTTTTGATGATCTCCTCAATATACTGTAATTTATCCTAAAATTAATGTTACATAGTAATTAAATTACACTGGCAGGTAAAAGGGTGGAAGAAATATTTCAACAAAGTGGTTGACTTCTATTGATCAACTTTCACAGGAGTATATATTGTAACATCTTTCAAGCAGGTACAAATTATTAATAAAGTGTCATCAGCATTAACTATGCAAAGATTTTTGGGGGCAAAAGCTGTGGTAACTTGTATAACATACATTATGGTCTGATTTGTTAGGGAAAGTTGGTATTACATGGTTTTATTGATTATCATTGCAGCTTCACCACAGCAACCTTCTATCAACAATTTACCTGGTCAGAATGGTCTTGGACATTGGCCAGGAGATCCCCAGTTTAACAACAGTTTCCAGACTAATGATTCAGACTTCCATGTGTCGGACCAAAACACCATTTCCAGTGTTCCAAACACTTTGTCTAGTATTCAACCTGATGTCACACTGCAGACACCCGAGTACATAGGTACACTGTCCTTTGGATCGTTAGGTCGCTATACACATGTCACGAAAAGATAGTATTGAAAAACTAGTGAAATAATGCTAAAAAACTAGTGAAAAAGTGTAGAAAAACAACAATGAATATCTTTTCTAGTATGAAATGGACTTCATTATAAAAAAAACCCCACACATATGATCCTTTAGTATTGCAGTAGTTAGAGTAATTTACACACAGCCAGGTCTTTTGAACATTACAGGTACACATATCTTTGACAATTACATGTACTCAGTTATGTTGAAAGTTACACATACACAGTTCTGTTAACAGTTACTTTTACACAGTCATATTGACATTTACACTTGCACACATCCAGGTCTGTTGGCAGTAATATTTCATTGATTAGATTACACATATACAGTCAGATCTGTTGACAGAATTGTTTCAGTGACTAGATTACACAAACATAATTCTGTTGACAGTGATTAGATTATATATACACAGTTCTATTGACAGTAATTTGATTACACATATACAGTTCTGTTGACAGTGATTTGATTACACATATATAGTTCTGAAGACAGTGATTTGAATACACATATACAGTTTTGATGACAGTGATTTGATTACACATATGCAAATATGTTGACAATCACTATACATTAAAGAACTAGTTAACTTTCAGCAAATTGTTTTGTTGTGTCTGTATTTTGCTATACACTTTCATTGATTATGCAGTGCCACTTTGCTATAACAGTTAATTAATGAACTATGATGCAGGGTTTATTCTAGGATGTTTGATGCAGGATTCATGCTGATAAAAAAAAAGTTTTAAAAAAATCTAAAGAATGTGAGAAAATCACACCTTATATATATATATATATATATATATATATATATATATATATATATATATATATATATATATATATATATACTGTTCCATTATTTCATCATTAAATCCTACCTATATTTGGAAAATTACCCCCTTTCTCATAAAAAGTGCCCCCCCCCTCTGATTTTCATTTGTAGAATACACCCTGTGATTTACTGTAATTTAGATTTTCATCTTCATCTGTTGTGCAAGTTTTTCAGCAATTTCTTTCCTGTTACAGTTAGTTTTAAAATAAGAATTTCATGTCTGTTTCAATTTAATTATTTTTTGTATCTGTGTAAGGGCATATTTCCTCAATATTGTGATAACAGTTAGGATATTATACATTCCATTTTTGGAATGATTTTCAAATACATTCTTTTAAAGAAATGTGAAGATGTAAGTTGTTTAATTTGTTGTTTTTTGTTTTCTTCTTTTTTTCATTTCTTATTAAACTTGTTATATCAGTCTTTAAAAATTATCATAGATAACATGATCATGAGCTTTTCATTGCCTGCCTGTGAGAAATATTTTGATTCATGGTGGTACTCATTTGCTTATGAAACATAGGTTCCATCCCATAATGGCAGATGGCATCACTTTTCTCACAGAAAAAAATAATAATGTGAAATGTAGAAAAGGACTTGAAGTGACCTTACATATGTGCTCAACTTTATGACAAAATACTTCATCCAGTTTTTAAAATTTTACTCAATATAGTTCAAAGACATTCGATGGAATAACCAACTTTTAGAGATTTGTTATCCATAAGTTAACAGAGCTTTACAAATAATTCACAAAAAAAAAATAATTTCATGACGCATTATTTTTTTATCCAATATTGCTCTATAACCATAAATGTGTTCATTCTAGTTACGTAAATGTGATGTTCAATCGAAGGTCTTCAAAACTTTTTTACGTGCATCTAAAACTGTTATTGTTGGGTCAGCCTTTGGCATCTGTGTGTGTGTCCATCCATCCTCCTATATGTTTAATATTAAAATTTGTATAACTTTCTTTATTTTGGATTTTGGGGCAGGTTTGATGTGCATGCCATAGACAATTTCTGATCAGTGATATTCACAATACTTTGTTTTTCATATTGAATTCCAATATCACATTCCAATAATTTAAAAAAAATGGATTCCAATATAACATTTTAAAATTTTCTTCTGAAGAATTCCAGTATATTCTCATTTCTTACAGCTTTTCTTTCATCATTAAAAAAAAAAAAGACTTTATATTCAATTTTTGTACCATGGTTGATTATGTCTAGAACAAATAACTAGTGCAGTGAACTCTTTCATGATGAATGATTGGTCACATGGAAGATGTAAAAAATTAATGGGATGCACAGGGAGTTATTTCCAGTATTGTAAAAATTTTACACTTTTTGTATTTTTACATTTTTTTTTATAAATACAGGCACATTCAGTCATATCAACTTAAAATCACTCAAACTTTTTTTTTAGAAAAGCATGGGAAATTGGAAAATTACTGCTTATGGTTTTTGCCACAAGTTATTGTGGACTGAGACAATCGGAGTAATGTGCACCATGATAGCAAACTGGGCTTATCTAAGGATGGGATTTAAACCTCTATCTTTTGGGTCACAAGTTTGGGATGTTTCAGAAAAACTAGGGTTCCATAACTGTTCTCATTTGTATAAGCATTCATCTTGTATGAGCTAGCTGTTCCTAATTCCCTGACTTAAAGCGAGGAATGTATTCAATGGCTATGCATGTGTGCTGCATTGTTTTCTTCTCACCTTTTTGTTATCGGACTAATTTTTAATTTAAATTGCAAATTGTCACATCAGCTAAATTATTGCCACACTTGCATGAATTCATTTACATCGATATTTGGGCTGTTTGATAATTTATTACAATTATTGTTGAGAATGAGAAGTTTTATTTGAACATGCACACCACTAAGAAACACAAAATGGAGGTCAGTACGATAGGTCTACAAGATTGTAAAACTACATATTCATCAAAATATAATTCAACTTTTTCCCCTTATTTAAGACAAATAAATGCAATTTAATACATAATTTAATGTTTCATTTTACTATCATCTGGTATTGATAACTTGATGCTATATATGTTGTGATTCACAGTCATCAAAGAAAATATTTGTCAATGATTTTATACCACCTCTACTCTCTAAACATGCCACCTCTTTAAATAAGATTCATTTTCATGTCTCTCTCCACTGTCCACCTCTTTAAATAAGATATATTTCCTGTTCCCAACAGTAGTAGTAGTTTAAATGGTGTTTCAGTGTAATAGAATATTATTAAAATTCTTTATAATTGATTTTCAAATACTCGTTATACAGCCATGCATGCTGGTAATTTTTTTCTCATATTATGTATGCTTATTCAGTGTTGTGATTGTGGTTCTCTTGTTAATATCTGTAGGCAGGCGAGATTTTATTATGCCGCCAAAACGTACAGACAGTCTAAGGAATGACTCTGTTAATAACAACAACCAGGGGTTGTCTCCCCCTCAAGAGCGCATGAAAGTGCAAGTCCTAACACATAGGGGAAGCATATCATCTGAAGATTCAGTGTAAGTGTCGATTCGAGAAGCGGAATAGTCACAAGGGTAATAATATTTCTTGGCTGCATTTGTAAAATGTTAAATTACATTATTTTCATATTGTCTCTTCTGCTTACTTTCTTCACTTGGTCATTTGGGAAGATCATTACTGAAACTGCCATCATGTAACTGTGTATTTCAAACCACATTTAAGAGAAACTTTAATGCTTTGAGACTTTATTTCATCTCCTTGATTTATTGGCACTAAGCTACAAAAGGCTTACACATAGTTTATTCTTTGTAGTAGTCTGACTATGTAGTTGTGATTTTACATTATTCACAACTGAAAAAAAAATCGAATCATTTTATTTGGACTTACCATTCCTATAAAATTAGTAGATCTTCTGGTTATAGACTTGAAGGGCTTATACAATGGTAAGTTGTCCATTGTCCATCTTGTACAAGGATTCCCATGAAACCATGTACATATTTTCATCTCGAAGGATTGCTTGAAAATCTCTTTATCACATTTCCTCTAATTTGGTTGCCACAGTGGCCAACATGAAAATATTTTTTTCACATTTCCTCTAATTTGGCTGCCACAACGACCAGCTGCCACAGTGGTAATCTTGAAATTCTTATTATTGCTAATCCTTCTGATTGAAGAGCAATATTGTCACCATTTCTGTTAAATGACTGGTCATATGAGCATGAGATTTTCACCAAGTTCCATTTCATTTACAATGTATGATTATACTGGTAGTTGGCAGTTGGATAATTGAAAGACCAGTGTCATTTATTATAACCCAGTACTGTGTGAGCCTTAACGCATTCACAAATATTTGCATTGGAAACCACTTATAATTTATTCATGGTAACCAAGGAGATTTATGTTAAAAAACATATCATCAAAAAACATAAGAACAACAAGTATATTTTGGACTGGTATCAGCTGTTTTATTTAATATCCAGAAATTGGCTATATCATAGTTAATTATAGATGGGTTTGCACTAATTCGTGTAATTAAAATCTGTAATGTAATTATTTCTACTAATCTGATATTTATTTGTGCTTACATTTCATGTGGGAAGACTGTGTTGTTGCATGTTCATAAATGGGTCAGTTCCAGATTTGAAAACTTTTATATTATTCAGGTTTTGCTGATTAGCACCTTGACAAGGTAACCTGGAGACCCCCTCCCCAAAACTATGCATCATAGTTAAAATTTGTAGAAAATTCCATTTTTACTGTCGATTCATACTTCATTTTGGAAAGGTAAATTTTGAAGGACTTTTTAATGGCTTTCCAAGATGTCTCTACTAACTTTGACAGATTGTGTAAAACATATACATTTTTTAAAATCTTTTTTTCATATATTGTACTTATAAATTTGGGATCAGTTATGTTATGTGTGTTTTCCTTCATTGCTCTTTAAGCATCGTGCTTAGTTTAAAACGTGCTTTTTATATCAGTGCATGTGTCTGTACAAGTATATATCTGTCCACTGTTTAATGGGGGGGGGGGCAAACTTAACATGCAGGCACAATTTTTTAAAATGTTTTAACAGAATTTAACTACTCAAATTTATTTACTGAGGGCACTCTGGAAGATATTAGGATACTATCTTAAATAAACTAAAAAAATTATACTAGAAGGTTTGAACCTTGTTAAAATTTCAATAAATTCAGCTTGAACAAATTCATTGTAATGTTTTTATTAAGTTGTCAAGTTCCCTTGTATTAAACAAGATATACAATTTTGTGTCTTACTGGAGACTTGTTCCTTGCTCATGAGTTAGAGTTTTCATCTTGTAGGTAATTATGTAATTCCAGGTTTATGTGTCTGGGACTGACCTTTAGATTACATTGTCTGGACTGAGGATAACAAGTGCTAATTTGTGTGTACTTTCATTTGGAATGCTTTGCATGTTTCAATGTACTCCTTTCATTTGGAAGGCTTGCATGTCTTGTGTTGCATGTGATTATTGTCGTGCTTTTTTCAGATGCAGCCATGAAACTACAGTATGACAGTGGATGTAATTATTACCCAAAAGGACTTTGTCACACGATGCGCTAATCAGTTCAAAATGATCTCATATATACCTCAGTTTAGTTCAGCATTTATTGTCTGTTCTGATGTGAATTCCATTTGTGTGTGACTTCATTGAAAAAGGAATATTAATTACTAATGTACACTTGACATGATCAAGTAGTGTTGTACATGGAAAGTGATGTTGATACACTGTTGTACATTACAGATATGTTGATACATTGTTGTACATTACAGATATGTTGATACATTGTTGTACATTACAGTGATGTTGATACATTGTTGTATATCACAGTACTTGTCATGATAGATTCTTTCCAAACAATCTTGAAAATTCAAACAAATAACTGAATTTCATAGCCACTTGCATGCAAGTTTCTTTGAATATATTGTTGGTTGTAAAGACATTCCAACTGTTACCATGAATTTGCTTTATGATCAAGAACAGTTAACATCAATACAGTATAATATGACGCATTCCATAAACGGTTGGTTGATTTTAATGGCACTTTTTTAAAAACACATTGGCTTTATCATGTTCAAGAAATTGAAGCATTGTGCCTTTTCCAAAGATATAGCAAGACAGCCAACCTGGAATAGGGTACCATGCCCACAAACCCACATACAGTGCGTTTTCCAACCTGGCTGGCTGGAACAGGGTACCATACCCACAATTCTTGGATTACAAGCTTTTTAGACTCTATCAACAGAGCTTACACAGCTCCCACCACAAAAGAGATGTTGTATACATTTTAATTATACCACTTGAATTGTGATACATTTGTTAATGATTTTGTTGCACTGTGTTTATTCAATAGTGAAAAACTGGAATACAATAGTGAAACACTGGAATACAATAGAGAAAATCTGGAATACAATAGAGAAAAACTGAAATACAATATAGAAAAACTGAATACAATAGTGAAAAACTGGAATACAATAGAGAAAAACTGGAATAAATGGGCAACATTCAGATCCCAATTTACCATGAGCAGTTCTTGCAAAGTTACATTTAATGACATGATTTGCTTTCTCTTATTATGTACTTCTTTTGTTTATTACTATTATGCATGTGTATGGTATTTTTTTTTTGTCAAACAGGCATGCATGACGACACATGATTACAGATTTTTACCCATAGTTTATTTAAGATTAATTTTACTATGTAATTGATAATCAATTGAAATGTAATCATGGAACATTATCCCTTTTGCATTTAGCAAAGAAATAGTCCCAACATGTTTTAACAATTGCTCACGATTCAATACTAAAAGGATGCAGTGAAGTTTTCCAAGTAATGTTGCTGCTGCCACAGGATTTTCTATTGACCTTATGTCTGCATCCACCACACCAAAGAACTGATTGCATCTCAGTAGTTATTGCTATATAGTCACAATTAGCTGCACACACATTTAACATTCAGGCTACTGACCATGTATTAGTTGATTTTTATTAACTTTTAGTGATAAATATACGAAAGACCAAGAACATAAATAAATGAAGGACCAAATTGTATGAAATTTATAGCTTTAACTTGTCAGAATTTGCAGAATGTGCTAATGTTAAAGGAGTTAAAAGTCTTGAGTGGTATGGTCAGTTGAAACCCATGTTCATCTGTACAGTTTTTGTTCCATAACATTACATATATTTGTGAAAGAAATTTAATTGGTGAATTAACTAATTGAATTAATTATCTGTGTGAAATGGTAAATGGTACCATGGTTCAAGGAAGTGCCATATTCGCACAGATAGCTTTTATCTGTAATTATCTTAAGCATAATGTATTATTTTAACAAGATAATATTGGCCCAGTCCAATAAATCTTCATGTTTAGCCAGTTTTAATATATAGCATGTGTTCAACAAAGTTGTGACCAGGTTGTGACAGAATTAAAACTATACAATGCTAAGCGATGTGTTCAACAAAATAATGTTGTTACCAAGTTGTGACAGAATAAAAACTGCACAAAGCTAAGCAAGATTTATACTTATCCTGTTACAAAGGGCAACTACTCTAATATTTGTGAAATTGTATGTGTAAATATTAATGTGGAAAATTTAGCCTCAAAGGTATTGTATGATTTTATGTCCACTAATGGATTGTGTATTGTTTACAGACTTTGTAAATAAAGTGTCAGTGTTTTTATATTTGCAAGATGACATTCAGATATGTGATGCATGATTAATTTTTGTATAATTGCAGGGTGTACATAATGGAAGTTCTATTTGTCATGTATATTTTGAATCTTCATGCACAGATATAGACAGACATAATAATTTCATAATTCCTCTCATAATTTTAAATATTTAGAGAAAATTGTTCATAATTAAACAGAAGACTAATGAATTTTACATTTATCCCAATTTTCCTGAACAAACTTTATAGAAATAGTAATGACTAATGTTTTGTGCTTGTTTTATGCATGCTTATTTCACTATACAGAGAACATATCACACAGTAGTGTACAAAGGTTGACAGCAGCTTGAGGTAGGAGTTTAATAGTTTAAAGTAATTTCCCAATTGCTAAGGCAAGTTTTGGAACACAGCAATCTGTTGATCATTAGTTTTTATATGAAAACAGCTGATTAATAGAAAAAACTTACATATATTAAAGAAATCTCAAATTATTTTTTGGACATACAAAAACATGTTCTCAACAAACTTGTAATGTTCCAATGTTAGAGGGCAGGTAAAATGACAAAATAACATCTCACCAATTGTAACCTGTCTTATGACATAGAAGAGGCAGTGTATGTTTATCAGTTTCACTTGGAGCTTACTGATGCCAAGAAAATCTTAAATGGTCAACGTTATGAAGGCACTGAAGTTTTCAGGTGTGAAGAAGTCCCCTTCAGCTTGTGCAGTTTTGATTCCACTTTTAACAAATATTTAATTTCCCATTTCATATTGGAACATTTATATACGCTTTTTTCCCCCCATTTTCATCCACAACTTTACCTTTCCATTAAAAACAAGAAACTATACATAAATGTGTACAGCTTGTACACATGTAAATGGATATGCATTTTTATCTTGAACAGTCCAAAGCAATTACAGAAAACTCAGGAATCTGTACATGTGTATTTCTTTCCTAAATAAATTGCTAAAGTGATATTTACACGGTGTTAGAATATCTTGTTTCAAGCTACACAAGACATTCCATTTTGTTTTATATTTGCAAGATTATACCGGTATGGCCATTTTTGTTGATATTGTATTACAGTTCACTTTGCTTTGGCAATTTCGTATTTCATTAAAACAGTGTATTGACCTTTAAAAATACCCCACACTTGTATTACATTCATTTAAATACTGATATGTAGAGCAGGAAATCCATTTGATGTAAACAGTCTCTGGAGTTATCAATATATCAGATTACGATCAGAAAGCTCAGCGCTCTAACAATACCATGACACAAGTACTCTCGTTTTGCATAGCTCTCGATTATCATACTAATGTCCACAGATACAATGTGTTGTTGTGCATAGCATACTATCTTTTCATTCAATCAGTTCAGAATAGTTTTTTATGAAAATAATAGATTGTTTTATTGTTGCTATGTATGATATTGACCAAGAAGTGTTGTCAGCTAATATATCTTTTTTCTCATTTCTCAGTAAACAGTAAAGCAATATAATGAGCAAAACATTAGCACAATATGTTGTTTTGTAAAACATCTTGTTTTATTACT
This sequence comes from Unio delphinus, assembly GCA_029339505.1. Lineage (NCBI taxonomy): Eukaryota > Metazoa > Mollusca > Bivalvia > Unionida > Unionidae > Unio > Unio delphinus. The sequence continues at coordinate 11,035,741 of JAQISU010001236.1, forward strand.
TCCACACCATGGTTCACATATTTAATGCAAACTTTATACATTTTATGGATTTGAAGCGACTGTGATGAAACATACATTTTAACACTCTTGAACATGCATGACCTTTAAAAACTCTGAATAATTTATGAAAGTTTATAATTTTAACTGATCGTCTTCCTCATCATAATCCACATAGGAAAACATCTGTCTAGGTAATATACCAAGTACTCCTAAATGTTTGCCACAAAATTTATTTATCCTAATGATTGTTAGGTATTGCACATGGCAACCATTTTTATAAACTAGAACCAAGCTAGCCATCTCCCACTCTTTCTTAAATCTGCTGCACGTAGTTCAGGGTTTTCATATTAGTAATTTGAAGCCAGATATTTTAAATGGCTTATTTATATCCACCATGTTACTTGAAAGAGCCAGAGATTTGATACCTCAACTTTTAAATAAGTATAAGCATGTTTATTGCCACATCAGAAATATCATTGTCCAGTTGGGTATTGTACCTATTGTCCAGTTGGGTATTGTACCTAACAAATGCAGTAAATGTGCATGTTTCAATAGCTTTAGTCAATTAGTTTTTCAGGTCTTGGCATTCACATATAATGTGCAAAGTTTATTGAATTAATTTTATTTGGACTTCTGGTTTGCATGTCTTCTTTTTGATTGTGAATTCTTGCATGTGCAAGTATTTACAGCGTTGTGTATAAATGTATTATAGTTGTGACACTTTTGTGTTATTTATTACAAGAATGAATTGTAAGATTTTTTGTACAATTTCATGTCCGTGACACATTTTGTACATGAAAAATCTTTTTATTTAGAATAAATTGACATTTTATACTGCATGTCTTATTAATATTTTATTTCCCCACAGACAATTGAAAGTTAAATAAGGCAAAACATAATGGGAGAATACAACCCCATTTACATTTCAAGCTTTTCTTTTACAAACTGGACAAGGAGAAATTACCTCACAATGTCAAGACACCCCCTGAATGTATCTTATGGCATAGTACTCTCAATCACTATTCTACTTTTGCTAGTACCCAGTAGTCCAATATTCTAAATTTATATACTACTTATACTGGTATAAAAAGATCCAACAATCAATTTATGAATGTAATTTTATATACTACTTGTACTAGTACCCAGTGGAACAAAACTAAATTTATATATTACTTGTACTAGTACCCAGTGGAACAACACTAAATTTATATATTACTTGTACTAGAACACAGTGTTCCAACACTCTAAATTTATATACTACTTATATTAGTACCCAGTGGAACAACAGTAAATTTATGAACTACTTATACTAGAACATAGTGGAACAACACACTTGACATACTACTTGTACTAGTACCCAGTGGAACACCACTAAATTTATATACTACGTATACTAGAACCCAGTGGAACAACACTAACTTAACATACTACTTGTACTAGAACAGTGTTCCAACACTCTAAATTTATATACTACTGGTACCAAATGTTCCAACTCTATTTCTAAACTACTACCCAGTGGTCCAACAGCATCAACTTATATACTACTTATACTTTTACCCAGTATAACAACACTAAATTTATGAACTATTTATACTAGAACACGTTGGTCCAGAACTCTAAATTTATATACTACTTGTACTAGTACCCAGTGGAACAACACTAAATTTATGTACTATTTGTACTAGAACACGTTGGTCCAGAACTCTAAATTTATATACTACTTGTACTAGTACCCAGTGGAACAACACTAAATTTATATACTATGTATACTAGTATCCAGTGGAACAACACTAACTTGACATACCACTTGTACTAGTACCCAGTGAAACAACACTATACAACAGTTTTTCCACCAAATACATTATGTGATCACATTAACGTTTAGGAATTTACTATTTGCTGTCTCCAAACCCAGCCCTTCCTTAAAGATAAAAATATGTCACTCCATCATATAGGCAAAGGGAATAACTCGTATAAGTTAACTCCCTTTGTTCTCACCATGTGCTACCTGTATCCAAGATGTTACCAATTCAAACATTCACTTGCAACTGTGAACAGTATCCGAGATAAATTAAATTTAGACCACCTGACATTTACTTTCAGTAGCATACATGGTAAGTCTGATTATTAATATACCTGGTGAATTTATTTGCATTATTGCATCAGTTGTTTTTGTTCATGTTGTATTGATTGAAAAAACCGTGTTTAATTTATTATTGTTCTGTAGACTGCAATGTCTGTTCATCTGTGTGATGTAATGAATACACCTTCAGTCGCTACCTGTCCAATGTGCATTTCCATATACCTCTTCACTTGGTATCATGCAAATACCATTGCTTTGGCTAGCAATAGGCGGTGTACCAATTCTATGCTGTTCCATTCAAACTCATTCTCAGCCCTTGGGCCTTCAACATGACACTGGACTGTGCCATATCCCACTTTAGGATGTCCTCCCTCACAGCAATGGTGGCATATCTGGATGATATACTGCAAAAACACTTGTCAGAATTTGTTTTGTTTCACGATACGAATAGTCCTCTCAACCTAACAGTTTAGGGTCAATGTGCATAAGTCACATCTTGTATTTTTTCAACACTGTATTCATCTAGGTTTCCAACTTTTATGGTTCATCTTACTTCCAAACAATGCAACAGTACCATTCATGCATTGGAGAAGGCATTTACCATGACCTTAATTTTGGCGATAGAGTTTCTTTAACTCTTTGACCTGCGGAGTGAGATGGCAGACCTGCTGTACCTCCATCACTTTAACATGCACCCTCTGCACATGGCATACTGGCACAGAGTCTTTACCAAAATCAAATACTTACTGCTTCCAAGACTAGACATGGAGTGGCTACTGGTGGGAAGACCTTTAGAAGCCTCACAACTGGATGACAATCTGTTGATGTGGAGTTTTTCTGGTTGGGGTGGCACACTTGACACCAGACTTGGTGATTGTTAGTGGCAATTCAACCTCATCACCTGGCATAACCTTGCAAATTTTGCTGGATTTGCCTGTGACACCTTTGAATGTAAATAAATAGATAGGTTCGGAATCCCATTGGACTTGCTCTTGCATGTGTAATAATACTTAATCTTTGAGGATGCTGAATTCACTTTTTAGTAGAGCAGTCATCATGCTCCTACTGGGTGACCTGCATACAGATTGGATGCTGTTGCATTTGCTCCATGTCATGCCTAATGTTAATGTGATCAGGTTTATGTAATTGATGGAGAAAGTTTGTGTGCGTGTGTGTGTGATTTTGAATTTTAATGTAGCTTTAAAAAATTTCAAGTCATATAAAAAAAATTCAGAAAATACGAATCACATTACTATCAAACCATCCCCTACAAATGTGAGCATTCCATTACAGGTTGCACTCGATGTTAAACTGGTAACCACTTGGTCATTAATGTGAACAAGGGGAGTTAATCTATGAGCTACTTCCCTTCCTCTGTATGATGCCCAGACAAATATGTTGTATTTCAGGGACGGGTGGATTGGGAGGTAGAAGAGAGTAATTTCCGAATGCTAATATGATCAGGTATTTTTAAAGGAACAAAATTTACCTAAAAATGTACTTTCCACAAAAAGAAAACATGCTAAAAATTCAAACTTTCATAAACACCTCTAAAATTTGCTCATCTTGAACTGCTGCAGAGTTGAAAATGTTTATGGAAAGACATAGCAATAAGAACCTCGAAGCAGACGGCTTTAATCTACACACCACCACCTGACTAACTATCTGCCAGGTGAGAATGATTTATCAAGATTTCCTTGTGTAGTAAATTCGCTTGAATACAGGGACCTAACAGTTATCATGGGTTTTGCTCCAAATTTGAAGTGTTAATGGTTGCTGGATGATGAACAGACAAATGGACAAACTATTGAAAGTGAATAATTGTGAATAGTATAACTAAAACGGACTTTAGTGTGGGTTAAACATTTTAAAAATGCACAAGGCTGAATGGAGCATTTAACACAGCATTTACCAGTATTGTGGTTTCTATTTAACGAGACTGGAGGTGAAAATTTGGAAAACATCAATGACAAATCTGTTCAACTTGATCATATCCTTGTATATCAGCATCATGAAAAATCTGTTTAACTGGGTCTTATTTTAATGCTTCTTCAGCACTCTTTAGCTATGGTTTGGTCTGTGGGGGAAGGGGCTGTCCTTAATTTAGTAATGGTTAGCCAATCATATTAATGGAAGTTGGTGTGTGTATGATTTAGATTTTGATGTAGCTTTAAATAAAATTCAGTCATTTCACTACAATGTCTGCAGTGTGGCAGTTTATAGTGATTTCTAGCACTGGGGCATCATGCCGCAGACATGTAGCATGATGTCCCACCAAGTCACATTATCCTGACACCAGGTCGAAAAGTCCTAATACTAACTTCTTAATGCTGAGCGCCAAGAGAGGCAGTTGTTAGTACCATTTTATGTCTTTGGTATGACTTAGCCGTGGATCAAAGCCATGACCTTCCGCATCCGCTGTAACCACTAGGTCACCAGAGCGGAAGTTGGTACGATATGTGTGTGTTTTGAGAGAGAAAAGGGTTAAAAGATGCACGTAATATGAGAACTAACTAGAGAAACTTAAACAGAAGGACAGAGATGGATATAATACAGAGACATAATATAGATAAAACTGATGTAGCCATATTGTTAGAGTGGACAACCATATCAGGAAATCATGTAGCTAAACTGTAGTGTAGAACTTGAGTGGACTGAAATTTAGTATGTGTTAATTTAGATATGAAAAAATAACTTAAGTGATTTAAAAATTTTACCACTGAGCTCCCCCCTTACCTCAAAGTCACAATAATGGGTAGGAAAAGTATAAGGAACATCAGGACAGCTAATCAAAGGTGTGAGAAGTTTCATACAAATATTTTAAATGTTTTGGAGTTTGTCATGGAAACAAGTATTGACAATAGATGCATGAGCAGAAAGATAAAATCTATTGAAAATGAAGGATAGCAAAAGGCACATTTGGACAACTACTCCAGTATGTGTACCAAGTTTCATATTGATGAATTAAAAGCTATGCTCTTAAAAATAGTTTGGCTAAACAATAAAGAGAAAAATGGACAGAAAGATCAAGAAATTTATAAACTGATAAGTTGTGAATTACAAAAGGCACATCTAGATTATTGTTCCAATATGTGTATCAAATTTAGTCGAGGTACCTTCAATGGTGCGAGTTTCACTCCAGAACCAAAAATATAGATAATGACTGAATTAATGGAGAGAGAAATGGATGAACACATGAAAATACTGAAAACAATTTTGAATGCAAAGGGAACATCTGGACCACTAGTTCAACAAAAGTACCAAGTGTTAAAGAGATCTTAAGTGTTTTAAGAATTACTTTCTACAAATGGGTGTGTAGGAATGGATAAGCAAACCAACACACAATATAAGGCCTAAATGTACTCTAATTTGCTCACCAAACTGACAGAAGGTTAATAGTCCAAAGAAAGAGCAGATGGCTTAAAGTCCATTGAAAGGGCAGAAGGCTAAAAGTTCATAGAAAGGGCAGAAAGCTATTAGTCCTATGAAAGGGCAGAAGGCTACTAGTCCAAAGAAAAGGCAGATGGCTAACAGTCCTATGAAAGGGCAGAAGGCTAATAGTCCAAAAAAGGGCAGTTTCATAAATATGTGGGTCAGAAGAATGCTTTCTGTAAAATACTGTTGGTGCTTTAGCTATAAAAAAATGGTTTAAAGATTTCTCATTTTGATAACTTCATCTCCATTTGATGGCATATCATCATTTGTCAAGTATTTAAAGGTCTCTCACAATGCTTTCAGTCTAAGTTGGTTAAATTCTGTTAATTTAAAAAAAACCACCACATTTGATGTTGGATTATCAATAATGGTAACTATATTTGATAGTGGATTTTCAGAAATGGTAACTATATTTCATAGTGGATTATCAGTAATGGTAAGTATATTTCATAGCGGATTATCAGTATTTCTTTAAATGTGAACGATCTTATAGCTAGGATGCTGTCAAATTTTGTTGGCAGTTTTAAAGAAGTGTTTAAGGATCTGTCAAATTTAGAAATTATGGCCATATTTGATGTTGGGCCAAACTTTTGAATAAATATGAAAGACCCTAATGCCAGACTGTTTTCAAGTTCTGTAAATTTCTGTTGAGCAATTTTTGAGATCATATTATTTAAAAGTTTTCTATTGTTTTAGTAATGCATTGTTTTAATTATGTTTGACAAAAACAATGGTCCAATTAGTGCTCTTTTTTTTTAAAATGATCTCCTCAAAAGGCCTGATATGCTACTTGGGAAGAGAAAAAAATCTAGGAATTCAAAATAAGACCATTTTCTTTTTAACTGTCAATTGTTGAAACCATCTCTGATATTCTTCAGCAATAAATTTTTTTTAAAATCAAGTTAGCTACTATGGTACATATTGATGTCAGCTTGGCACCATTTTCATCTAGGAGAAAGTGGACATCATTATTAGTCTTTTGGTGAAAACCCCATGTCACAATGATCATCCATTCAGGAGGAGTAATGATAATTTTCTGAACACAGTTTTTATGGCAGCTGTATTGGATGTATTACTGGATAAATTTTAATTTATGACCACCAGCTACTCTAACAATGAAGTAGTAGTCTACATAATATGACCCTTTAGCATTACATTTATCTGTCTTTGCAAGGTTTCGGCTTTAAAGCAATTTCTTGAAGGTGTGATAATATTTTACTGATTGCTTTCTGCAACTGAAATCCAAATATTTGTCAAAAGTTTGTCTGTTTTTCTTCATTCTTGTCTGGTTCTTACCAGCTTGTTCATTTGAGTTGTCAAATTGGTGTTTAATTTTTATCGCTTTCACAATCTGATTATGATAATGGCATAAAAAAATCAGTTATCCATGGTTCTATATATACCTCTTATCATAACGGCACAAAGTTTACAATTGATAAATAGCTACATATGATAAATTTTAATAAATCTAAAGTGCAAGTACCACAATACCTAAGTTGAATTTGCAAGCTCATTCTTAACCACAAATCAATCAAATATTATGGGATATAATGAGTACACTTATTTCTGGACGATCGAAAGCACTATGAAATTTTTAAAATTTGTATAAAAAGAATAAATGGGCCATTTGTACATTTAATGATTGGTTGGGGCATCATTATCATATTCATTTTAAATGTGCCCTTCCAGGGCAAGTTCATTTTAAATGTGCCATTCCAGGGCAATTTAATTTTAAATGTGCCATTCCAGGGCAAGTTCATTTTAAATGTGCCATTCCAGGGTGAGTTGACTTTAATGTATCATTCCAGTGAAAAATCATTTTAAATGTGCCATTATCTCCTATATCAGACTGGTTGGTTTACAAACAGAAACAAAAGACAATGATTCCTGTTAAAATTTTACTTCTCAATAAATATCACATTCAAACATTTGCAATAACATCTTCAGTCTTCTTACTTAAATTGCTACTTTTACTTAGAGTCAGCATATTTTGACAAAAGGTAACAATATAGCTCCAAAACAGAACCCTGAAATGGTGGACATGTGTAACCAAAAACTGGCATAGTGAATTCCTCCAAAAGCTAGTTCAGTGCTCATAATCTCAGCCAGTACATTCCAGAGCGAATTCTACCGTACTCGGGTAAACCTTCAACAGGACCTAAAATGAAAATGAAGAGTCTATTTGTTTCAATTCTAAAAAAATTAAAATATAGTTCTTATTAATTTGTTAAAGAATCCTTATAAATCCTGCATTCCTGATCAATTTTGATATCTTACGATAGACACAACTATACTAATGACAACACCTGTAAACAAGGGGCCCATGTAGACCTGATGCCACTTAATTTGCATTTAGCAATTGACCATTTCACTAAGCAGACTACTGTAGCAGTGTAAAAACATAACAGATGTACACTGTCTTCCCAAACTTTATATTACTAAATTTTTATATAAATTTTACATATAAAAAAATCGTGCAAAATATAATGGCATCGATTAATATACATTTCCTTGCTCCTAGTCCAAGTCTTTCAATTTCCTGTTATTATAAACCCATTTTCCAGTTTTATTGAAACAAGAAACTTAAAGATTTGAGATGATGAGAGGTAACAAGTTCAGTTAATTAGATATCAAGTAGCTCATAACAGAATCTGCCAACAACAATAATACATTGTTTACCAAAATATTATTGGAATTTGATCTCCAGAGCAATAACAAGCTTAGTCAATCACATACATGAATAGATCTTGATCAAACTCGACTTGTCCATCATCTTAAGCTTATGTAACAAGTTTTATCCCAAATCTGATCAGAAATATAGTTGCAAGAGACGATCTTACCCAGTCTGTTTAAAATCTGCCAAGAAACAGTCTCGAGTGGTCAAAAGCTCTAACACTTATATGCAAGATCACTTTGTTACTATGTGTAGATCTGATTGAAGCCTATTTACCAAGTTTAATCAAAACTGGATCCCAAACAGTCTCTCTACAATTGTAAAAGTTTAACCAATCACACAAAAGATCACCTCATTGCTCCTATGCCATACATGCCAACCCCTGACGAGGAAAAAGTGTAATCCAAGTGGTCAAAAAGAGGAATCCAAGTGGTCAAAAAGAGGAATCCAAGCAGAAAAAGAGTAATCCACATATAACATACTACAATTACAATTAACAATGATTTATTTGCTTTTCTCGTCTTTTATCATTCATTAATGGTTCAAGTGTTCATATGTAGCACTTTTAGCTTTAGAAAGCAACAGATTGTCATGTTGCATTTCAAAACATTTTGTACCAGCTGAGGCCATGAATGTTTTGCATACCAGTAGAGCACTCAGTACCGGGTTACTTAGCCTGGACCTGAATTCAGTTTTATTTTTGTTAACAACACTGAACAATCTCTCACAGTCAGCATTAGAATGGTAAAGAACCAATATTCCTTTCATAACCTGACAAAGAAGAGGAAATTTATTTCTTCCAGTCTTTTAGCTGGGAAATAAGGTGCCATTGCACATCAACTCTATCTGCATTAAGTATATTGTCAGCTAGAATCCCAACTTGATACTTCAGGAACTCTTCTTCCAGATGATCCAAGTTAGACAAGGGTGGCAATAGAAAGGGATATCTCTTGACAAAGAATCTAACACTTTTTAAGCTTTTTGACTGTCTCTCATTTACATAAGCAACTGAAGCATTTAAAAGCAGTTCATCTCCATATGGGAATTTATGGAGCATGTAATCACAGATATCTATTAATAAATGGCCAATATCTACTTCTAATTTATCAGCAGCAAGGTGCATCAAATGACAGGGGCAACCTGTTATGAACACTGATGGAGACATTTTCAAAATATAGGATGCAACTCCTTTATGAATTCCAGTCATCACTGATGCATTATCAGCTGCAAACCCCATACAGTTCTGCCAACTTATGTCATGTTTCTTCAAAACATTGTCAAGCAAATCAAAAATGTTTTGTCAAGTGGAATCTACTGTTAATTCTGGTAAAGAAAGAAGAACACTCATGACTTTGCCTTTTTCACTGTCAAAGTATCTAATACATACTGGGTACAACTTTTTATCATCATAATCACAATGGCAATACTAAACGGCCCAATTTTCATTGCTTCTGCAATTTTAAGTGAAGTATCTTCTGCTAGGCACCGAACAATGTGAGATGATTTTGTTCTTGCACAAGCATATTTTTCCGCAATTTTCGAATCAGGAAACATCCGCTTGAACAAGGGACCAACGTGGTCTGCTACCGCTAAGGGTAGTCCGTGTTCTATTAAAAACTCGGTAAATAACACCTCAGCATTTATAGTATTCAAGTCTGCACTTGAGCTCTGCTGTAAATAAGAAGTTACCTTAGTATTAGAGTTCGTAAGGCGAGCTAATTCGATGTGTTTCCTTGTTTTCATGTGTTTTTCCACATCAAATTTACCACCATGACCAATGCTAAAATCGTTTCCGCACAGTCTGCAATGAGCATGATGCTGTCCTAGAATGGAACGCTGTATTATGCCATTCATATATTCATCTTTGAATCTTTGGAGGACTCGTTGTTTTGCTTTTTTCTGATCCATCTGCGAAATTCTTGGGGAAACAAATGTGCTCTAACATACACAAAGACTAGAATCCATCTTAACATCTGAAGCCATTTAGCGCCAACGATTAGACGTCACGTGATGATGCCCTCGTCGTGTTTGGAGGATTGATTACATTTTGCTTTGTTTATTATTGACTTTTTCTAACCCATCTGTGAAATTATTTAAGAGATATTTTTTGCACTCATAAACGCATTGAGAATTTTTTAATACTTTTTAGCGCAAAAAAACTTTTAGACTGGTTCTACACTATACAAAATTAGAACAAAGAGTATGTGCATAATGATTTAAACAAAATAGAAACCAGTCTGTTCTCTCCTCACTAAGCCGCTATAAATAGAATATGAGGTCGAAAGTTTGTCTTAGTAACATGATAGTTGCTATAAATAGAACATGAATATTAGGAAAGTCCACGGACAAGTACACTCGTATATCGTAGTTATGTAGAAGCGGGGTATTTTTTTATTTAAAAATAAAACAGTATGTAAAAAATAAAGTAATGCTAATAAAAACGAAAAAAAAATTATTTTTTTTTTTGCAAGATGGATATATCGAAAAAGCGTAATCTATAAACGTTAACGCGTAACGCGGAATTTAGTGGGGAAAAGCGTAATGATTACGCCAAAAGCGTAATGGTTGGCATGTATGCTATGCACTCTGGACTTGTGCAAGTTCTATAAACCCTTATTTAAAAAATGTTCAAAACTGGATCAGAATTATGACTTCCAAAGTGGTAAAAAGTTCAGCTAATCAGATGCAAGACCACAATAAATGATGTACATGGATTTCTCTCATCTGAGAACTTTCTAAGCTATGGATGAAAAGGACTCAACATGGATGATGCACAACAGATGAAAAATATTCTGCAACAAGGTAATACCATAAGTTCACAGCCAGTGGACAACTTGAAATTATCAAACAATTCAATACGTGACACAACTTACCGACAGCAGCAACAGCTGGGCATTTGTCATAGAGATATCTGGTACAAACTTCTTTCAATTTTTTAGCATTTACAGCCTAGAAAAGAAAATTGGTAATTTTCGTTTTAACCAAAAAAAAAGACTGTACAAATTTGTAAGTAAGAAAAGTGTTCTAATTTTACATTAGCCCTTGTAAGATACATTTTTTTTCTTCATATATAGCATATTTGTTTTGGAAAATAAATGACATACAGATATTAACAGTATATGATATCAATGTATGATCCAGATCTGCAAACCCTGATGAGACCATCTCAGATAGGCAGTTGTTATTTTTCTGTAAGTCTGATCAGTTTTCAGTAAGGTGTAACAAAATATCAAAAACTGCAATGTAAATGTACTAAAAAGTTTGTTATTCAAAACGTTCAGCAACGGTAAACATTATGTTCAAATGAAACGTTTGTAAAGTACACAAAGACCTCATCTACAACTATTTGTACAAACTTCAGTTCCAAACTGTGTGCAGCTCAATGAATTGTTGCTATCTCTATAAACTAACGTTATTCTTGGACATTTTTTTTCCATTTCACATGACTGCAATCATATCTCCCACCATGTGACATGCTCAATTTGACATGTGATGTCCAATAAATTGTAGTGTCCGGTTCCTGCATTTTATAGCAAGAGTATGAATATTCATTGCTATTCTTTTTTGCTGATTATTAGCACTTTTTAAGAAGCTTATTTTATATTTCGTTGTCAACATGCATCGAATGTTGGACGCCATTTTAAAAGAAATCTAGAACACTCTGATCATGTAAATGCTTTGTATGAAACAATATGTGCAGTTAAAAGCATCTGAGGTACTGCTGTAAAGTCTGGTTCCATGGCTAAATACACAAATTCTAATATAAAACCCAGATTCCAATAAAACTCGGATGAACCAATTCTCAGGATTTTTCGGCAGCAATCTTTTTTGTGAGTAGTTTTTGCTTTCTTTCTGCATGTCCATACTTTAAGGTTAATTTTCGTACGATGGCAAAATCGTAAGGGTTGGCAGATCTAATATTCTAGCACATCAAACCAACAAATTTCTTGGCTGATGGATCAAGAAGTAAAATATATAAAACAGCAACTTGATTATGATGCTATTAGTAATAAACTAATCCCATGTTTCACTTGCTCTGAAAGTATTAATATAGCTGGCAAATAACTTTTGCTTTGGAAATTAGGGATTTTATTTGAAACAGAGGATAATCCAACACTTTGTCACTTACATCTATCCTTTGTTCTAGCTCTGTGACTGGAATTCTTCTATTGTAGCAAAGCATCTGTCTGCAATGTTAAATACAGTATTAAGAGTATTTGGCAATAATTCCTTGCTGCAAAAGTAAAGGCTGCAGTGAGAAATTAAACAGCAGTCAAATGAAAAAAAATCTCTCAAAGCCCTAGAAGCCATTGAAATTCTAAAACTTAAAATGTGTTCTGAAAACAATGATGCCTCACCAAAGCACCCTGAAAAATTGTCCCGAACACAAACCTTAATCTAAAACTGACAGATATAAGTATGGATGTACAAAGGTAACACTATAATATGCCAACAGGTGTATAAAGATCTAAGGACATGTCTGGGTTCTGCACAAATAAAATTATTTGTCAACAATACATGGACTGGCCCAGAAATAGAATGCTTATCTGGCATACATTCTATTCTAGTATTTCCCACCAGCTGTCTCTGTAACCTGGTCCCCTCTGTAACCCAGCCTTCTCTGCAGATTGGCTAAATGCTTCTTTACACTAGGCAAACCTCCATATTCTGATCAGCTTTATAACCTGACCCCCATTGCAATCCAGCCTTCTCTGTAACCTGGAGCCCTCTATAATCTGGCCTCTTGTGTAACCTGGCTTTCTCTGTAATGTGGTCCCCTCTGTGAACTGGCCTCCAGTGAAACTTTGGTACCATCTGAAACCTGGCCTCCTCTGCTCTGGCCATTTCTGTTACCCAGAATGCACCTTCCAATGTACCCAGTATTGAGAGGGTCCATGAAAATAAATGTATATCCATTCCTCCAATTCCATAACCCTGAATTTCTTCAACATAATTGGCCAAAACAATAACCATAAAAATTAGTTTTCTTCACGAGACATCATCATCTTTCTTTTCTCTTCACTCATGCTGCCGTATTAATCTACTTACCATTCGAATGACTGGTTTTTATTATCAACATATATTTTCTTCTTCTTCCCACATGGGAAACTGATTTTCAAAACGTTATTCCATAAAAATTCCGATTTTTTGGAATTTCTCAATGTGATTCAGAATGTTGAAATTTAACAATTTTTTAAACAGAGTCCTATAAAATGTGTAATGGTCGACACCTCTGCACTTACATAAAGTCTGAATATTTACCATGCATCTGGCCTGTTCAGAAAGAAAGAACTTTTTTCTTTCCCTCAAGCAATCTCTGCATTCAAGCATTTTATTTGCTCACAATTTCTCTTCACTGTAAACTTTCATGTGCCAGAAACTAAACGTCCATTAGTTAATCCAGTGACTAAATGCTATTTATTAAGTAAAACTATCATTGCTCAATGCTGAAAATCTGAACCACAAAGTTGCTAACTCTCTCCCAGGCTTTAACTTACCTGCCAATATCTTCACAGATCGGTGTTGTACCATCCAGTTGGAGCAGTAGATTAGTTTTCAGTAAATTTCTGGCTCTCTCCACTTCAAACTCGGTCACATTACTACACAGTCTCATCCTGTATAAAAATGGAAGAATACATGAGACACAAACAGAAAGAAACTTTCCTCCTGCGAGACTCTGTGGTTAGCATGACCAATTTCAATCACAAGTTAGGTTTTGAATTCTCCCCAGACCATGGCTGGCTCTGTTGCCCAGTACATTACTCCAACTGTCTTAGCATGATAGTTAACCTTTCATTGATTGATGTACAATATAACCTTTCATGGACCGATATACCATTAAACACCAATTGATCCTCTTCTTCCTCCTTAACCCCTACCCCTGCGAAAGTACTTTAATTGACACCATAGTCCTAAACATATTACATACAGATCATCGCCATTGGGTTTTAGTATAGACCTGATGTACCCTCCCACATGTCAAAAGTGGCCACTTGTCGATAAAACAACTGCAGCGGCTCTATGGTTAGCAACGTAGACTTAGGACCAAAAGGGCACAGGTTTGAATCCATCCATCAGATCAGCCCATGTCATCCTAGGTGGTGTGTCCAGTTTCCTCAGCACAAAAAAATAAAATATGTATGTAGTTGTGTCATAAACCTCCCCCCCCCCCATCTCATCTACATTTTACTTATTTTAGTCTATAATCCCCATACACATTGGAACTTTGATGTCAGACCTAATTCCTCAGCAACAGCTACAAAAAAATCTGCAGACCAGTTTGACATTTTTCCAGCAATTGAAATAGAGTTAATGGGTGCATGTATTCCTATGGCCATAAATACTGGCTGCTTTAAGGCATATTAATTCATATGTCAAAGGTGACAATCCCTAAACACTTGAAATTCCAAGTAAAGAATACAGGTGGTCATCCCATAACACTTGAAATTCCAAGAAAAGAATAATGGTGGACATCCATTTAAATACTTGAGTTGCATGTACATTTGTGTAAGTATTTAAGCCTGTCAAGGTTGTCCGCTAAGTTTTATTCATAAGGCATATCATAGCAACACAGATTTATATTTATTACATACTACTTTAATGCTTTCTAAATAATTTAAACTTTAGTGTGAAATGAAATTACAAGTAAATTGTGATTAATGAAGTTAATTTGTGGTTCCAATCTGGATGTGTCATGTACAAATATATGGATTCAACATTTGTATCAACTTTCAGGTCCACCATGGAAGACTAAATGGTCACATTATACCTTTATCACTGTACAATCAGTCTTATAAGCCATCCAGGCAAAGTCATGTTGAGGATGCTGCCGAATAGACTAAAGCCACTGACTAAAAAGATCATTGCCAAGGAACAGGCAGGTTTCAGAGCAGGAGGCAGTTCAACAGAGCAGATCTTCAACCTCAGGATATTGTGTGAGAAATACCTCCAACACCAGCAAGATCTGTACCACATCTTTGTGGATTTCAAGAAGACATTTCACCGAGTATGGTATGCAGCCTTGTGGGCAACTATGAGACTGTACAACATAAATGCCAACCTCATCACAGTAATAGTGCACCTCTATGACAAGGCCACCAATACAGTATACTTCAATGGCAGCATAAGGGACTGGTTCAGAATGACAGTTGGAGTCGGACAAGGCTGTCAGTTCTTTCCCACACTATTCAACATCTTTCTGAAAAGAATAATGGCTCACGTGCTTGAAAAGCATTAAGGGACAGTCAACATCGGAGGCAGAACAGTCACCAACTTACGTTTTGCAGACGACATTGATGGACTAACAGGAAATGAGCAAGAACTAGCTAGCTTAGTAAAGAGCCTTTACAAAACTTCTGCAGCCTACGGCATGGAAATCAGTGCAGAGAAGACCAAAATGATGACCTTCAACACCAAGTGCATCAGAACTGACATCAGGGCCCAAGGCACAAAGCTAGAAACAGTCCAGAGCTTCAAGTATTTTGGGGACAAAGGTAGCATATGAAGGATCAAAACCTTAAGTACTCTCCAGAATTGCACAAACAGCAGTGCTGACAAAACTAAAGCCCATCCAGAATGACATTGCACTCAGTTCAAAGGTCAGACTGATGCACTCACTGGTAATCTCCATATTTTTCTATGCCTGTGAATCATGGACCATTACAGCTGCCTTAGAGAAAAGGATACAGGCCACAGAGATGAGATGTTTTCCGAAATATCCATGGCATCACATACACAGACAGTATCACCAATGAAGAAATACAGCAGAGGATCAGACAAGCCACTGGGCCTCGCTAAGATCTCCTGATCACCATGAATAAACATAAACTAGTGGTATGGGCATGTCTCACAATCATCAGGACTTGCCAAGACAATCCTGCAAGGCACTGTACAAAGAAGAAGAAAGATGGGAAGGCAGAGAAAGAAGTGGAAAGATAACATTTAAGGGTGGGCAGGCTTGACATTGAGCGACTCACTGAGAAACACAGAAAATCGAGAGGAATGGAGGAAGCTAGTTGTTCAATCTTGTGCGGTGCCCAACACTCTACCAATTTATGGAACTGATGATGATACCTACATAAAGCTATAATTGTAAGAATGTATTATGTACAGCTGGATGGATATATGTATGATTACCAAAGTTAATCTATGTTGAGTTTTCACCAAGGTGTAGTCAACAAAAGGTATTCATCATACAAGCTGTCCATTTTGCTGACTGGCAATAAATTTTAATTTTCTGAACACTACTAATGTAGCAATTAATAGAGGCTGATTCATTTTTCAAGTGATTCTAGGACATAGTCCTGTATAAATTTTCCATAAAATTGCAAGGCACTTAAGATGAATCAACATGCAGGAATTACTCTGTAGAGTTATGATGAGCATGGGATTCTAGTTACTGTCTTCCAAATAACTTCTGTGGAAAAACCACAACTAGCAACTAATTATGGACATGGGATAAATGGGTAAAAGACAGATTTCCATCTTGTACACTGGAACAAATGTTTACCCAGCAATAAGTATCAAGTTTCCAAACTCAAAACGCAAATCATAAATATACATACCATTCACTCTGGACGTTGAAGACCATATCATCAACATTCATTTTGTCTGTGACAAAGTAAATTCCCCTGAAAGACAAAAAATTTATGCCAATAAACTCTAATGAATGTTTGAGCATTCACACAATAAAAACAAGATATATTCAGGAAATGGAAATGACATTGCTGAAAAACTAAACATGTACAAGTAATACTATTTACACCTTTTATATTCATTGATACCATTTATACTTTCAGTACATTATGTGACAGCACATTATATTGGGTTTGCTATGCACTTTGCAAATGGACCTAGCAATTTGGACATGGTAGCATCATTATTAGCTCTAGACTTTGTACAGGATTATATCTGCATCTTCCACCAATTGTGCAAAACAATATTAACTCATTTCCTTACTAGCAAAAGAGCTCAAGTTTGTTTTCTTACAAAGCACCATTTTAGGTGAATCCAATTTCAATGCTAGTAGCCTTAGAAAAACAAAATCAGAAGCTTGCATGAACATATCTAAAAAACTGAACCTTTCAAAACATGAATAATCTAAAGATGGCATATTCCTCTCCATTCCGTGCTTATGTAACGGCGCCAAATGAAAATTCCCTAAAGTCCTTCATTTTTATAAACTGGAACCATAGAGACCAATACTCTTAATTTATACATTTATAAGTTACATTTTGTTTGCATGGTAACCAAAATATGCTGGAAGCAGAAAATTACAAGTATCTAAAGGCACTAAAATGGAGCATGCTTGACATGTGAATAAAGTCTGACTGAAGTACATTATTAGTTTCAAAGCTATGACCTGGAAATGAAAATGTTTATGAACAGACAGACATAGCATAGTTATAATAGTTCTGCCAACTATAGCTCGACAACCAGGAAAGTTTTGTATGAGAGGTGAATCCAAGTGGTTCTTGACAAGAGTTTGTGCTTTGAACTATTTGCACTGCTCACTTGTGAAGAAATAACCAGTCACCTTTTGCAAAATTAACATGTCCATTACAAACAGGGAGCATAAATGGGGAGGGGGTAAAATAAATGAAATCCAAAGAACCTACAATTTGAATTGGGTCTTGTTTTTGAAAAAAAATAGTTTAATACTGCTGAAATGAAGAGTCTAGCATCAAGCAATAGATTGTAGATGGTTGTGGTGGCAAGTCAATGATATATTGGAAGGCTTGGGGAAAGAGAATTTTTTTTTTTTCTTCATTATTTGATCACCTGAATTTCTGGGGTCTGTTGCTGCCTCAAATCAGAACAAGAATGAAGCTGATGTTGTTGGGCATTATTCAGCCTCTTATCACCTTGCCAATAATCATCTCAGTGCTAAGGCTAAGATTCATTTGGCCTGAATACCTAAGACAAGGCAAATTGTTGAGCCGGTTCTAGTGCTGCCTGCCTCTGCACATCCTCTTAAAGTAATGGTAACAAGAAGGATGTGGCATGGACAGCCAAAGAATGCTATGGCTTAAGTGAATACAAACAAAGAAAAATGTCTCATCTCAGTTAATCTAGGTCAGGTAAGCCCTTTAATGACATTGGCAATCCTTGCCATTAAGTCCCACGCAAGACTGCTCCCAGATTTTTTGGCCACCTGAAAAATGGCTAATGCTATATCTAACATGGAAGATGTTGCCACAATGTTACATGACATATTAGAAGTGAAATCAAAACTGATTTTATCCAGCTTGTAAAACAGCAGTGTCATCATACTGACTTCTACAATGTTTATATCTAATGTCAAAAGCCCATTTGTAACTCTCTGAATATGTTTGATGACCATGTGAAACAAATATCACTAGTAGCAGGTTTCAAAAAAGAATATCTTAGAATCACACATATCTTATCCAACAGACATTCTTGTATTTTCTTTATCTTCACCAAATGTAGCAGCAGACAAAAGGAGGGATGTTTGTCTTCATCTTGCAAAGTCTACTTTACCAGCTTGGCTTGCAGTTAATATTGGTGGTTATATGGAAGTTGGCAATATATTTCCATGACAGTTACTTTAAAGCTGAACTCTGTAATCATTAATCACTACCTCCTTGCTAATCCAGAACATTCTTGTAAGAATTGATCAGATATTGCCATTGTCTCTAAGTCTGACATGGTATCCTTCCAAAAAAGGAATGCTTTACCAGTTGAAATGTCCAACTGGCAGAGAGGCAAATGCCTCAACATGTCTTGTCAGTATGGATGGCTAGAGAACATGTTGGATGGTCAGCTGGATTGTTGGCTCAGTTATTGGCTGTACAGCATGCAGTTCTGTAAATGCAGAGTGTGCAATGAAATGTATGGATTGATCTATACAACGTAATATACAACTGATCCCTGTATGATTCCACAAAACACAGAACAGTCTGCCAGTATGCAGCACAACTTGATGAGTTTATTTCTAACGTTAATATGACCGAGGAATGTATTTCAGTGATTCTAATACCCAAGCTTAAATTTGTAAAGCCATAAAATCCAGTAGACAAGAAATGTGGTCAATAATAACCCACTCACCATAGTCCAGTGTCTGTGTAGCATGTATTGAAGGATTGGAAGCTATGACATAAGTTGGTGGAAGCAGATATGGCAGCCAAATTACTTGGCAAACTGGCTCCTCCAAGGTGTGATCTGTCCCAGCTTCCAATCAACGTATTCGCCACCATAAGTGCAATGTTGTCAGGATTTGTCCAACCAGCACCTTCCACAGCTATAGCCACATATGCCAGTGGCATCTCATCGTCTCTCACACGAATCTAAATTACAAGTGATTATTTCACATGGATAAGTGTATATCAGAATGTAAACCAACTTTTTCTTTTGAAGAAAAATAGTTATATATTCCTAACTGTAACAAAAGAATTCTGTTATCTATCTTCATATTGTTTAGTCACCATATTGTGCACTAAGCAGATCATACAGTAGAATGAATACTATAGTCATCAATCTAGGCCTCATAAAAACTAAACAGCAGGTACTGAAGAATGGATACAATAGTCATAAATCAAGGCCTCATTAGTACTAAACAATAGATATTTAAGAATGGATACTATAGTCATAAATCAAGGCCTCATATGTATTAAACTGTATATACATACTATAGTCATCATTCTAGGCCTCATTAGTACTAAACAGTAAATATTGAAGAATGGATACTAGTCATAAGTCAGGGCCTCATATATACTAAACAGTAGATACATACTATAGTCATCAATCTAGCCCTCATTAGTACTTAAACAGTAGATATTTAAGAATGGATACTATAGTCATAAATCAAGGCCTCATATGTACTAAACAGTATATACATACTATATTCCTCATTAGTACTAAACAGTAAATATTGAAGAATGGATACTATAGTCATCATTAAAAGTTTCCTAAAAATTGTGTATGATTAGGATTTTTAATGTAGCAGTAACACGTTTTTAGTCATATTGCCACAATGTCTGCAGTGTGGCAGTTTATAATGATGTCTAGCACTGGGGCATCATGCCGCAGACATACAGCATGATGTCCCACCCAGTCACATTATCCTGACACCAGGCCGACCAGTCAAAACACTAATTCTCTTAATGCTGAGTGCCTAGCAAGGCAATTGTTTGTACCATTTTTTAAGTCTTTGGTAGGACTCAGCCGGTTTTGATTTATACGATGGCTATGTCTCTGTTAATTACATGCAGCTTTAATTCATACTCACCTCGCTACCTGTATATCTGCAAGGATATAAAATAGGAATCTCTCCCACATGTCCAGTCTCTGATTTTCCAAAATATTGTTCAGCCAGCTTAACGAGCTCATCATGCTTTACACCTAAACAATTAAAACAATTAAATTACATTTCTTTCCTTATTGCTAAATAGGTGGGAATACCATAAAATTACAACCATTGCTTATGTTATATGAAAAAAAAGGTATATTGAACCCTGAGTCAAAAGTATTCAACTGCATTTTTGGGATGCAAAACACATTTTTGCTAGATTTCCACTTTCTTTTCATAGCCAGAACATTTCAAAGATTTTTGCTGATGATAATTACTTAATTATGTAAATCAAATGATTTATCAAATATAGGTGACAAACCTTTCTGACTTCATAATCAAGGGCCAATCATATGACTATGTCAGTACAAAGACTGTGCCAGTATCAAGTTGTGCACCAGCAGTCAGGTCAAGCCAGGTTGAAAAGATAACAGCTAATAAAGTGGGTAATTATCCTGGATCGTCTGAGGGCTGTTCCCTTGTAAACATACATCATACCCAGGTAAGGTCGTCTTTTAAAAAATATATGTCAGTTCATATTAAAATTATAAGAAAATTCTAAATTGCATCTATGGGTTAGTACCCCACTTTTAAAGTGCCTTCCCTGCATCCCATGTATGTTTAAATGGAACAGCCCTGAATTAAAAATCCAGTAAGAATTGTGTCAATTGAGTGATAAGACATGGAATAAACTGAAAATGCCTTGTAATGGAAAAAAAGTAACCATAAAATCATATTGGCACTGCTGGATAATATACCAGTGGGTTCAAAAGCCTTGATAGCTGAAATGATAGCAAATCATTACAGCAACAGCAAATGGCTATAAGGATCAACACTGAGAGGCATTTGTGACAACTGTGATAGCATGCTACAATCTACAGAAATCTAAGAAACTTGATTTGTGTTTGGAAATGTACCCATCCACACTGCAGATCAGCATTATCCAAGTTCAAAATAAAGTAACATAGCTGCCAACCCAAGAGTACAAAAATACTGATTCCTTGTGGCAAAAATATTTACTTTGTGGAACAAATACCTATTTTTTTAAACTTTTATACACATGTAACTACTTACAACATCTACAACCATCAGTAAAGAAGGACAATAATAATAATAATAATGATAATAATAATAATAATAATAATAATAATTTAATGTCCAAGAAGCACATGTTGCACTCTTGCACCTTCTGAGTAAGTTTTTAATTACAGGCTATTAATGATTCCAATGCACCATCTTTCATCGATGATCTGTATGCATATGTGCCAACCCCTCACGAGGAAAAAAGCGTAATTCAAGTGACCAAAAAGAGGAATCCAGGCAGAAAAAGCATAATCCACATATAACATGCTAAAATTTCAATAAATAACGATTATTTGCCCCTCTCGTCTTTTAACATACTTTACTGCTTAAAGTTTTCATAACATGATACTGTTAGGAAAGTACATGCAAGTCCACGAAAAAGTGTACTCTTACACTGTAGTTACATAGAAGCCGTCTTTTCTAAAATACGGTCTGTGGGATTATTGGAATGTTAATAAAAACGAGAAAACCAATAACTGATTTTTTTGGGGAATGTGGATATACTGAAAAAGTGTAATCCATGTACGTTTACGCATAAGGTTTAATTTAGTGGAAATAAGGCGTAATGATTATGTCAAAAGTGTAATGGTTGGCATGTATGTGTATGATGTGTCACTTGTTTTTTTAATGAACAAAAAATCATTGCACAATCACATTCAAGTGTAGTAAAATAAAAGAATTCCTAACGTAAATTAACTCAAATGACTGTTTTCATTCTTGCACATGAAAAAAATCCTTTGTGATTTTATTGTCTGGAAAAAGTGAAAAAGTGTGCAAAATATATTATCAGCATCATAAGCAACAAAAAAAAGAGAAAAGTTCCTTCTACAAGAAATGAATGTAAAACAAATTACATCAAGGGTCTCTCTGACATTTCTAACACTGCCAGTTCAGACTGTGCAGTTGTGATATTAAAAAAACTCACAATGGTGTGATTTTATGCAAACTTCTTTCTACTTAATGTTGGTGTCCCAGGACTTGTAGTACTGTTGATGTCTTTAGGTGAATTCCTTTACGAATTCATTAATACTCATGACAACTGCATGACATTGCCAGGACCAGAGCAAGGTTTTATAATCATATTTAGTACAATACACAGAGTACACATTTATAAGAAATGCAGATGATAAAAACAATGGTGGGTGAGTGGCAATCATTCAGGAATGAAAGAAGTATTTCAGCTGTGGTAATGTTTCCAGTGATGGTTAAAAATTACATGATCAAATATACCAAAGTCTTGTAGGTCAAATATCATGTCATATCTCAGCGTTTAACATCAAATAATCTTCACACATTAAATGGACAAAGTTTGTGCAGCATGCAAAACTCCATTCACATTACCAATAAAGTATTATAAAATAGTGAACTGCCACATGTTTTTCTGAATTTGTTTCATGTTTTTACATGATCATTATTAGTATTACTAATGGAAAAGGAATGTAGTTCTTATCAGTGCCAAGTATTTTGAAAAGTTAGGGATTACAATATTTTTTAAAATTTTTTAATCAGAAAATAAATGTTTGAACAAAGGACAAACACAGTCTTCTACTACTAGGGGTAGTTCGTGTTCTATTAACAACTTTGTAAAAAAAACACCTCTGCAGTTATATCATTCATTTCCACACTTGGGTACCGCTGTAAACAGAAATCACCATAGTACTGGAGTTAGTAAGACAAGCTAACTCAAGGTTTGTTTTCAAGTGTTGTTCCACATCAAATATACCACCATGATTAATATTAAAATCCATACTACTTGCAATTGATATTTTAGCTGCTTTAGATTGGAACACTGTATTAAGTAAATACCTAGAGACTGGTACTGTACCAAACATGAATTAGAACAAAGAATCTGCAAGCAAAAATTAAAGATGAGAAAACCAGTCTGTTCTCTCCTATGCCATACAGCTGCCATAAAAGAATCTGAGGTCAAAAGTTTTAAAGTAGAAACTACATGTACCAAGTTTCTTAAAAATAGGACAGCTGCTATAAATAGAACACAATATTGTTAGGAAAGTGCATGCAAGTCTATGGACAAGTGTACTTTCATGTCGCAGTTATGGAGAAGCCATCTTTTCTCGAATAGGTCTGTGGGATTAATGGGATGTTAACAAAAATGAGAAAACAAATTAATGTTTTTGAAGGGGGATATACCATAACTGCGTAATCCATATACATTTATGCACAAGGCGTAATATAGTGAACAATGCATAATGTTTATGGCAAAAGCATAAAGGTTGGTATGTATGAAATAATCTGACAATCTAATCAGGTCATCTAAATATGAATTCAATGTCAAAATTTTTTTTTATTTGTCTACCTCCAATTGTCTTTAATGGTTTGTCAAAAAAGTCAGTCTCAAAAGTTGAAAAATGTGTACAATAAAATTTGAAAACTTGCTGTAATGACTTGAAATTCCTGAGACCACTGACTCATGACCATAATAAAGTGTATAAATTTACATGTCTTGAAATAAAAAAAGTTCTTGTTCAACTTGACAAAAATTGATTCTAGACAGACAGCGGCAAAGCAACATGTCCCCTTCTGCTATTGCCATGAGGGCAAAGAAAGATATGGTAACTGCATTAATTATCTAAGTTTTGTAACTTACCACCAGCAGCAGCCAAGACCATTCTGGGAGCTTTGTAATGCTCTGAAATAAAATTCACCAGGTCTGGTCTTTTTAGAGACCTGAAAAATAATGCAAAATGAAGGTTGAATCAATCACTTTGTCTCGCTGTTCTCAGGCTACAGTGTAATGATCCAGCACAGGCAAATATTCTACAAGATCCAGAAATCTTAAAACTCACAAAATATCCAAATGGCACAAAATCTAAAAATGTAATACTGTCATCTAAATACACACATTTAAAATGAAAACTAGATTTCATTTCATTTGCCTACATCATGCAGTTTCTGATGCCAAACAGGTTTAAGGAAGAGCCCAAGTATTAAAAGTTATTAAAAAAATCACACACAACACTTTTTTCCATTGCATTAAAAATCAAACCAATCTCAAATAGGTTTTGCCTCAATGAGCTAATTAGTTCCCTGGGACTGAACAATGGATGCAAGTGTGGATGGAAAGATGGACTGGATCAAATCAAGATTGGCTCAAAATTCTAAGACCTGTATTTCCCTTCATGTTCAAATACAGAAAAGAATTAAACAATGAACATGTATTTTAAAGCTATTGTAAAGTCTATATTATAACTATTGTAAAGTTTATATTATAACTATTGCAAAGTCAATATTATAACTATTGTAAAGTCTATATTATAACTATTGTAAAGTCTATATTATAACTATTCTAAAGTCTATATTACAACTATTGTAAAGTCAATATTACAACTATTGTAAAGTCTATATTATAACTATTGCAAAGTCAATATTATAACTATTGTAAAGTCTATATTACAACTATTGTAAAGTCTATATTATAACTATTGTAAAGTCTATATTACAACTATTGTAAAGTCTATATTACAACTACTAGTATTGCAAAGTCAATATTACAACTATTGCAAAGTCTATATAATGACTATTGTAAAGTCTATATTACAACTATTGTAAAGTCTATATTACAACTATTGTAAAGTCTATATTACAACTATTGTAAAGTCTATATTATAACTATTGTAAAGTCTATATAATGACTATTGTAAAGTCTATATTACAACTATTGTAAAGTCTATATTATAACTATTGCAAAGTCAATATTACAACTATTGTAAAGTCTATATTATAACTATTGTAAAGTCAATATTACAACTATTGTAAAGTCTATATTATAACTATTGTAAAGTCTATATTACAACTATTGCAAAGTCTATATTATAACTATTGTAAAATCTATATTACAACTATTGCAAAGTCAATATTACAACTATTGTAAAGTCTATATTACAACTACTGTAAAGTCTATATTACAACTATTGTAAAGTCTATATTACAACTATTGTAAAGTCTATATTACAACTATTGTAAAGTCTATATTATAACTATTGTAAAGTCTATATTACAACTATTGTAAAGTCTATATTACAACTATTGTAAAGTCTATATTACAACTATTGTAAAGTCTATATTATGACTATTGTAAAGTCTATATTACAACTATTGCAAAGTCAATATTACAACTATTGTAAAGTCTATATAATGACTATTGTAAAGTCTATATTACAACTATTGTAAAGTCTATATTACAACTATTGCAAAGTCAATATTACAACTATTGTAAAGTCTATATAATGACTATTGTAAAGTCTATATTACAACTATTGTAAAGTCTATATTACAACTATTGTAAAGTCTATATTACAACTATTGTAAAGTCTATATTATAACTATTGTAAAGTCTATATAATGACTATTGTAAAGTCTATATTACAACTATTGTAAAGTCTATATTATAACTATTGCAAAGTCAATATTACAACTATTGTAAAGTCTATATTACATGTATAACTATTGTAAAGTCAATATTACAACTATTGTAAAGTCTATATTACAACTATTGTAAAGTCTATATTATAACTATTGTAAAGTCTATATTACAACTATTGTAAAGTCTATATTATAACTATTGTAAAGTCTATATTGCAACTATTGTAAAGTCTATATTACAACTAATGAACTATTGCAAAGTCAATATTACAACTATTGCAAAGTCTATATAATGACTATTGTAAAGTCTATATTACAACTATTGTAAAGTCTATATTACAACTATTGTAAAGTCTATATTATAACTACATGTATTGTAAAGTCTATATAATGACTATTGTAAAGTCTATATTACAACAATTGTAAAGTCTATATTATAACTATTGCAAAGTCAATATTACAACTATTGTAAAGTCTATATTATAACTATTGTAAAGTCAATATTACAACTATTGTAAAGTCTATATTATAACTATTGTAAAGTCTATATTACAACTATTGCAAAGTCTATATTATAACTATTGTAAAGTCTATATTACAACTATTGCAAAGTCAATATTACAACTATTGTAAAGTCTATATTACAACTATTGTAAAGTCTATATTATAACTATTGTAAAGTCTATATTACAACTATTGTAAAGTCTATATTACAACTATTGTAAAGTCTATATTACAACTATTGTAAAGTCTATATTACAACTATTGTAAAGTCTATATTATGACTATTGTAAAGTCTATATTACAACTATTGTAAAGTCTATATTACAACTATTGCAAAGTCAATATTACAACTATTGTAAAGTCTATATAATGACTATTGTAAAGTCTATATTACAACTATTGTAAAGTCTATATTACAACTATTGCAAAGTCAATATTACAACTATTGTAAAGTTTATATAATGACTATTGTAAAGTCTATATTACAACTATTGTAAAGTCTATATTACAACTATTGTAAAGTCTATATTAGCAGCAGAGAGGGTGAACCCTACAACGTTTTCAGACAAAATTTTGATTGAAATCTTAAAACGAGCCTTCCTACGATCTCATTTTAACCAAAAAAAATGTCTCAGGGGCAAACCCTACAACGTTTTCAGACAAAAAATTGATTGAAATCTTAACGAGCCTTCCTACGAAATCTCATTTTAACTAAAAAAATGAAAACGGAGACTTTTACGATTTTTTTAATAATTTTGGTCGCAACTTGTTGTCATCCACCCTCTCTGCTGTTATGGGTTAACAAAAAATAATAAATGATTTGATCCAGTCTTTATGATGAAAGTCCTTAGGACGAAAATCATTTATGATTTCACAAACAGACTAATCGCTAACACCTCTTCTTGTAAATCAATCAGATTATTTGACTGGTCGGTGAGTTTGAAATTAATTCTGGTTAATGAATTATTATGGCATCGCATGTAGACAGGATTAATTGGGTTTTCAATAATAAGGTATCCTGGAGGAGCTGTTGGTGCAAACGAATAAAGAATATATCCCTGCTGAGCTTGATTTGATTGCTCTAGATTAATTTGATAGCTTCCTTCAATTACATCACATACTAAATTAAGCGCAATCACCGTTGAAATATTCATGTTGAACGGAGCGATATGCCTACCGCCACCATCTGGATCATTATTATGTTTGAGCAGGACAGTTGAATCTGATTTTTGTAGCGCTTTGATATCGGTTTTAACAATTCTTGCTAATTCATCAGCGTTGTATTTCGGAAACTTGAAATTACGCAGATTGTCTTCTGTGTTATTGTAATCGGTTAGGAATAGTTGTTTATTGTCGCTGTTGTCATTAATTATTGTTTGAATAATTAGTTCATAGATATATTCCATGTCGGATACAAGCTGATTTATTATTTCAACGTGTTTTTGCGATCTTGTTTTCCGTAGTTGTTCTAGTTGTGTGTCATATAATTGTTTAATCTCATTAAAATAACCACGGACGTCAGCGTAAATGAAATAGTAACATCTGACTCGGCTGTTCTTTTAATGATAAAATCCCATTGCAATGTGTCTTTGTTGGTGAATATAAATCTATCGCCGATTCTTCCTTTTCTTATATCAGATAAATTATCTCGATAACTGGGATTGATTTCATGATATGATTGTACGTCCGTGGTTAAGTCGGTGGTGGATTTTTCCGGTGGTAATTCAGGCCATCCTAGTACGGTTCTAATAGAACTCTGATAGATATCTACGACGTATCCTTCTGTGCTTATCTCAATTGCGGATGATAGTGTTGGTTCATGAACTATTTTTGACTCTACTCCAGTAATCGATTTTATTCTACGCGCGAATTCATTATTGATTTGTTCGATTTGGTATGACCCTGTTGGTATCGAAACGACGTTCCAGTCTAGGGTACCGTCGTCTTTATTCTATACGAGAACACCAGTGAATTATTCGGTTGTTGACCACCAAATGATTTTGATCTGATATTAGGCCAACTGTGGTATACTCGTAATTTTGCTAGCGCTATCTCCTTCACGGGGACTGGGCTAGGGAAATTCACACTAAACTCGGGTTCCGTTGATGTTATTGATATCATGCTTGTTTGTACTGGGTTCGTGTTCTCCACTATTTGTTGAAGTAATTCCATCGGTGTTGTCATCGTTGCTATACTGTTGTTGTCGCTCTAATTTTGACACCGCGGAATCATAAATACTGACCATCACTGAGAACTCACAATTTGGTATGGTTGAGATTATTGAGATCATTTTGGTTTTCGGGTTCGTGTTTTCCAATTCCATCGGTGTTGTCATTGTTATTATATTCATGTTGTCGCTCTAATTTCGATATCGCGGAATCAAAAATACTGACCATCGCTGAGAATTCACTATCTGATATAATCGTATTATCGAGTGACGATGATATCATCAATGATAATTGCGAGTATGCGGTTGATACAATATGAAATTGAATTAAGTAATCCTGCAGTTTACTCTGGCTGCATGATGATATCTTTTTTGCTATCCCGGTTGATATACCCGCGATTGTAGCCACCGCAGAAATGCAAATTGGAACTACGACCGGAGCAATCATTATAACCGATGCAAGTATTATTTCGGCGCCAGTGAGAACGCTTGACACCGAGTACACAATAACATCAATTGCGGTGATTCTTCGTCGGTATTTTTTCATTTTTATTTGATACTCCTCGATGAGGGTTTTGAGTCTAGTCTGAAATTCTCTGACCTGATAATAGCGACATTGCGTTGATGAAATCATTGTTATTTTAAAAACACTAGCGTTTTCAATTGTGAAATCCGAAGGATTTTCCTTTCAATTTAGTTATTTACTTAAATCCACATACTAGGTTGCTGAAACCCTAATAAAATTTTTATCAGTAGCTGATAACGATTGTTATCATCCTCGAAAAATCATTTTTGATGGCTTCGATGAAGTTTTTCGTCTCATCGATGGCGATATTTCTTTATTTTTTCACGATAGCGCTCAGAAAGTAATTTCAAATTCGCGGAAAACTCTTTCACGGTGTCGAATTGATATTGCGACGATGATGGAATCATTGTTGTTATTTTAAACCAACTAGTGTTTTCATTTATCCTATTAACGAAGTGGTTTTAGGATCGGATGAGGGGACACCGGATACAAATTCTATTATCCAGGGTAGTGACTCCCTAATCACATACTCGTCAGAATTGTTTATAGTAATCGTAAGCGGGATTGGTATAGAGGGTGGAGGTGGTGATACTTTCTCTAGTATATACATCAATGTGTTAACACCTCTGATACCTGTGTTGCTGAATTCCAAATCAAATTTACGGTGATGTATTATTTTAAGTCGGTAGCAACCTGGTGCACCAGTATGTCTGTTGCCAACATAAAGATTATTTCTGTTTCCTCGGATCCAATCAAAAGTCCCACTATCAACCGTGTACACGATGTTATTGACGCTTACACTATGTGGAATTTTTACCTTATTGATAGCCGCGATAATTTCAACGAGAGACATACCCGCGTTGTGTGGAATTCCAAAGAACTTATCAACAATGTCATTGACTGGTTTTTGTACCCGCTCAAAATTCCCCTTTAGGTTAAGAATATCGTCAATGATGTCGGAATAGGTTTTATCGATTTCAGTATATTTCATCAACGTTTTATTGCGGTGTTTAAAAAATGAAGTCAAAAAGAAGCCAAATTCCATATCTACTCGGAGTTTATAATCACTAGCGAGGTCAAAATATGTCGTAGTGGTATCGTAACCTTCAGGTCCTCTAAAGAAATTATTAACCATTTCACTGGCGGATTTTTGTTCATCAATAGCTTTTTTAACTTCAGCGAGGGTCGGGCCTGTCAACGATGTGGTTTCAGACACAGGTGTTCTCCCTGAAAATTTATCCACGATGGTATTAAGTGTTGTTTGTCTCACCATAAACATATTAATATCTTTGAGAGTCATCGTAGATGTAGCAGGGACACCAAAGAAACTATTAGCGATGTAGGCATTGTGAGTGAGTTTGCCGATAAACTCTCTGATTTCAGCGAGAGTCATGCCTGCCACAAGCGGGGTTCCAAAAAACTTAACAATGACGTCGTTAGTGGGTTTTTGATCTTCTATTAGTTTAGAAATATCGAGATAATTTGCCTTGATTTCATTTTCATTCATCATCCTTCCCGCGTCCTTGTTAAAAAAGAATAGCGATAGATAGTTTTTAATTTCAGTGAGAGTCATGCCAACCACAAGCGGGGTTCCAAAGAATTTATGTACGACATTTTTGCGAAAAGAATTATAACCTCGTATATGATCATCCAGCTCACGGCCGTGGGCGGTAATCTTGTTGTCTTGGGTGGTAATCATGCTGTCTTGGGCGGCAATCTTGTTGTCTTGGGTGGTAATCTTATTGTCGTGGGCGGCAATCGCGTCGGTGATCGTAGACACAAGTGCGCCTGGTTTAAGTCGTCCGTCGTTGGAATACAGCGCAATAGAGTTTTCAGCGGCGTCGCGCTGCCGTATCAAAATGTCATTCAATGACACATCACTGCTTTTCAATTTACCCTGCTTGTCTTGAAATACAACTATTTCGTTCGGGTCAACATTTACTAAATTTAACGTCTCAGCGATTTCATCTTTAATTAATTTTTTTATATCACCTGTCGCAGTGCCATCGGGTTTGGGTTTCAAAGATCTCCCCCAAATATCAATCATGTTATTGTAAAACTCTTTCTCTCTCTAAAATAGTTTTTGACGACTTCGTTGAAAAATCTTCGATTTTCTCCAGCGATTACTAGTGTATTCATTCACGACAACATGTGGTGGTTTTCCGCTTGGGTTACTCAAGGAGTTAGAAATAGCGTTAAGGACATTTAATACTTCGCTGCCACATATTGGTGGGTCAATAATCGTTTGTGTTGGTAGCGTAGAATACCAAGTCTTCATTGGAAGGGTTTTTATATAACGCATAAACTCTTTTGGTGGGGCTAATCCATATGAATCAAAATAGACAATCCCACGTGGATCAATAGCGTATGCAACCCAGTGAGTTCCAGGTCCGGTGCTGTTATCTAAATTAATGATTTCGGTTTCAATGCTGTTTGGTTGATGTGGTAATTGATCTTTCATAAAGACACCTCTGAAGTTTTTAATCGCGAGTTTTTTAGCAGCATCGAGTAAATCAAAATTGGACATGGGAACCATAGGTTCCTGAGTCAAAGACTCTCCAATTAATAAACCGGTCCTAGTCTTAGACCCTTTCCGCTGTACCACGAATACGGGGTTCCTGGTAGTCTTAGACCCTTTCCCTTTATTTTATATCCTTTCCCAGTTGCCTTCTTTAGTGCCATTCCTGCTGCAGTACCAACGGCTCCTAACGCTGCCGCTTTAGCCACCGCTGGGGCTGCTGCTGCAATCAATGCTGGAATCGCAGCTAACAACGGAAATATACCGCCTGTTTTAATCATATTTTTGATAGCAGCCGCAGAGAGAGTAATCTGGACACCCTTTTTTGCTACTAGTGCATCATTGAAATGTTTTATTTGACGAGTTGTCAGCGATAATTTATTTGCACCACCAGTCATTTGGTTGGGTTTCAACGTGATTGTGGTTCCACATTTTTTAGCTGATTCCGATTGCAATTTTTTGATTTGACCAGGAGTTAACGCAACACTAATATTACTATATGACATTATACATAATTGATTGATTCTAAATCGTTTACAATTTCAATTACATGTTTTCCACTGGTGCATCTACCACTCTCATTCTTCCTCCAACACCTTCAAGTAACATTGATTTGTCGCTGAGAATGACAGCAACTGCTCTATAATCAGCAATAGCACCACGAGTCACATTAGCTCTAAAATGTATATCAACAACAGATTGTCTCATCAAATCGAGATGTTCCAGTGAGAAATAATAGATAGGATATAAACTCTTAAAGTCGTATTGTGATATTTGCAGACCAGTATCGACATTTTGATCACGTGCCATAAATGACAACAGACGATGATAAACTCGTGCAATATGATTTTCTGTGTAATTAAGTTGTATATCTTCAGATGGTTCCTACTGGCTGTTTATTCTCAGTGAGACGTCTTTCACACCTAATTGATCAAATATCATATGGCTGAAGAGTTGATTGCCAACTCGTGCGTTATCTTGTAACGCAATAAATATATGACGTGGCGCAGCAACACCTTGTTTTGATGCTAGGTTCCAAGTGAATAACCCGTTGATATTTGATTGTTTAACATCTGTACTCACGGTTAGCCAACTTAGTAATGATTTTCCTCCTTGGTCCATAAATGATAGTAATCGTTCTTCTGCGGTAATTGCTGGAGTCAACACTGGCATCCACAATGATATTTTTGTTAAATTGACTTTACCAGCATCAGCATTTGGATTTGCATTGTCTGCTGGAATCCTCCAGATTGCATCACTATCATCACTCTTTCGTACAAGCGATACTGTATGCTTCGCTCCATAAATAACTTTTCTGATGTTTCTACAGAATCCAAATATGTGATGCAGTGGAATCGCGCATGAAAATGATTTACGCCGCCCTTCCAACATTGAAATACGTGTTGCAGCTCCTAGATTGAAATTAACATCGTTGTTTATAATCATATCTTCGGCATCAATATTAGCGGTGCCAGCATTATTCTTTGGTCGTCTTACAACAAATTGTTTTCCTCCAGCGGTATTTGTAGCATCTTTTGCAAACATCATAGAAGGTCCTGCTGATTTTGTATAATCATCGGAATATCTCGCTAACCCTATTATTGCTGTAGCCACATCAACATCGCGATCTATCGCCTCAATTTCTTTTCCATCAATGAGATATTTTGCACTCTCAAATAACGCCATGATACCATTATTGACAAACCCGACTTGAGTACCAGCTGGATACTCTGTATCATTTGTTCGTATAATTTCTCCTTCGATTTCGATAAACGCTTCACAGGGCAAAAAGTATTTACTGGTATCATGGACTTGAAGATCAATTCTTGCTCGACTATTTGAGTCTATGGCATGATAGGCGTAATATTGATAATCGCGTACAGAATCATCCTTGCGAACTCGGGCATCTATATCAAACGCTGGATCAGGTGACTGTTTGAACATTTTATTCTATTTATCAGAGTCTAAATCGTGATTTTCCATTTCATCGACGTAGTTTTTTAAAGCCAGTTCCTGCTATCATATTTGCAATATTGCTTTGGTCGGGGGTTAAAACCATCGACGCTAATTTTTCATCTACTGCGTTATTTATAATTCTACTAACACTTGCAGGCATTTCCGCTGTAGACGGTAACAGTTTTGAAAATCCTTTGGATTTCATCCGTGATTTCACTAATGATGTTAATTTATTCTTCGCAGTTGAAAACGCTTTTCCCGCAAGATCTCCAAAAGCACCAATACCCTTATCACGAATAACATCAATTGCTTTCATTCCTAATTGTTTAGCCAACGGCATCACTTTTGGAGCCATTCTCGCAAATAACCCTGCAATGGTATTACCTAAACCATCTCCGTAGTATGCTCTATAAACCGGAAACCGTGAATTAACTACGTAGACGGGGGTTGGTTTATCATGATTGTAGTGTATGATCATTATTTGAAATCAGAAACAATTTTTCAATTGTTATTTATCTAATCAATTGACTTTTCAATTCAGTCACTATGATACCCACTTTCCACTAACTCGCCAATGAAATCTCGATATGTGCTGATATCCATGATACCACCCTGAAATAATCGTCTACAGATATCAGCTGCTTCATTAATTATTTCTGGAGAGTTATTTCCAGCTCGGAACCCTCCTACAAGAACCTCTAATCGTGATATATCACTGAGAACACTACCAGGACATGAAACGCTAGCGTTTCCAACTAGACCACTCCCCAGAAATTTCTTCTCATCGTATGGCTGTCTTATTTGGAATTGAAATTTTCTCTTGAAGTCTCTGTATTCCTTCATCCTTCTATCTAAACCCCCAGTATTTATTTCATACACTATATCAGCCCATTCATTATGTGACATTCTATAATCCGAATAATTGTCCGTGAAAAACTTCTCTTGTGAATCATAGCTGTTAGCAGCGAATTCACCTAAATTGTCTATATCCTCGTTGAGAATTTGTTGTTTAGCGCTCTCGGTAAATATAATTGATTTAGGTAGTGCACTAACTAGTTCTTCCTAAAATCCTTTAAATTTTCGTTTCGAAGCGGTTGATATATCCTGAGGAAGTGATTGCAAGGATTTTTTTGTTTGTTTAGTTCTTTTTGCTATTTTTTCTAACACAGGAATAAGACCCTCTTCTTTTCTTTTACCGTCAGGATCATCTCCCAGTATAGCACGCTCTATCTCCTTCGTTGCTGTGGTTACTGGTTTAAACAATTCTTCAGATCCCGCAGCAAAATCAGTCTGTAGACTCTGTCGTTGTTGTAGTTTATTCCGTACAGAGTCACAAATTGGTACAAATCTCCTGATTGCATCCAGTCGTTCACGAGTCAATCGGGTTGTTAATGCTTCATTGACCATTATTTGAAATCAGAAACAATTTTTCAATTGCAAAACAATTTTTATTCAGTGTGAAATATTTTCACTGTTTTTGACATTGTCAATCAAAAAATGCTAAAAAAAATTAAAATCTCTGAGGGACGGTCACAATCAAATAATGATAAATGGTCGGTCAAAATTGTTCATTTTCTTGAATTAACGCCCGTAGGTTTCTAATTTTAGAATTAACCTCCTTTTTCAATTCGTATTCGTTACCTAATTCTTTTCGTATTCGTTCTACGATAGTATATAACGGAGCGAACACACTTACATCACTGGAGAATGCAAGAGAGTCCCGAATAGAATTCTGAATTCTTTTGATGAGCGCGTATTGCTTTGGCAGCATATATTTATTGTTGTTAACTCCATATTCAATATCCTGAAAATCAGACATGATTTGATCAGGATTTAACGCATCCGATAGTTCAATATCCCAAATTTTCAATTTTGAAATCTCGGATATAATGCTATTCATATTTTCAGAATTCATATTCTATAACAATGACATATTTCTAAATGAAAAATATGACGCATTAGACATAACTAAATCGAATTTTCTGTCCAGTCCCTTTTGAAATCGCAGATCGATAAATCCCCTCTGCAACATTTCGTACTGAGGGTCCACAAATATCGAAATGCCTACCGGCGCTAGTTATTGATTGAAATATTTTTTCTTCGTTAGTTATCGTATTCAAAGATTTCACAGGTCTCTTCCCAACCGTTTTGCATTTTCCAGTCTCTCCTCGTTTGGTATTCTCACTTTGTGTGATAGCCTGCAGATTTGATAAAGAATTGTTCTTTGGATTAGAATCGATATGATCAATAACAAAATCATCCTCGATCAATCCATTGAAACATTCAAATACGAAACGATGATTGACATAACATTTCTTTCCAGCGCCAAACTTCAAATACCCCATACCATTATCAGAACCAACTGGTTTCTTCAGTCTGCGGTTTCTTACAACACCATCACTGGATGCTTCATAATTTGTGATCACAGGGTGTTGTCTGAATTCTTGGTTCATTTGTATACTAAATACTATTTGTCTAATTCATTGTTTGGTTTAATGATTACATCACTGGAAAATCTTTCAATGTAGTCTTGAGGAATTCTTATGATTTTGTCAAGGACGTTGTCGCTGACAGTGTCAGGGTCAGAGACTTTATCAGGGTCATAATTTCCGATTGATTGTCCATTTTTGATTCTTTTATCATAATAACGCTTCAATTCCCTGTATCGCTTACCACCGCAATTCAAACACAACTGCGATTTTCCCCTGACCCCAACCCCACATCGAATACAGGGTAACGGACCAAGGCTTCCACGTCGAAAGCTTTGCATATGATACCCACAAAACTCATTTCTGCATGATTTGTTACACGGGGTTACTGATCCAATCATAAGCCACTTGCAGTGATTCATTATATATAAATTCTTCATTTAAATGCTTGTTTTAATTATAGCATGAGGGAATTAAGGAGAACGCCTTCGAAAAATGCTGAATTCAATGCTGATAAGGAGTTTAAGAGATTATTGAAGATTAATCCTAAATTTAATCTCGATAAACCAAAAAAACGTCCAATAGACGGAAATATGAAGGAGTTTAAGAGATTATTGAAGATTAATCCTAAATTTAATCTCGATAAACCAAAAAAACGTAACAAAATTAATCCTAAATTTAATCTCAAACGTCCAAGAGACGGAAACATGAAAGAGTTTAAGAGATTATTGAAGATTAATCCTAAATTCAATCTCGATAAATCCAAAAAACGTTTAATAGACGGAAACATGAAAGAGTTTAAGAGATTATTAAAAATTAATCCTAAATTTAATCTCGATAAACCAAAAAAAACGTCCAAGAGATTACCCTGGAAAGATGCTCAATTCAATCTTGATATAGTTTCTAATACACCAAAGAACACAATTCTTGATAAAGCCATGATTAGTAAAATCAGAGACTCTTTTAATGAATTCAAGCGTGATGGAGCATCTTATTGTTGGTCAACATTTCGAATTGATGGTGTTGTTGACGCTACCATGAATGATGAAAAAGCAGCAGTGATAATTTCACGTGTTGGGGAAAAAAGGTATTTTTTCCGAATAAAATTCATTATCGAAGTCGATGGCAAATGAATTATTAGGGATAAATTTGAACCAATCCTCAAGAATAAAAAAGCTGTCATTGTGAGTAGAGATTCCAAACCAGGAATTCTAACCGGCATTGACAAACCATACTACGAAAGATCTTATCCCGTAACAGCAATGGTTTATGGGATATATCCGTTAAATGATAAACCCGATATCGCAAAACTAGCTCCTATGAAATATTCTAGTTCACTGAATTGCGTGGCAACACGGGTAATGGAACACTTCACAAATGCATCCCGAGGAAATAAACTAACTGATCTGCGACGTAGGAAAATAACCGAATGGGAACTGACAGTGAAACAGCATGGTGCAAAGATTTCTGATATAGCTAAATTAGAAACATCATTAAGATTTCCAATAACCGTTATGACGATAACCGGAGAGGTTTTATACGAACCGAAATATAACAAAAATGGAGCGCCAATACAGATTATTGATCATTACAAACACGCGTGGACACCTGCGGTAACAGTATTTCCACGAGAACGAACCGTGAAATATATCCCTAAGGAGTTCGTTGGGGATGTTTTCTATGAAGAGAAATTATTCGATGCTATTCATGCGTTGTGTAAAGATGATCCTGTGTCAGTGTGGTTACTTAGAAGTGATGAAGATCCCGAAATAGGATTTTGTAAGACCAAATGGCGAATTATATCGCGTTGAAGAATTAGATAACAGAATGAGAAAAATCGCTAGTGATTTTTCACCGGAGAATTCCCATGAAAAACTACTCACGGGTAGTTTTACTATTCCATCAGTGGTAGCTCACTTCGCAAGAGAAAAAAACTCATGGCGTCCAACACGAAGTGATTTTCTCGAAGATGTTAAATTGAGTTGCGTCGAATTTGGTCATAGAGGACTGTGGAATACGAAATACTCACGTGATGGTATGATTTCAATTGATATAGCCGTATGTTATCCCGGAAGTTTTCTCGGATATGGGGAATGTGCTGAGTACTTCAAACGATTTGGACACCCCACACATGAAATGACTCGTGTTGCGATTAATGGACCATTACCTGATTTTGATTTAACCGGATTCGCTCGTGTGATATCATTCGAATTCGCTACAGGGTTACATCCGTGTAGTTATGTTTGGCTCGGTAGACACCTATCTGAAAAACACTGGATGCCAATAGTGCTATTGAGATATATGACTGATTGTGGTATGCTAATATCGTTGATTGTTTCCAAGGCTATTATATGCTATCGAGCTCAGAAAGAAGTTTGGCTACCACAACCCGATTTAGATCGTATAATCAGCGAACAGCAAAAACAATTCCCTGATTTCAATGAAGAAAAAATCATGAATTTGTCTAAGAAGTTATTTGAAAGTAAAAAAGAACAAGCAAAAGATTTTGGACGAAGAATAATCGGTAAATTTACCCAGGGTGGAAGATACGACAATGCAAAATATTCTTCGCGGTTGATCATAGACGTCGCTGAATACGATTTTATTGTAACGGATTTAATGAAACAGGGAAAACTTGTATCCCGTAAGGATGCTTTTCTATCCAATGGTGAGAAATTAGGTATGGTTGTTACCTACTGTGATGGATATAATTCCCAGTATACACATTTAAGATCATCTATGCTAGCCTATGCTTCTATTAATCTATTTTCGATGATAAATAGATTTCCTAATACCGCGGTTAGAGTAGCCACTGATTCGATGTATATACACAATAAGTACAAATCAGCTGTAGCTAAATTCACAGATCCCGAAGAAAATTGGGGGCGTTGGCGATTTAAAAAGGAGATGCTACATGAGTATTGTGAATCCGCAGACGTTGCCATGGATGATAAATATCTTTGTTGTAACCGTATTGAAATTCAATCAGAATTTTCTAATGCACCACCGGTATCTGATCCAGTATGTAGATACAAGACAGTTTATTTAAACGGTTGTGGTGGGTCAGGAAAGACAACTCGTGCAATTGAATTATTTCGTCGGTCAACCATGATTGTGCTAACACCGACTCACAGACTCGCCAGAGAGATGATACAGCGAGGGGTAAATGCCTGTACTTAACTTAGTTTCTTTCGATGGAAGGGTGACAAATGGACTCCTGAGCGTATGGGTGATAAATTCATTCCTGAAATCATAATTTGGGATGAAATATGCACAGTGTCATTAGATGTATTACAAACATTTCTCGAGTGGTTGTTAAACAAAAACACAAAAGTCGTCATGTGCGGTGATCACGGCCAACCACCACCATTTGTCGGTGCATCTCCACATGAATGGCTAAGGGGTTTTGTAGACTATTATGAAGAAATTACCACTGATTATAGATCAATTGATGAACGATTACGAGAATTCAAAGCGCTAATTAGATTACAACCGGATAGAATCCAATGCGAAATAGCGCGTGAAGTGATTTCAGAAACTCCAATGAATGATTTCTGGGAAACATGGAGACCAAATGATTTGATAATTGCAAGTAGAAAAATAGTCAGGGACACACTTCAGATGAAGTTATTTGAATTGCATAAAGAAAAATTTGCAACGCTTCCAGTACCCCTTTGTTATAGGCCATCGGATACACGAAAACAGAATATTGAAGTTGATATTCCAGGACAGAGTGAAAAACAAATTCTCGTATTAAATGATATTGTGCTGGTTGATATCAATGTCGTTGAAGATGCATTGCGTGCTAATAAATCCCCGTGGACGCTAGGATACGCAGCAACAATACATTCTTCACAGGGATTGACTATATCGGATACAATTGTTTGGATGGTGGATAATCACATCGAATGGTCGAATTTAGTCTATCTCGCAGTATCCAGAGTACGAAAAATAAATCAACTTCGAAGAATTGTTTTCGATGATAATGACACCACAATAAATGATATTGATGTTAAAATTATTGATAAAAAACTCTCCGGTTACAAACAACAGGACAAAAAAAAACCAACGAGAATTTGATATTGATGCTGAATTAATAATCACTTTGAAGAAACAACAGAATAATCACTGCGCGAGTTGCAATTGTATAATGCATTGGCAGTATTCGGATAAGGATCCTCGCCAATTCACCGTAGACAGAAAAAATAACAATCTCGGTCATGTCAGAAACAATGTGATGTTGACTTGTCTTGAGTGCAATAGACGCAACGGTGCTAGTTAAGACCATGCGGTGGCAATTGAGTATCCTCGGGAATTACCTGTAGTTGTTGTCGAGTAAAACCCCGCTGAGGGGCAGTTGAATCCAGTTTATAGACTGGAGGTCTACCCGTTGATCGTGTTATACTAGATATCTTGTGTGCAGTAACACTCCAAATAGGATCAGTAGCCCTTTTTCTACCCACTTCAAGCTCTCCTGGTTCGTATAAGTACCTCACAATGACATTACTACCAAGAATTGGTTCTTTGAAATCTTTTTGTGGTTGTACGGGTATAGACTTCTTTTTAATCGCGTTGATAGGTTTCATGTTGATTGTTCTAGTAATCTCGTTATTCAGTGCAGTAATCACAGATGGTAATCTTTTAACCCATTCACGGGATCTTTTTTCTTGGATGAATTCTTTTGCGTATTGATATCCAAATAACCGCTCAGCAATCGTCCGATTAAATCGTTCTACAATGGCCTGATCGCGATGTAGCGCAGTATGCCCTCGTCGTATGGTGACATTATGATGTTTCATTGTAGATAACACTGCACCCTGAAATTCCTTGCCAGGATCAACCTGCAATAGATTTGGCCAGTGCAGAGGACCTTGTCGATAAATCCTTTCAAATGCAGAAGCGACTTCAGTGGCTGATTTTGGTTTTAACGGTTCTGCTTCTTTGTATCGACTTGCAATATCAACTACGGTTAATGCGTATTTGTAACCACGATCATGTGGCAGAAATAATATATCAGCCTGATGAACTTCATTAGGAGCGGTCACATCAAAATGCGAGAATTGAATTTGTTTAGGCGGTGGTAGATAAATTTGCCATAGTGCCTGTTTGGATAACCAATTAGCCGCAGTGGTTTTTTTCACTTTTGCAGCGCTAGCGAGTTTATGGACTGCTGATTTACCCCTCCAGTATCCTCTTGGGGAATAATAAATTGATTCCATATTATTAATTACCGGCACCTAACATCAATTTACTTTTCATAGCCGATTTTATCAAAAATGAAGCCAATTTTTCTTTGAAGGATTTATCAGGAATAGCATTTAACGCATGAATTAATTTCACATCTGCGAGATGCCTGTGTTGCAGATTGCTGCTTTTATAAGCAACATCATGAAGGTGACAGGCCTTATCAATGGCGTTTATTGGTTCTTCACCGGGGTTGGGTTGATTTTGATTATTGAGTCTGATATCAAGTCTGGTTCCCGGTCCACAGTAGCTATATCCTGGAAGGTGCTTTTCTCCGGGGTACTTTGCCCATGGGGTTCCAGGGAGCTTTGCCAATTTGGCTGCGATATCACCTCCTCGTTTTTTTTAAAATCAGATCTCATAGACACAAATCTAAATTTCTTTGTACCACATTGCACGCATTTACCAGAAAGCGCTGATCGGTTATTTCTGGTTGTAATCGTTGTCACGTCATCTGTGCCAGTACGCGTTTTACACTTCACACAATATAGATCCATAATTTATGTATAGAGATATGGATATAATTGATTTTTCAGCGACTAAAGCAAGAGAACCGGTTAAGCATCATGCAGCGCTACCAAACTCTATCCGGATGATTATAATCGGGCCATCTGGATCCGATAAAACACAATTGTTGCTCAATTTAATAATGAGATGGATGAAGTGGGATAAGTTGTATTTAATTGCCCCTAGCGTAGATGATCAACGATGTTATGAAGTGCTAAAAGATTTTAACGACAGCGCGGTAGAAAAATCCGGAGAGGGTATTATTGAGTTTATAACCGATATCGATGAAGCACCGAGCATTGATGATATTGATGGAGATATTAACAATTTAGTCGTATACGACGATATAATGTTAGATAAACAAAAAAATCCTGCTAGGATCTTTTCCAGAGGCAGGCATAAAAACACTGACGTGATATATGTCACTCAACGCTACACTCAGGTTCCAAAAGTCATCAGAGATAACTGCAATATTCTTGCTGTATTCAACGGAGTTGATACTCATACTCTTAGAAATATTTGGCAGACATGGTGTTCTGATATGGACTTCAATCAATTTAAAAACTTCTTTAGTCATGCTCAGTCAACCCCGTACGGATTCGCAACAATAAATTTGCATGATCCTCGGACACGATATCGTATCGGACTGGATCAAATATTCAGTTAAAATCATTTATTATTTTTTGTTAACCCATAGCAGCAGAGAGGGTGGATGACAACAAGTTGCGACCAAAATTAATTAAAAAATCGTAAAAGTCTCCGTTTTCAATTTTTTTGTTAAAATGATATTTCGTAGGAAGGCTCGTTAAGATTTCAATCAATTTTTTGTCTGAAAACGTTGTAGGGTTTGCCCCTGAGACATTTTTTTTGGTTAAAATGAGATCGTAGGAAGGCTCGTTTTAAGATTTCAATCAAAATTTTGTCTGAAAACGTTGTAGGGTTCACCCTCTCTGCTGCTATATTACAACTATTGTAAAGTCTATATTATAACTATTGTAAAGTCTATATAATGACTATTGTAAAGTCTATATTACAACTATTGTAAAGTCTATATTACAACTATTGTAAAGTCAATATTACAACTATTGTAAAGTCTATATTACAACTATTGCAAAGTCTATATTATAACTATTGTAAAGTCTATATAATGACTATTGTAAAGTCTATATTACAACTATTGTAAAGTCTATATTACAACTATTGTAAAGTCTATATTACAACTATTGTAAAGTCTATATTACAACTATTGTAAAGTCTATATTACAACTATTGTAAAGTCTATATTACAACTATTGTAAAGTCTATATTATAACTATTGCAAAGTCAATATTACAACTATTGTAAAGTCTATATTACAACTATTGAAAAGTCTATATAATGACTATTGTAAAGTCTATATTACAACTATTGTAAAGTCTATATAATGACTATTGTAAAGTCTATATTACAACTATTGTAAAGTCTATATTATAACTATTGTAAAGTCTATATTATGACTATTGTAAAGTCTATATTACAACTATTGTAAAGTCTATATAATGACTATTGTAAA
This sequence comes from Unio delphinus, assembly GCA_029339505.1. Classification (NCBI taxonomy): domain Eukaryota; kingdom Metazoa; phylum Mollusca; class Bivalvia; order Unionida; family Unionidae; genus Unio; species Unio delphinus. The sequence continues at coordinate 11,079,109 of JAQISU010001236.1, forward strand.
GTCTATATTACAACTATTGTAAAGTCTATATTATAACTATTGTAAAGTCTATATTACAACTATTGTAAAGTCTATATTACAACTATTGTAAAGTCTATATTATAACTATTGCAAAGTCAATATTACAACTATTGTAAAGTCTATATTACAACTATTGTAAAAGTCTATATAATGACTATTGTAAAGTCTATATTACAACTATTGTAAAGTCTATATAATGACTATTGTAAAGTCTATATTACAACAATTGTAAAGTCTATATTACAACTATTGTAAAGTCTTTATTATAACTATTGCAAAGTCAATATTACGACTATTGTAAAGTCTATATTACAACTATTGTAAAGTCTATATTATGACTTGCAAAGTCTATATTATGACTATTGTAAAGTCTATATTACAACTATTGTAAAGTCTATATTATAACTATTGTAAAGTCTATATTACAACTATTGTAAAGTCTATATTATGACTATTGTAAAGTCTATATTATGACTATTGTAAAGTCTATATTACAACTATTGTAAAGTCTATATTATGACTATTGTAAAGTCTATATTACAACTATTGTAAAGTCTATATTACAACTATTGTAAAGTCTATATTACAACTATTGTAAAGTCTATATTATAACTATTGCAAAGTCTATATTACAACTATTGTAAAGTCTATATTACAACTATTGTAAAGTCTATATTATGACTATTGCAAAGTCTATATTATGACTATTGTAAAGTCTATATTACAACTATTGCAAAGTCTATATTATGACTATTGTAAAGTCTATATTACAACTATTGTAAAGTCTATATTATGACTATTGTAAAGTCTATATTATGACTATTGTAAAGTCTATATTACGACTATTGTAAAGTCTATATTATGACTATTGTAAAGTCTATATTATGACTATTGTAAAGTCTATATTACAACTATTGTAAAGTCTATATAATGACTATTGTAAAGTCTATATTACAACTATTGTAAAGTCGATATTACAACTATTGTAAAGTCTATATTATAACTATTGTAAAGTCTATATTACAACTATTGCAAAGTCTATATTACAACTATTGTAAAGTCAATATTACAACTATTGTAAAGTCTATATTATGACTATTGTAAAGTCTATATTACAACTATTGTAAAGTCTATATTACAACTATTGTAAAGTCTATATTACAACTATTGTAAAGTCTATATTACAACTATTGTAAAGTCTATATTACAACTATTGTAAAGTCTATATTACAACTATTGTAAAGTCTATATTATAACTATTGTAAAGTCTATATTACAACTATTGTAAAGTCTATATTACAACTATTGTAAAGTCTATATTACAACTATTGTAAAGTCTATATTATGACTATTGCAAAGTCTATATTATGACTATTGTAAAGTCTATATTACAACTATTGTAAAGTCTATATTATGACTATTGTAAAGTCTATATTACAACTATTGTAAAGTCTATATTACAACTATTGTAAAATCTATATTATGACTATTGTAAAGTCTATATTACAACTATTGTAAAGTCTATATTATAACTATTGTAAAGTCTATATTACAACTATTGTAAAGTCTATATTATGACTATTGCAAAGTCTATATTATGACTATTGTAAAGTCTATATTACAACTATTGTAAAGTCTATATAATGACTATTGTAAAGTCTATATTATGACTATTGCAAAGTCTATATTATGACTATTGTAAAGTCTATATTATAACTATTGTAAAGTCTATATAATGACTATTGTAAAGTCAATATTACAACTATTGTAAAGTCAATATTACAACTATTGTAAAGTCTATATTACAACTATTGTAAAGTCTATATTACAACTATTGTAAAATCTATATTATAACTAGTGTAAAGTCTACATTATAACTATTGTAAAGTCTATATTACAACTATTGTAAAGTCTATATTACAACTATTGTAAAGTCTATATTACAACTATTGTAAAGTCTATATTATGACTATTGCAAAGTCTATATTATGACTATTGTAAAGTCTATATTACAACTATTGTAAAGTCTATATAATGACTATTGTAAAGTCAATATTACAACTATTGTAAAGTCTATATTACAACTATTGTAAAGTCTATATTATAACTATTGTAAAGTCTATATTATAACTATTGTAAAGTCTATATTACAACTATTGTAAAGTCTATATTATGACTATTGTAAAGTCTATATTACATCTATTGTAAAGTCTATATTACAACTATTGTAAAGTCTATATTATAACTATTGTAAAGTCTATATTACAACTATTGTAAAGTCTATATTACAACTATTGTAAAGTCTATATAATGACTATTGTAAAGTCTATATTATAACTATTGTAAAGTCTATATTACAACTATTGTAAAGTCTATATTACAACTATTGTAAAGTCTATATAATGACTATTGTAAAGTCTATATTATAACTATTGTAAAGTCTATATAACAACTATTGTAAAGTCTATATTACAACTATTGTAAAGTCTATATTATGACTATTGCAAAGTCTATATTACAACTATTGTAAAGTCTATATTACAACTATTGTAAAGTCTATATTACAACTATTGTAAAGTCTATATTATGACTATTGCAAAGTCTATATTATGACTATTGTAAAGTCTATATTACAACTATTGTAAAGTCTATATTATGACTATTGTAAAGTCTATATTACAACTATTGTAAAGTCTATATTACAACTATTGTAAAATCTATATTATGACTATTGTAAAGTCTATATTACAACTATTGTAAAGTCTATATTATAACTATTGTAAAGTCTATATTACAACTATTGTAAAGTCTATATTATGACTATTGCAAAGTCTATATTATGACTATTGTAAAGTCTATATTACAACTATTGTAAAGTCTATATTATGACTATTGTAAAGTCTATATTATGACTATTGTAAAGTCTATATTATAACTATTGTAAAGTCTATATAATGACTATTGTAAAGTCAATATTACAACTATTGTAAAGTCAATATTACAACTATTGTAAAGTCTATATTACAACTATTGTAAAGTCTATATTACAACTATTGTAAAGTCTATATTATGACTATTGCAAAGTCTATATTATGACTATTGTAAAGTCTATATTACAACTATTGTAAAGTCTATATTATGACTATTGTAAAGTCTATATTACAACTATTGTAAAGTCTATATTACAACTATTGTAAAATCTATATTATGACTATTGTAAAGTCTATATTACAACTATTGTAAAGTCTATATTATAACTATTGTAAAGTCTATATTACAACTATTGTAAAGTCTATATTATGACTATTGCAAAGTCTATATTATGACTATTGTAAAGTCTATATTACAACTATTGTAAAGTCTATATAATGACTATTGTAAAGTCTATATTATGACTATTGCAAAGTCTATATTATGACTATTGTAAAGTCTATATTATAACTATTGTAAAGTCTATATAATGACTATTGTAAAGTCAATATTACAACTATTGTAAAGTCAATATTACAACTATTGTAAAGTCTATATTACAACTATTGTAAAGTCTATATTACAACTATTGTAAAGTCTATATTATGACTATTGTAAAGTCTATATTACATCTATTGTAAAGTCTATATTACAACTATTGTAAAGTCTATATTATAACTATTGTAAAGTCTATATTACAACTATTGTAAAGTCTATATTACAACTATTGTAAAGTCTATATAATGACTATTGTAAAGTCTATATTATAACTATTGTAAAGTCTATATTACAACTATTGTAAAGTCTATATTACAACTATTGTAAAGTCTATATAATGACTATTGTAAAGTCTATATTATAACTATTGTAAAGTCTATATAACAACTATTGTAAAGTCTATATTACAACTATTGTAAAGTCTATATAATGACTATTGTAAAGTCTATATTACAACAATTGTAAAGTCTATATTACAACTATTGTAAAGTCTTTATTATAACTATTGCAAAGTCAATATTACGACTATTGTAAAGTCTATATTACAACTATTGTAAAGTCTATATTATGACTTGCAAAGTCTATATTATGACTATTGTAAAGTCTATATTACAACTATTGTAAAGTCTATATTATAACTATTGTAAAGTCTATATTACAACTATTGTAAAGTCTATATTATGACTATTGTAAAGTCTATATTATGACTATTGTAAAGTCTATATTACAACTATTGTAAAGTCTATATTATGACTATTGTAAAGTCTATATTACAACTATTGTAAAGTCTATATTACAACTATTGTAAAGTCTATATTACAACTATTGTAAAGTCTATATTATAACTATTGCAAAGTCTATATTACAACTATTGTAAAGTCTATATTACAACTATTGTAAAGTCTATATTATGACTATTGCAAAGTCTATATTATGACTATTGTAAAGTCTATATTACAACTATTGCAAAGTCTATATTATGACTATTGTAAAGTCTATATTACAACTATTGTAAAGTCTATATTATGACTATTGTAAAGTCTATATTATGACTATTGTAAAGTCTATATTACGACTATTGTAAAGTCTATATTATGACTATTGTAAAGTCTATATTATGACTATTGTAAAGTCTATATTACAACTATTGTAAAGTCTATATAATGACTATTGTAAAGTCTATATTACAACTATTGTAAAGTCGATATTACAACTATTGTAAAGTCTATATTATAACTATTGTAAAGTCTATATTACAACTATTGCAAAGTCTATATTACAACTATTGTAAAGTCAATATTACAACTATTGTAAAGTCTATATTATGACTATTGTAAAGTCTATATTACAACTATTGTAAAGTCTATATTACAACTATTGTAAAGTCTATATTACAACTATTGTAAAGTCTATATTACAACTATTGTAAAGTCTATATTACAACTATTGTAAAGTCTATATTACAACTATTGTAAAGTCTATATTATAACTATTGTAAAGTCTATATTACAACTATTGTAAAGTCTATATTACAACTATTGTAAAGTCTATATTACAACTATTGTAAAGTCTATATTATGACTATTGCAAAGTCTATATTATGACTATTGTAAAGTCTATATTACAACTATTGTAAAGTCTATATTATGACTATTGTAAAGTCTATATTACAACTATTGTAAAGTCTATATTACAACTATTGTAAAATCTATATTATGACTATTGTAAAGTCTATATTACAACTATTGTAAAGTCTATATTATAACTATTGTAAAGTCTATATTACAACTATTGTAAAGTCTATATTATGACTATTGCAAAATCTATATTATGACTATTGTAAAGTCTATATTACAACTATTGTAAAGTCTATATAATGACTATTGTAAAGTCTATATTATGACTATTGCAAAGTCTATATTATGACTATTGTAAAGTCTATATTATAACTATTGTAAAGTCTATATAATGACTATTGTAAAGTCAATATTACAACTATTGTAAAGTCAATATTACAACTATTGTAAAGTCTATATTACAACTATTGTAAAGTCTATATTACAACTATTGTAAAATCTATATTATAACTAGTGTAAAGTCTACATTATAACTATTGTAAAGTCTATATTACAACTATTGTAAAGTCTATATTACAACTATTGTAAAGTCTATATTACAACTATTGTAAAGTCTATATTATGACTATTGCAAAGTCTATATTATGACTATTGTAAAGTCTATATTACAACTATTGTAAAGTCTATATAATGACTATTGTAAAGTCAATATTACAACTATTGTAAAGTCTATATTACAACTATTGTAAAGTCTATATTATAACTATTGTAAAGTCTATATTATAACTATTGTAAAGTCTATATTACAACTATTGTAAAGTCTATATTATGACTATTGTAAAGTCTATATTACATCTATTGTAAAGTCTATATTACAACTATTGTAAAGTCTATATTATAACTATTGTAAAGTCTATATTACAACTATTGTAAAGTCTATATTACAACTATTGTAAAGTCTATATAATGACTATTGTAAAGTCTATATTATAACTATTGTAAAGTCTATATTACAACTATTGTAAAGTCTATATTACAACTATTGTAAAGTCTATATAATGACTATTGTAAAGTCTATATTATAACTATTGTAAAGTCTATATAACAACTATTGTAAAGTCTATATTACAACTATTGTAAAGTCTATATTATGACTATTGCAAAGTCTATATTACAACTATTGTAAAGTCTATATTACAACTATTGTAAAGTCTATATTACAACTATTGTAAAGTCTATATTATGACTATTGCAAAGTCTATATTATGACTATTGTAAAGTCTATATTACAACTATTGTAAAGTCTATATTATGACTATTGTAAAGTCTATATTACAACTATTGTAAAGTCTATATTACAACTATTGTAAAATCTATATTATGACTATTGTAAAGTCTATATTACAACTATTGTAAAGTCTATATTATAACTATTGTAAAGTCTATATTACAACTATTGTAAAGTCTATATTATGACTATTGCAAAGTCTATATTATGACTATTGTAAAGTCTATATTACAACTATTGTAAAGTCTATATAATGACTATTGTAAAGTCTATATTATGACTATTGCAAAGTCTATATTATGACTATTGTAAAGTCTATATTATAACTATTGTAAAGTCTATATAATGACTATTGTAAAGTCAATATTACAACTATTGTAAAGTCAATATTACAACTATTGTAAAGTCTATATTACAACTATTGTAAAGTCTATATTACAACTATTGTAAAGTCTATATTATGACTATTGTAAAGTCTATATTACATCTATTGTAAAGTCTATATTACAACTATTGTAAAGTCTATATTATAACTATTGTAAAGTCTATATTACAACTATTGTAAAGTCTATATTACAACTATTGTAAAGTCTATATAATGACTATTGTAAAGTCTATATTATAACTATTGTAAAGTCTATATTACAACTATTGTAAAGTCTATATTACAACTATTGTAAAGTCTATATAATGACTATTGTAAAGTCTATATTATAACTATTGTAAAGTCTATATAACAACTATTGTAAAGTCTATATTACAACTATTGTAAAGTCTATATTATGACTATTGCAAAGTCTATATTACAACTATTGTAAAGTCTATATTACAACTATTGTAAAGTCTATATAATGACTATTGTAAAGTCTATATTATAACTATTGTAAAGTTTATATTACAACTATTGTAAAGTCTATATTATGACTATTGTAAAGTCTATATTACAACTATTGTAAAGTCTATATTACAACTATTGTAAAGTCTATATTATAACTATTGTAAAGTCTATATTACAACTATTGTAAAGTCTATATTACAACTAGTGTAAAGTCTATATTACAACTAGTGTAAAGTCTATATTAGTTTTAGTATGTTTGTTTTTTATGGTTTAACGCCATTTTTCAGCACAATATTGGCTATACATGGCAACCAGTATTAATGGTGGAGGAAGAAACCGGACAAACCCTGGAAAGAACCACCGACCCACGAGAAGCTACTGGCAAGCTTTCTCACATAACTACATTTGCCGAATCTTAGACTCGAACACACACAGACAGAGGCAGTGGTCCGTAACGGACAGCGCTTTAGACCACTTGGCCACTCGGGGTCCCTTATATTACTTTTAGAGACCAACTGCTACCACAAATCCAAGATATTGTAATTAACCCAATTTGTTGGACTCTACTTTTCTAGACATCATGTTCTCAACATAAAATAATTTTGAGTAGTACAAATTATCTGGGCATAAACAACATTTTTAAAACTATCTTTTATAAAGCTGATGAAAAAAAAAGAAAATTCAGTTGGAATGGAAACAATGGAATGTTTTGATTATTTTAACTGTTTTCCAATCTGGTAATTGAATTATCAACCATGTGACCATAAAACCACTTTGATTATTCTAACTATGGGTGGATTAAATGAAGCTGTAAAAGGCTGCAATAAATTCAGTTTACAGTCTCCACAACTTGGGAATGAGCAGATCTTTTCCAGTAAAATAAATCGGGTTTACATTTATTTTGATAAAGCAGTCAACATCTTTGACATGCAAGTTTCACAATTTCTTGCTGTCTCTGTTTTATACAATGATATGTTTCTCCTTTGTAACCTCATTTTGCATTAAGTGTAGCGTTTTATAATTCCTCAGCAAAGAGTACACGTACAGCATCTTTACAATTTCACTCGGAACTTTGCATCCACCTTTTCTTGCTTATTATATATGGCAATATTTTACTAGCATGTGCAGTGATTAGTAATGTCATCAGGCGAAAAGTCAAGGCGGCACGAAGAAAAGTCAACAATGATTTGATACTTCATTTCAATAATCAGAAGATGCGCATATTTTCTACATTTCTCTCTTCTGTTCAACAAAACATCAAAGGTAGCCTGATAAATCTCTCTCTGTTTACAGTACCCCAAAAAAAAAAAAAATATTTTTGAGTATGTGAAGAATCAAAACTTACATAATATTCTCTGTGGGACCAAGGATAGTTCTGCCAAGTGCTGTCCCTTGGAATGCTGTGGAATGAAGGTGATCAAACACAACCTCCTGCAGGTTGGTCTCCACTTCCTACAATAATAAGAACAACTCATTTGGTTAAAATGCAAAAATTTCCAGTCCAGTAAACTCATGGCTTCACCAACAAACATGACACTGATACAGTACCCTACCATGATTTTTTTTTTCCTTCTTGTAAATTCAATTTCATTTTTCTGTGCCTTGTCTAGCAAATTCTTGTACAATTTCTTGTACATATTATATAAACATAAGCTTTCTTTATCTGTAAACAAGACTGTCTGATTCATCTTAAAAAATCTTTTGAGGCAGGTAGCATACGGAGGTATAATATTAAAATGTCGTTATTGGTATTTAAATACCATACAGTGTTATTTGCATTTTTAACGTAGCTTTAACAATATGTCAGACATATCACTACGATGTCTCTGCAATGTGGCAATTTATAGTGATGTCTAGCACTGGGGCATCATGCTGCAGACATGTAGCATCATGTCCTACCCATTCACACTATCCTGACACTAGGCTGACCAGTTCCTAACACTAACCTCTTATTGAAGAGCACCAAGTGAGGTAGCTGTCAGTACCATTTTTATAAGTCTTTGTTATGATTCTGCTAGGGTTCAAACCCAAAACTTCTATTATCCAAGACTGAGGCTTCAACCACTTAGGCCACAGGAGCGGTGTACCCTAGCTCTGAGAAATACATTTTTGATAATTTTTATTATACAGTAATGGTACTTCAATCTTAACATTTAGATTATGGATCTAGACTTGTATTTTAAAGATGGTAAATTTTGACAGGAAATTATTTTTATATTCTCATTCTGAGATCACTCAATTTCTGCACTGCAGGATAGGGAAATATCTGTGTACAATGCCAATTATGTAGAGTTTAGGTAATTGGGGAGGCAGGATAGGGAAATATCTGTGTACAATGTGAAGTATGTAGAGTTTAGGTAATTGGGGAGGCAAAATAGGGAAATATTCTGTGTACAATGATCATTCAGCAGAGGTTGCTGGCTAGCACAGGGACCAGTACATGGTAGTATCAGTGTACAATGCCCAGTCTGCAAAGGAGACAGCATAATGGTGGGCGATGGATAAGAAAGCATCAGTCATGATGGCCAGTCTGCAGTAAAAGGTATAGGAAAATGTCAGTTTACGATGACAAGTCTGCAGAGGAGGCTGGGTAATGGTGGGGGCATGAAAGGGAAAAATCTGTGTATGATGTCCAGTCTGCAAATACAGCTACGGTAGGTAATAATGGGGTCAGTATAAAATATGCCAATGTACAATTGGTCAGTCTGAAAAATAAGGCTGGGTAATGGTGGAGACAGGATAAAGATTTGTTGTTGTTGTAGGGTTTAATGCCATTTTCCAGCACAAGATAGGCTATACATGGCGGCCAGTATTACTGGTGGAAGAACAACCCGGGAAAACCCCTGGAAAGAACCACCGACCCACGAGAAGCTACTGGAAAGCTTTCTCACATAACTACATTAGCCGAATCTTAGACTCGATCCCACACAGACAGAGGTGAGATGGCAGTGATCCGTAACAGAAAGCGCTTTTAGACCACTCTGCCACTTGGGGCTCACTGGCAGGATAGAGAATGCCAGTGTATGATTGGTCAGTCTGAAAAATAAGGCGAGGTAATGGTGGGGACTGTATAGAGAATCCCAGTGTACAATTGGCCAGTCTCAAAAATGAGGCTGGGTAATGGTGGGGACATCAGTATACAATTAGCAGCTGACTTAATGTCCACAGCTTATGTTAATGTTGAAGAACCTGTGAAACCTACATGCAATAAGGATAATAATTTGAATCCATATTACCATGCACAATTTACAGTGTTCAGGCAATGATTTCAATTCTAGAGTCAAGATGGCTCATTGGGTGGTGAAATGCGGAGCCATTTTCTTATTGCCATGGCAACGGATTTTACAAAAAAAATGTAATGTTAGTAATAGGACATTTCTGCAGGATCACTGCCAAAATAAATCTGATTTCGGCTTCTCTGAGTTTTTGTTAAAAATTTTCTATCAAATTCTGCCAAAAAAAAGGTATTGAAAATTGACGGTACCACAACCCAGATCTGAAGCTGTAAATGATATGCAAGCTTGTTATACAGCCAGATCCATTTAATTCTAGTCAGGAAGTCTGTGATTGGCCACAAAACAGCATATCAAAAGCATTAATACATAATCTGCATATATTTTTTATAAAAGTACATGTAATTCACATCACGCAAATCTTCCTAGTCAGCAAGGACGTGAGACGGATTCATTTTTTTTTTTGCCTAACCGAGTAGATAATTTTCACAGAGTACCGAATCCGAGTATTAGGATGTACTACCGTATATACTCGCGTATAAGCCGAGAAATTTAGGACAAAAATAAGGCCTGAAAGAAAGGGGGTCGGCTTATCTGCGGGTCAAGTTCCAAACCTGAAATTTATAATGCTTTTTCCCCTCGATTTCCAATATTTATTGTTTCCGCCGATCGCCGAATATGAGATCACATGCCTAATGAAAAAAATAAAAGAATTACGATACTGAAGGTATACAGCCATACGTGTTATTTGAACTACGGAAATACGTGTATTTTCCATAAGAACCGCCATATTAATAATCTCTGGTCAAGTATTTATCCCTCAGCTAATAAGTAATAATTAAACTCTACGGTTTTGTAGAAATGCACGCTAGCCTATTTCAGTGTAAATATGAAAAGAATCTACGTAAAAAGAAATAAAAGAATTACGATACTGAAGGTATATACGACAAACATTTTGATCGAGAGTAGAAATACATGTTATGACAGTCTTCGAGAAACAATAGCGAGAGGCTCCATAGGGTTTTGTTGCGCGCACGCTTAGGAACGGTAAATAACAGTGCAATATACGAGTCAGCGTGAATAATTGTAAAACAATATAATTTGTTGGATTTTTTTGACAGGTGTTTTAGAAGTAATCGGGAGCCACAGTTTATATACAACTATTATTTAGTTGTTTGTAAAGCAAAGTGGTTTGTTAGCGGAAGATTGTTGTACAGTAGCTACCATATGCTTAATCTGCGGTAAATGCCTCGGGGATAATAGGTTTGTTTTGTTGCATAATGCCAATGACTTAACTAATAGATGCCAACTCTCAGACGTATTGTTTAATGAGATATGGTAGTGGACATGGTTTCTGCTCAAAGTTATAAACTGTCACAATACTTGAATAATGTCCACGCTGAAACCAATCATAGTTTGATCGATTGAATCACACTACCCGTAGTTTAAAAAACACAACACAAATAACAATGATAAATAATTATCAAATACAAATTGAAAACCAACCACACATAGAAATAATTACAGGATAAGGTATATAACTTGTATACTACTACTGAAAGGAATTATTTCAGTTTAATCTGTGTAGAAGTTTATGTTCAATTCAATCGGATAAAATGAATAGTGTTGGAAGTAAAAGAAAGCGGTCTGCTTATGATGCAGCATTCAAACTTAAAAGTTATTGAATATGCAGAAGCAAATAACAACTGTGCTGCAGCTCGCGAATTTGTTGTGAACGAGAAGCATGTACAGGGGGGGGGTGGGGGGGGGGCGGGGACGACGTATATGATGAAAGCACGCCCGTAGCAGAAGCCGAGTTTCGTGAACTGTTTGGCGAGTCTGATACAGAGCCCGATTTTGAAGGATTCTAAACGTGATCGAACTTTTATAATTCATGATTTTAGAATTAGGATTAATTAAATTTCCATTAAGACTTAACACTTCAGAATTGTTTTTATTTTAACATATAAACTAGATCTCTTTCTTTTATTTTATTTAATAATGTGATTTACCTAAATAAACGTATTCAGAACTCACTTTGTGCATCTTGTGATGTACCATTTGTATAAAAATTATGAGTCGGCTTATACGCGGGTCATGCACTTTATACCACTTTTACCAATTCAGTTTGGGGGGGTCGGCTTATACGCGAGTATATACGGTATTTGCCAGATCCGGGCATGATACCGAGTAGTAGGTGCGACTCCGGAGAGTACCGTTCGTTTCATTATCGTATGAGAAGCTTAAACTTTTCGTGTACCGTATACCGTATATTTTGCCTATAAGATGAAAATTTGCATTAATAACTAAAATTATTATGTATTTAAAAAAAATTTTTTTATAGAAAGTTTGATATTTATTGAATTACCATTTGTGCGCATATTATTTGCCGAGACGAATACTTTTGAATAGTACCGAAAAAAACGGATATTCGGCCATGTGAATGTCAGAAGCGATTTTCGGTTAGGCACTACATTTTTTATAAGCAAACTAAAGGTTGCAGATGAGGAAAATGCACGGTAACAATAATTCAATCTTTTCAGTAACTCAGTTTTATTCATGTGTTATGTTTGGTGACTAACGGAGGTTAATGTAAATTCCTACCACTGTCACTGCGAATATTTAATCGTCATTAGTATTTGAGATTATATGCAACTGTTTTATTATCATAGCGATGGATTAGAGAAACTGCATTATCTCAAATAAAAAGTATTAGTTGCAGAAGGGTTTTGTCTGGCCTGAACAATCATATGCTTTTCATTCAAAACATATGTCAGGGTCCCAGGTGGTCACTTGTCTAAGGTGATAACTTGTATAGATTAGACACACACATCACACTTTTCCCATGAGATCGTCTTATAGATTTCCAACCTGGGAAGTGAGAAAGCTCGAGTTTCTTATTCTTCCTCCTTAAAATATGGCACTAAAAGCATAAAACCAAAACAAAATAACTTGTGTTCACAGGACACTAATGAGCGTGACATGATTGCAGTTAGGTAAAACATTCTTAAACTGAACAACATTTTTAAAAAGTGTAGATAGCTGAATCTGGTTTGATCAATAACTGAATTGCTAAATTTTGGATCAAAATATATGACCAGTCTGTACATGATGCCAGCTTAGTGAAGTTCTATACTTCAATGCATTTCATTTCAATAATCAAATATTTAATTATCAGAAATAGATTAAAGGACACAATAATGACATCTGATGGACTTTACAAATTTTAATGAAAAACGTTTTTTGTTAAATAATATCCAGGGTTTCAAATGGCTTTTTCTTTCCAACAGTGTGATGTTACCTATGAAGAAATTTTGAGGTAGAACATTACTAAAAATTGTTGCATCCAGCAATTAATCATACTGAAATAACCTGAAATAGATCAGACAGTAATAATAGTAAATACAAAGTATGAAATTGCTGGGTCACCAAACTTGTTTTGTCGCCAAAGGCATCACAGAAATATGACCCCACTGATCAGGTTTTTTTTTTTTGATAATTAAATAGCACTTTGTTCTGGCGGAAACGTTTTATTTTTATTTACTTCTTGCATTCAGATTTTTGAAACAGATCAATGAAATAAGATAAATTTATTTGCATAGCATGAATGACATATACTGAAAGTGACCGGCACAAAAATACAGGTCAGATGTGACAAAAAATGCAGGTCAGAAATTTTTTCTTTCAAGTTTGTTGTCTCATTTTATGCTCAAGAAGTTTTAATTGTCCAAGTCAACAGTGGGGCATCACACACAGAACTCTTAATTGAGCTAGAGTCATGTGACACTCATGTGACTGCTGACTGAGGTATACTGCTCTTACACACCTATGACTCAAGCACCCTCGATGTACAACCGGAAAAGTTGTTGGGAAAGACTGCAAGCAGCCTGAAAACCCCAAGAGTGGATCTAAGGAAGTGTGTAAAATAAATTATTGTTTCTCTTCAATGCTAATTTACTATTATTTGTTGGAAATACCTCATCATTAAATAAAGATGGAAAACCTGAAAAGAACTAGCTGCCATGAGCCCCTCCCGTAAAAATGTAAAAACAACCCAACCCCCTGATATGGAAAATTCAATCATAAAATAACTAGTCATTTGTAAATCTGTAGTAATATTAAATGTTTGTAAATGCTGCAACATAGAAAATATGTGAATTGATGACAAATGAATAAACAAAACCCCTTTCTGTAGTCATTACCATGATCTGAACTGTCAAGAATTAACAATTGATAACCTGTAATATTTTATGTTCATACAAGTTTTATCTGTCCAAGTCAGCAGTGGGGCATCACATATTGGACTCGAATGGAGCTAGAGTCAAGTGACACTCATGTGACTGCTGACTGAGGTATACTGCTCTTACACACCTATGACTCAAGCACCCTCGATGTACAACCAGAAAAGTTGTTGGGAAAGACTGTAAACAGCCTGAAAACCCCAAGAGTGGATCTAAGGAAGTGTGTAAAATAAATTACTGTTTCTCTCCAATGCAAACTTATTTTTTTTGGGTTGGAAACAACTTGTCACAAAATAAAGATGCCAAACCTGAAAAGAACTAGCTGTCAAGAACACACACACCCTCCCATAAAAATGTAAAAAAAAACGACCCCCTGATATAGAAAATTCAATCCTAAAATAACTAGTCATTTGTAAATCTGTAGCAATATTAAATGTTTGTAAATGCTGCAACATAGAAAATCTGTGAATTAATAACCATTTAATAAATAACAAACCTTTTTATATCCATGAACTGAACTGTCATGAATTAACAACTGATAACCTGTAATTTGTTATGATCATAAAAGTTTTAATTGTCCAAGTCAGAAGTGGGGCATCACATATTGGACTCAAATGGAGCTAGAGTCAGGTGACACTCATGTGACTGCTGACTGAGGTATACTGCTCTTACACACCTATGACTCAAGCACTCTCGATGTACAACCGGAAAAGTTGTTGGGAAAGACTGTAAACAGCCTGAAAACCCCAAGAGTGGATCTAAGGAAGTGTGTAAAATAAATTGTTGTTTCTCTTCATTGCTAACTTACTTTTATTTGTTAGAAAAACCTAATCACAAAACTGTTTGCTTTAAATTATTGAAATAAAAATGAAAAGTATTAACTACCAAGAAAAGAACAAAAAAATATATAAAAATAATACCGATACTGAAACATCAATTATAAAACAACCTGTCATTGTAATACAGCACCAATACATCTTTTTTAATGCTACAACATCGGATATCTGTGAATTAATGACCATCACCTTCACAACAGTCATTACTAAGAATAGAACTCTTCTGAATTAAGTGTAATCAATAATACTTAATATTTTATGCTGATAAAAAGTTTTAATTGTCCAAGTCAGCAGTGGGGCATCACAGATTAGACTCAAATGGAGCTAGAGTCAGGTGACACTCATGTGACTGCTGACTGAGGTATACTGCTCTTACACACCTATGACTCAAGCACCCTCGATGTACAACCGGAAAAGTTGTTGGGAAAGACTGCAAGCAGCCTGAAAACCCCAAGAGTGGATCTAAGGAAGTGTGTAAAATAAATTATTGTTTCTCTTCAATGCTAATTTACTATTATTTGTTGGAAATACCTCATCATTAAATAAAGATGGCAAACCTGAAAAGAACTAGCTGCCATGAGCCCCTCCCGTAAAAATGTAAAAACAACCCAACCCCCTGATATAGAAAATTCAATCATAAAATAACTAGTCATTTGTAAATCTGTAGTAATATTAAATGTTTGTAAATGCTGCAACATAGAAAATATGTGAATTGATGACCAATGAATAAACAAAACCCCTTCTGTAGTCATTACCATGATCTGAACTGTCAAGAATTAACAATTGATAACCTGTAATATTTTATGTTCATTAGGGGTGAGTATTGCCAGGAAAAAACGTATTGCAATATATTGCAATATGGCATGTCTGTATTGCGATACGTATCAATACGTATTGGTCATTATTAGCATATATGACTTGAATGTTGATTTTGTATATTTTGTACTGAAATAATGAGCAATGTCCTTGCATTTAATAAAATATGAAGAAGAAAATGAAACCATCTTGTTTTTAATTCCACCAAAACACCCAGTAACTCTAATAATAACATCAGTTGTTCAGAAAACAATATATATATATCAACATGTGAAAACTTTTACAAGCAAGAAACAAAAATACTGGAAAAGAGTTATATAGTTATTTTGCCTGATTAGAAAATCTTCAAATCAAATGATCTAAGATTCATTTCTTGCAGTACAATCATGACAAGGGATAAACACAAGAAAAACTACACATAATCACATTGATAAATATCCTACTTTGATTTAAAAAATGAATGATATTATAAATTATAATAAATTAATAATATCAGTGATTCCAAACCTTCCTGGTTTGAACCTGAGAGACTAACTGCTTAACAGGCAGCAGAAATAAAATCACAGAAGAACCTAATTTGGCTGACTAGAAACATTATTTTTGTGACTATCAGAATTAAACTATTAATATAATTTGATCGCTGATGTAAACCCTTTGTTTTTATCTATAACTTGGCAACACTGTCAAAGTATACATTTCTCCAATAAAGGAATGAACACAAAATATTTAATGTGACTAGATAAAACAAAGTCTTTTACAACTGGACAAAACTGGAAGATATCAGCTGATTTAGCTGTGTTTGAAACAAAGGATTAACAAATTAACATTTTCTAGAGAAACTTGTTTATGTGTCCTAGCCGTCTTAAGTGAATCCATCAAAGTCCAGAGTTCATTGTATTTACAAAAGAGACATTAAGGTATAGTCATGTTCTTCTTCAGAAATAGTAGCATGTCAACATTCTCTGCACTGATTGCTGCCTTTTGGCTTGAAACAATATCTCCAGCAGTGCTGAAAACTCTTTCAGAAGGGACAGATGTTGCTGGTATGCAGAGCACCTCTCTTGCATAACTGGATAACACAGGAAACTGATGTTGATGATCTCGCCACCATTGTAATGGGTTCTGGGCAAGAGGAATGGACTCTTGATCCTTGTACCTCTCGATTTCTTCAGTTACTTTTTCAAGAACAGTCCTAGTATTTGTCTCCACTTTCACAACATATACATCTCCAAAAATGGAAGCAAGACCAGCGTTAGTTATCTTTGGAGAAAAAGAACCTGCATCTGTTACAGCAATGCAAGCACCAGCAGATGTAGATAAGACAGAAACAGAGTCAACTTTAGTTAAAGTGGATGAGTCAGAAGCGCCTTCATCTGTCTTTATTCTTTTCATTTGGTGAGATGTAGTGCCGATATCCTCAGCTAACAAGGCTGGTAATGCAGGAAGAGGTGGAACATCAGTAGCTGAATCCTGTTGGCATACCTGTTTAACTTTCTTTGGCTGATTCTGTTCGTAAGAAGTGGATGCAGCCAGAATCAAGTGGTTGAAGACTTCAAATCGACTGTTGTTAGTCAGAAAAGGGAGGTTTTTGAACCTGGGGTCTAGAGCAGTTGCTATCTGGAGGAAATCCTTGTTTCCTTCATATCTGGTCGAAAGATCATTCACAATAGTTGCTTTCATGTATTTCACCAATGTTTAATCATGATCTGAGGGTGCCATAAGTGTAGTCAACAGTTGATTTTGCAGTGGAAGAATAATGGATATGGTGGGTGATTCTTCTGTGCACAACACTGTTGTGACTGACCGTAGTGGTTTCAAACATGCCAATACTTCTTCAGCATTGCTAATATCAGTTTCGGACAAGGTACTTACATCTTTGTTCACACTGCGTACCTCTTTGCTGGTTAGTGCAGCATATACAGCTGGTTGTAGTTCCAGAAACCTTTCAATCATGTCAGCTGCTGAGTTCCATCGGGTACAAACATCTTGAATTAGTTTGTGTTTTGGTAAATTTAGGAGCTCAATTTTGTCTCTGAGTATTTCTGCAGCAACTGCACTGCGGTGAAAAAAGCTGAAAATTCTTCTGATCCTGCCAAGAAGTCTGCTAAAATCATTGATTTTCAGGCCTTTCTGGGCAGCTAAATTTAAAGTATGTGCATAGCAACCAATATGTGGGTTACATCCTGCTTCTGATGCTGTGACAGCCATGTTTGAAGCATTGTCAGTTACCAGTGGAGGATTGGATGGAATTCCCCATTCATTAACAGCTGACAACAGAACTGCAGCAATATTTGCACCTGTGTGACGCTCATGTAGAGCCCATGTTTGTAGCACATAACTCTGAAGTTTCCAATCAAGAGAAATAAAACATGCAGTTACTGTAACATATGACTCCGTTGCTCTTGAAGTCCAACTGTCAGTTGTTAATGCAACTTTATATGCTAAGCGCAAGCATGCTTTTACGTCTTCCTTGACTTGTAAATACATATCTGGGATAATTTTCCCAGAGAAGACCTGTCTTGATGGCACAACATATCGTGGATCAAGCACCGATGCCATGTTTAGAAATCCTTTGTTTGATACGACACTGTACTGCCGCAAATCGTGAATGATGAAACTAGCAATGGCACGAGTGATAGCTGTGGACCTTGGGGATGAAGATTTGTATTTATTCTGTGCACCTAGCATATCCGCAATCTTTGGTTGTCGATCTGAAACAATACGTACACTTTTAATGGAACCTTCGGCTGTTGCGTTAGAGGTTGTGTCACTCTGTTGCACATTACTTATGGAAAGTACTGATGGATGGTGACGTCGTAAATGAGTCGAGAGGTTTGTCGTACCGCCTGCGTGCTTGATTTCAGTTCTGCACATATTACACACAGCGACAGTTTTGTCAACTATATTAGTGCTAAATTCCCTTTTTAGTGAAAAATTATTCCAAACAAAACTCTTTGCTCTTGTGTTTTTCACTAGCTCATACAAAGAAGCCGCCATTTTGGTAACTACGTTAAGCCTAATACAAGACATTGGTGTGCTCAAAGCTAGTTCCGGTCCTCCGGACGGGCTAACGTTGGTGAAGAACAAAAAAAACAAAAAAACGGTATACTGGTATTACTATATTCGTATCGCGATACACCGTATCGGGCATTTTGTATCGCAATATACCGGTAAATCGGTATATCGTTACACCCTTAATGTTCATACAAGTTTTATCTGTCCAAGTCAGCAGTGGGGCATCACATATTGGACTCAAATGGAGCTAGAGTCAAGTGACACTCATGTGACTGCTGACTGAGGTATACTACTCTTACACACC
This sequence comes from Unio delphinus, assembly GCA_029339505.1. NCBI lineage: Eukaryota > Metazoa > Mollusca > Bivalvia > Unionida > Unionidae > Unio > Unio delphinus. The sequence goes on from JAQISU010001236.1 coordinate 11,098,746, forward strand.
TATGACTCAAGCACCCTCGATGTACAACCGGAAAAATTGTTGGGAAAGACTGTAAACAGCCTGAAAACCCCCAAGAGTGGATCTAAGGAAGTGTGTAGCATAATTATTGTTTAACTTCATTGCCAAAAACATATTTTATTTGATGAGAAAATCTTTATCATAAAAATGTGTTTCAAACTCTTATGTTAACACACTTCTCAACATTGCTAACTGATTTTATTTGTTGATAAAACCTAACTGCCAAAATATTTGCTTTAAATGACTGAAAAAAAAGATGTCAATCTTCACAGGAATTAAGTGCCAAGAAAAGAACACAAAATTATACATTATAAAACTAGTCTTTTCTATGTAATATTGTAGCACTAATAAATGTTTGTGCAAGTTGTAACATAAATATATCTGTGAATGACCATTAAAAACATAACACTCTTTTTGATAGTCATTACAATGAAGAGAACTAGAAAGAGCTAAACTGATCTTAAGTCTGTAATTTGTTATGTTCATAAAAGTTTTAACTGTCCAAGTCAGCAGTGGGGCATCACAGATTAGACTCAAATGGAGCTAGAGTCAGGTGACACTCATGTGACTGCTGACTGAGGTATACTGCTCTTACACACCTATGACTCAAGCACCCTCGATGTACAACCGGAAAAGTTGTTGGGAAAGACTGCAAGCAGCCTGAAAACCCCAAGAGTGGATCTAAGGAAGTGTGTAAAATAAATTATTGTTTCTCTTCAATGCTAATTTACTATTATTTGTTGGAAATACCTCATCATTAAATAAAGATGGAAAACCTGAAAAGAACTAGCTGCCATGAACCCCTCCCGTAAAAATGTAAAAACAACCCAACCCCCTGATATGGAAAATTCAATCATAAAATAACTAGTCATTTGTAAATCTGTAGTAATATTAAATGTTTGTAAATGCTGCAACATAGAAAATATGTGAATTGATGACAAATGAATAAACAAAACCCCTTTCTGTAGTCATTACCATGATCTGAACTGTCAAGAATTAACAATTGATAACCTGTAATATTTTATGTTCATACAAGTTTTATCTGTCCAAGTCAGCAGTGGGGCATCACATATTGGACTCGAATGGAGCTAGAGTCAAGTGACACTCATGTGACTGCTGACTGAGGTATACTGCTCTTACACACCTATGACTCAAGCACCCTCGATGTACAACCAGAAAAGTTGTTGGGAAAGACTGTAAACAGCCTGAAAACCCCAAGAGTGGATCTAAGGAAGTGTGTAAAATAAATTACTGTTTCTCTCCAATGCAAACTTATTTTTTTTTGGGTTGGAAACAACTTGTCACAAAATAAAGATGCCAAACCTGAAAAGAACTAGCTGTCAAGAACACACACACCCTCCCATAAAAATGTAAAAAAAACCGACCCCCTGATATAGAAAATTCAATCCTAAAATAACTAGTCATTTGTAAATCTGTAGCAATATTAAATGTTTGTAAATGCTGCAACATAGAAAATCTGTGAATTAATAACCATTTAATAAATAACAAACCTTTTTATATCCATGAACTGAACTGTCATGAATTAACAACTGATAACCTGTAATTTGTTATGATCATAAAAGTTTTAATTGTCCAAGTCAGAAGTGGGGCATCACATATTGGACTCAAATGGAGCTAGAGTCAGGTGACACTCATGTGACTGCTGACTGAGGTATACTGCTCTTACACACCTATGACTCAAGCACTCTCGATGTACAACCGGAAAAGTTGTTGGGAAAGACTGTAAACAGCCTGAAAACCCCAAGAGTGGATCTAAGGAAGTGTGTAAAATAAATTGTTGTTTCTCTTCATTGCTAACTTACTTTTATTTGTTAGAAAAACCTAATCACAAAACTGTTTGCTTTAAATTATTGAAATAAAAATGAAAAGTATTAACTACCAAGAAAAGAACAAAAAAATATATAAAAATAATACCGATACTGAAACATCAATTATAAAACAACCTGTCATTGTAATACAGCACCAATACATCTTTTTTAATGCTACAACATCGGATATCTGTGAATTAATGACCATCACCTTCACAACAGTCATTACTAAGAATAGAACTCTTCTGAATTAAGTGTAATCAATAATACTTAATATTTTATGCTGATAAAAAGTTTTAATTGTCCAAGTCAGCAGTGGGGCATCACAGATTAGACTCAAATGGAGCTAGAGTCAGGTGACACTCATGTGACTGCTGACTGAGGTATACTGCTCTTACACACCTATGACTCAAGCACCCTCGATGTACAACCGGAAAAGTTGTTGGGAAAGACTGCAAGCAGCCTGAAAACCCCAAGAGTGGATCTAAGGAAGTGTGTAAAATAAATTATTGTTTCTCTTCAATGCTAATTTACTATTATTTGTTGGAAATACCTCATCATTAAATAAAGATGGAAAACCTGAAAAGAACTAGCTGCCATGAGCCCCTCCCGTAAAAATGTAAAAACAACCCAACCCCCTGATATGGAAAATTCAATCATAAAATAACTAGTCATTTGTAAATCTGTAGTAATATTAAATGTTTGTAAATGCTGCAACATAGAAAATATGTGAATTGATGACAAATGAATAAACAAAACCCCTTTCTGTAGTCATTACCATGATCTGAACTGTCAAGAATTAACAATTGATAACCTGTAATATTTTATGTTCATACAAGTTTTATCTGTCCAAGTCAGCAGTGGGGCATCACATATTGGACTCGAATGGAGCTAGAGTCAAGTGACACTCATGTGACTGCTGACTGAGGTATACTGCTCTTACACACCTATGACTCAAGCACCCTCGATGTACAACCAGAAAAGTTGTTGGGAAAGACTGTAAACAGCCTGAAAACCCCAAGAGTGGATCTAAGGAAGTGTGTAAAATAAATTACTGTTTCTCTCCAATGCAAACTTATTTTTTTTTGGGTTGGAAACAACTTGTCACAAAATAAAGATGCCAAACCTGAAAAGAACTAGCTGTCAAGAACACACACACCCTCCCATAAAAATGTAAAAAAAAACCGACCCCCTGATATAGAAAATTCAATCCTAAAATAACTAGTCATTTGTAAATCTGTAGCAATATTAAATGTTTGTAAATGCTGCAACATAGAAAATCTGTGAATTAATAACCATTTAATAAATAACAAACCTTTTTATATCCATGAACTGAACTGTCATGAATTAACAACTGATAACCTGTAATTTGTTATGATCATAAAAGTTTTAATTGTCCAAGTCAGAAGTGGGGTATCACATATTGGACTCAAATGGAGCTAGAGTCAGGTGACACTCATGTGACTGCTGACTGAGGTATACTGCTCTTACACACCTATGACTCAAGCACTCTCGATGTACAACCGGAAAAGTTGTTGGGAAAGACTGTAAACAGCCTGAAAACCCCAAGAGTGGATCTAAGGAAGTGTGTAAAATAAATTGTTGTTTCTCTTCATTGCTAACTTACTTTTATTTGTTAGAAAAACCTAATCACAAAACTGTTTGCTTTAAATTATTGAAATAAAAATGAAAAGTATTAACTACCAAGAAAAGAACAAAAAAATATATAAAAATAATACCGATACTGAAACATCAATTATAAAACAACCTGTCATTGTAATACAGCACCAATACATCTTTTTTAATGCTACAACATCGGATATCTGTGAATTAATGACCATCACCTTCACAACAGTCATTACTAAGAATAGAACTCTTCTGAATTAAGTGTAATCAATAATACTTAATATTTTATGCCGATAAAAAGTTTTAATTGTCCAAGTCAGCAGTGGGGCATCACAGATTGGACTCAAATGGAGCTAGAGTCAGGTGACACTCATGTGACTGCTGACTGAGGTATACTGCTCTTACACACCTATGACTCAAGCACTCTCGATGTACAACCGGAAAAGTTGTTGGGAAAGACTGCAAGCAGCCTGAAAACCCCAAGAGTGGATCTAAGGAAGTGTGTAAAATAAATTATTGTTTCTCTTCAATGCTAATTTACTATTATTTGTTGGAAATACCTCATCATTAAATAAAGATGGCAAACCTGAAAAGAACTAGCTGCCATGAGCCCCTCCCGTAAAAATGTAAAAACAACCCAACCCCCTGATATAGAAAATTCAATCATAAAATAACTAGTCATTTGTAAATCTGTAGTAATATTAAATGTTTTTAAATGCTGCAACATAGAAAATATGTGAATTGATGACCAATGAATAAATAAAACCCCTTTCTATAGTCATTACCATGATCTGAACTGTCAAGAATTAACAATTGATAACCTGTAATATTTTATTTGCATAAAAGTTTTAATTGTCCAAGTCAGCAGTGGGGCATCACAGATTGGACTCAAATGGAGCTAGAGTCAGGTGACACTCATGTGACTGCTGACTGAGGTATACTGCTCTTACACACCTATGACTCAAGCACTCTCGATGTACAACCGGAAAAGTTGTTGGGAAAGACTGTAAACAGCCTGAAAACCCCAAGAGTGGATCTAAGGAAGTGTGTAAAATAAATTACTGTTTCTCTCCAATGCTAACCTAATTGCATTGTTTGGATAAACAATACCAAAATTTATGTTTCTAATTCTTTTGTTAACTTTAATTCCATATTTTCAGAAAAAGTGTTGACACTGAACATTTTGATGAAAATTCAAAACATATGACTCGGTTCAGTTTTTTTAAGTTTATCATAGAACATGATGGTAACAGGTATATTGAGAAAGACCCTGGGATGAAACACCAACCAACAGGGAGCTACTGGCAAGTTTTCTCTTATACCCACAGTGACCTAAGACTCTCAATGTACAACCGGAAAAGTTGTTGGGAAAGACCGTAAACAGCCTGAAAACCCCAAGAGTGGATCTAAGGAAGTGTGTAAAATAAATTATTGTTTCTCTCCAATGCTAAAAGATCAATATAACTATTTGTTATGTTGGGTTTTTTTTGAAGCACACAACTGGTGGAAGAAGAACCCTAGAAAACCATGGTAAGACCCAATGACCAATGGGAAGCTATTGGCAAGCTTTCTTACTTACACATAATGACTGAGCCTGATATTTGAACCAACATCAACAGAGGTGAGATGGTAGAGGTTAGTAAAGATGAGTAATTTGGCCCACTTGGACATCCAGGGTCTCAAGACAAAGCTCGAAGTCATAGTTGAGTACATTAGTAATTCTAGGTAAATAGATGTTGTCATTGCCTTTATATCATAAATGTTCCATTGAAAACCTCTTTTCATTCTGTTATTTGAAAATGGACTCAATTTCTTTTCAATCATTTGAGAATTCATTAAACTCTCAAAAACATACCTGCATTTCTCTCAGAATGACTCCCCTTTCTCTTTCAATTTCCTGCTCTCCCAACAAACTGTTTTGGATGATGTCAGCCAAAATGTCTACAGCTGAAAGATGCAAGAAAGTAAAAGATCAATATAACTATTTGTTCTGTGCAGAACAAACAAACTTTATGAACTGATGTACCCTGTGTCAATAGTTGATAGTTTTATCCTATCTTATTAGACAATTACTTTTTAGCCTTTTTCAAAATAAAGGTTTAGCATGATAAGAAACTGACAGCATAGCTAATTGTTTTATGTGGCGCAATAACTAAATTTGGCTTGGCTTGGTGTTTTAGGACATAGCAACACACGTTATTTAGTGCCAAGGCAACTAAATAAAGTGCCCTACTGAAAGACACCTCACACCATCCAACCCAGGCTGATCCAATAAGATTATAGCCCAAGTAAAAAAAAAAATCACTGAATCATGAATGTAGGCAATAGTGACCTGATTTTAGCAGGAGTTTAATTCTATCCAAGTTGGATCCACATATTAAACTACCAGACCTTGGAAGTGAAAGTGCCTTAAAAACTAATCTAACACAATGCAAAACCAAAGCAAGAAATGATGGAAAGACAGATGGGGTACAGATGAGGTTAACACTATACACCCCTTGCATATTTCTTGTGGATCATACAAAAATGGTTTTCATTCTCTGAAAGCAAATCAAATAGTTATCCTCAAGGTAACAAGAGGACATTAAAACTGACCCGATAAAGTAAACACAAAAGTTTGAATCTCGTACTTTTCACCATAAAATTGAATACAATTGCAGTAAAACCTGTCCTGAAAGGTCTCTGAGCCATGTTTGGATGATATTGATTACACAGTTTTTGAGAAGCTGAAAATATAAATTGCTGACAGACACAAAATGGATTATAAGCCATACCAAGCTAGTTGTCCAGGTCTAATGAAAAAGGAAGTAAATGATGTATTGCTGAGGTTAATCTAGGTTGTTGACAGATGTTGGAATAGCTAAGCACACAGGCATGAAGATAATAAATGTCAAGCTTCCACGAAGACAGGCTTGACAATAATAAAACCTTAAACAGATTAACCTCAAACTTACCTCATCAACTGCAAAACTAGATTTGTTTTTAAGGCATGCACATACTTCCAATGCAGGTGAAAAATTGTAAAGTTATTTTAATGGGGGCAGGGGAAGACAAACAACCTGAAGCAACCCCACACACCAGACGACCACAACCAAAAATATTTTAGGGGGCAGATTTCTACTCCAATTGAAAAATGTGAGAAAATCATGAATATAGGAGGGCTTTAATGGAAAAAAATATTCATAAGGCTTGAAAATATGTGTGGCCTTAATGCATGTTCTGTTGATTCTATTTGTGAAATCATGGGTCTTAGAACTGGCATGATCCCAAGCATCACTTAAACGTTATAATAGAAAAGGTCAAATTCCTGTGAGAGACCAAAGTCAGATCATAAAGAAACTTTCATAAAAGCTCCAAAATATAATGTTAGATAGTGCAATATCCTCATCTTTTGATTTTAACTTTAGAATAATATAAGTACAGCTCTACAAAATATAATCAGTGGAAATTAAAACGGTGTAGGCAAAAACACTTGATTTGCATCTTGAAATCTATTTCATGTTATGTTTTCTTCTTATTGTGCCACACAATTCTTATAAGTCACCAATTCAAAGTATTACATGCAAGTTGCATATTACCTTTATTCAAATCTTTCCTGAAAATTTTTGCATAATAAACTGTTTGTTCTCTTGAGGTGTATGCATTCAAATGAGCTCCCATGTTCTCCACTTCAAGTTCTAGGTCAGTCTGTGATCTGGTCTTGGTGCCCTGAGATAAAAGTTCAAGGAGTTATTTCTGTAATGTCAAAGTCAACCATACTCCAATAAGCATTTCTTTACTTGCTATAAAAGTATACTTGTGTCGTAAATTTACAACAATATTTGTTTCTGTCACAAAGAAAACTATGCATGCAATGATGATATTCTCTCATGTAGGGAGTTTATATAAAATCTAGGTCAAGTTAAAATAAATGATTTTAAAGATTATTTCCAAAAATTAAGGGGTTCTCCCAAATTATTCAGATATATTTTTAATAAACATTTTAACTGAATGTTAAAAAATCTTTCTTTAGAAGTGTTTAACATTGCACTTTTAACTTGTACATAAAGATCATCAAAATATAGATCCATGATACTAAACTGGTATTGCATTGCAGTTTTATTCCAAGAGCCCTGACATTCAAAATGGTATGGCATTAGACTTTTAAGCCACGAGTCCTGACTTTCTGCTGGTATGGCATTGGACTTTTAAGTCAGATCCCTGACTTTCAGACTGGTATGGCATTGGACATTTAAGCCAGAGCCCTGACTTTCAAGCTGGTACGGCATTGAACTTTTTATCCACAAGTCCGGACTTTCAAACCTTGTCAAGCCAGCCCATTTGACGTGTCCTTGGGTAAGGCATAATGGCTCCCATTTCCTCACCATGATACACCAATAATGTATTAAAAGTATTGCTAAAACCATCCAACCAAATCATTAACTATAGCAATGGTGAAGAAGGGAAACATATCCCACTCAAATACTGCTAAAAGAGATCTGTTTCAGTGACATCTACAGGTTACATGGGTGGAGGGGACAGGTAATTTAAGTTAAGCATTCATTTTCATTTGTGATATTTCTACACTATCAGTAATTTCTATTTTAGGGTCATGAAACAAGTCCAATAACAAAGTTTATTCATCAGTTTTCAAGATTTATAATAAAAAGTTTTCATACCTTCAGCACCAATGAAGATTCTGTGTAATTTTAATACTTAATTGATCAGCTGTTGATAAACATATTTCCCTATTACAAAATTTAACTTTTCCCTATTTACTCACCCCTATCCCCTGTTTTGACAGAAGGAAGAAGTCATTATGCACAAAAATGTCCAGCAAGATCCCTGAAGTCATAGTACCTAAAACTGTCTGCATTACATGTCATATCACCAACATAAACTTTCTTGTATGTCAAATAAGAAATATAATTTACCTAAAATGTTACACTAGGAACATGTGTTTTAATCTGTATTCATTTCATAACATACAAAATAAGTAAACTTGTCATCTTACCTATGACAGCAGCCCTAGTGACTCATGATTAAACAATCAATGCAACAAAGACCACTGAATTTTTAACCCCATTCGGCTATTATATGACCAATCAATATTTGAATGAAAACTGAAGATGTAACATGATCCATATGACTTTTAACATTTACACCAAAGAAATAAACAATTCATCCTGTGACCTTGACCTTTCACCTTCCAACCCAAGAGATATTTATATCCTGTGGTAAAAATGTGCCATTAAAATCTATTGCATACAAACATAACCTGCTTTGTCTGATATTCATTTATTCACAGCTTTAATACAGTTTATCGCCATGACATTGGGCACACACATACCTTGTTTTCTTGTCTGGTTGGAAGAAAGACCAAAGGCTTACTTCATATTTCACAACTGCAATGTTGTCAAAAAGTATCCCATCCCTCCTTTTGAAACTATCATTCAATCTGACTCAGATTATTGCTTTGGTTTAAAATCAATAAAACTGGCTCAGAAACTGATGACATTAATTTTGGAGTCATCTTGGTTTCTCCATCACATTCACGGTTGGATACTGAATGTAAAATTTATGTTTGCAGTCTAAATTTCCAGCATGCATGCTTTGTTTAAATATGTGGTTTTGCTGGGATATATTTATTGCCTGAACTCAAATTATCAATGATTAATTGGAAAATTCTTCCTTCTCAAACAGCGTGATGCTGGTGTTGACTGCATAAAGTTTTTCAATGATATTGTGGAAATTCTGAGAATAAATTACAAAGAAACAAGTAATATCAGATCAGGAAATTAATGCCGCTGTGAAAATACACATAGACATGTGTCAAAATAATATTGCTTTATTAAATGAAACATGTGGTGACAGTACATGTGTTGTTTCTACAACTTTCTCAAATACATCCGTTATAAATTATTCTGTTCTAGTAATACTAGTAACAATAATTTCAACAAACAAGAACTTGACCTACATTTACAGTTTTTCTTCTTGTGAATTACTGGTTTACCACAAAACCATGCAAATTTTACTTGCCAACAATAATATATATAAAAAAATAAGATGGCAGGAAAACTGAAAGGCTGATTTTATTAAACACTGAAATTGGCAAACCAGAAGAGATAGTAAAGACGAAACAATCAGAATGATCGACATTTTCAATTCATCAATCCAAATAACACTTCTTCAAGATGGTTTGTAATAAATAACAGCAATGCAAATTATAATAAAATAATAAATGATGGTTTGTAATAAAAAACAGCAATGCAAATTATAATAAAATAATAAATGATGGTTTGTAATAAATAACTGCAATGCAAATTATAATAAAATAATAAATGATGGTTTGTAATAAATAATAGCAATGCAAATTATAATAAAATAATAAATGATGGTTTGTAATAAATAATAGCAATGCAAATTATAATAAAATAAGAAATGATGGTTTGTAATAAATAATAGCAATGCAAATTATAATAAAATAAGAAATGATGGTTTGTAATAAATAACTGCAATGCAAATTATAATAAAATAATAAATGATGGTTTGTAATAAATAATAGCAATGCAAATTATAATAAAATAAGAAATGATGGTTTGTAATAAATAATAGCAATGCAAATTATAATAAAATAAGAAATGATGGTTTGGAATAAATGCTCAATGGCTAAAAGCTTACAGAAAATATCACAATGTGAGAAATGTACATACCAATAACCAGACACATACAAATGGGATAAATCTTGTCAATCCTGATTTGAATTTATAAAGATCAGGCAATGTATTATACCTTATAATCTTTAATGCCATGTATATTTTGCACAGAGTGAGCACAAGTTTCATTTGGTAATACATTTGCATAATATAAGAGTACATCTCATTCCTTTGTTACCATAGTGCTTCTGCTAACCAGGACTCTGCAAATGCTTAATTGTCATATCACAGATTCTCTAATGATCCATAAAAGATAGTACTGACTGATACAAAAACTTCAACAATTGACCACCAACCTACTGCTCAATTTGGACTTGCTCTTTATTCTTTAGACACTAATCTAAAGGAACAATCACACCCTAACTCCCAAAGGTATTTGTGAGAAAGTATGATTAGAATTAAGTAAAGAAAAACAAAAGATATTCTGTATTCCAGGCAGACATTGTGAGCACTATGTTTTGCCATTAGTGCTATTTGGTGCAAATGAGACAAGAACTCTTGACAAATTTCCACATTAAGAATTTAAAACCACTGCAGTTTTTAAATTTTTTTTTTCAAAGACAGAACATTTTTAAAAAAAAATAAATAAAAAATTGACTGAAAACACGTTTACCTTGAAAGCCATGTGTTCCAGAAAATGTGCAGTGCCATTGTTCTCATCATTCTCATATCTACTTCCTGCATCTATCCACAGTCCAACCTAGGTAGAAAAAACACGTTGTATAGCAAAACGAAAAAACCCCCAAACAGGATACAAAATTATAACTGCAAAGCTCCATACAATTAATAAAAAGTACACAAAGAATTCAAGAGCATGCAGAGAACTCTCTGAATCTTGCAAAATATCTATTAGTTCATTTGTTCTTATCATGAAGTTTTGAAAAAAGTTTGTACAGAAATAGAGAAACATCTGGAACTTTGGCACAAGTGTTTTTGTGAACACAACACCTGTATGACGATCCTGAAAATATCTTTACAGTAACTAATCATTTTCTCAGACAGCATCAAACTGCAGTCATGGCAATGATGCTCACACAATGACATTAATCAAAAATCTCAACAACACAAAATCAGCCATATCTGGATGCATATTTTTTATCTGGGAAACAATAAATTAATTACATTCATGACATGTTGGTGCAATGTAAGAGGACTGTCCAGAGTAACGCCTAGGTTTCATAATGACTGTGTGAATTTAATGTTGGTGTTGCTGATATTTATTGTTTGAGGTAAAGGATGTGAATAAGAAAGTCTACGTGTTGTGATCAAAATGGCCTCAGTTGTATCATCATTCGTCTGCAGCTTGTTAAATGTCATCCATGATTTTACATCAGATATGCACCTCACCACTCCATGGATGGTAGCATTGACTTCAGATTTGTATATCTGGGTGTCGTTCAGTGTACATATGGTGAGATACTGGATGATGATCTGTGACATATGAGAGTGGCTGAGTTTATAGAATGAAGAAAACAGGTCCAAGAACAGACCCCTGTGGAACACCATAGCATAGATCAACTGGGCTAGAGTGTATTCCATTTGCCAAAACAATTTGTGCACTGTGGACTAAGTAAGACTTGAACCACAGTAAGGCTGTATTGTGAATGCCAAAAACATGCTGGAGACGGTAAAGTAATATCAGAGGGCTCGCTAGGAATTTAAAACTAGGAGTCCAGAACTCCAGTTTTGGTAAAAATAATAGTCCCACAAGCAAAAGTTGCAATCCCATCCCAGACAATATTGAACTTGGCAGATTAGAAGAAATGTTGGTTACTATTGAGTTTAATTTCAACATTCCTAATAACACTTTAACGAGCAAACGTGACAGACTATTTGACATCTGGTAATTCTGCACAACGATACGTCATTTCTGTAAACAATTGGTTCATGTGTTGTTTTGGTTCAATTTTTGACTGAAATGTCAGAAAGAGTCCAAAGTAATGTATTTCATTTTTCATAGCCGGATGCTTAAACATTACATGTTTTCAAAGCCATGCAAAGAATAGACCGCCAAATTTTGAGTTGTGAAAACAGTTAATTGCTATCCAAAGCAGAGAGAATGTCATTAAATGCTTTCAGAAGAGTAATTTCAGTACTGTGGCAAGGGTGATATGCAGACTGTACATTGCTAAATAGTGTTTTGAATTCAAGTGAGATACAAGTTGGGTTAGAACAACATTTTCTAAGATATTTTTAAATGAAGGAGATTAGAAACTGGGCGATAGTTCTTTAAATTATTATGGTCGAGTGTTGGTTTCTCCAGCAAAAGCTTTACAATGGCAGTTTTTAAATATTATGGAAAGCAAATTTTTTAGTAAATTATGTTTCTCCGAGAATACTTACCCGATCACATTACTTTAGGGATATTAGCCTGCTACCTCGCGAATCCAGCCCTACCAAAAGACGAAAATTCGTCTTTCCTGTCTATGTCATATAGACAAAGGGCAATAACGCTTGCCCCTTACCTCCCCTTGCTACCCGCTAGGTGTCGCTTCTTTAGTTTTTTAAGCTGAGCGGTATATAAAACACGAGGATGCTCACATGGCGGGGTGGTTGGGAGGGTTTCTTAGTAATGTGATCGGGTAAGTATTCTCGGAGAAACATAATTTACTAAAAAATTTGCTTTCTCCTTTGAATACGTTCCCCGATCACATTACTTTAGGAGAATAAGTAATAGGAGGGAATGTGGAGCATCCGACCTCCACCCCGGGTATCCTCTAGGGAATGATGGCTGGATTCCCCATGTGAATGATAACCCGGTCTCCTAATTTTCAATCAGCAACACAGCCCAGGGTCACGTGATATGTGACCCCTTTATACGGTTAAGAAGACAGTTATTGAAATCTTCTTACCTACGAAAATTTATCTGGCGAATCCAGCGAAGCTAATAGGCTGTGCTGATTGTTGCACATGGGTCTGGTGGGCGTCTGGGCTGCCAACACCGGACCTACTAGAATCAATGTTTGCCTCTGCGAGTACAAACTTGAAGATAAAACTGTAGAAGGTTGACTCTGCATGTCAGCCAACAGCTTCTATAAGGTGACTGATTTGCGAATCCTCAGAGTACGCCGAGCGTATAACCCACTTCAGCCATGAAGCAAGGGCTTGAATGGTGATATCTCATGTCCCAGCTATCACCAGAAGAAAGAGGTGCTTGTATGTGACCTGACTGCGTCAAGAGGACCATCAAACCCTCTGATCGGAACGGAAGAGAGTTCGGGTCAATAGAAAGAACATGTAACTCGCTCACCCTGCATGCTGAAGCTAAGACTATCAAGAAACCCAATTTGTATGATAGTAGCTTTAACTAATCGTGGGTTAAAGACTCAATACTGTCTGAATTGAGTCATGTTAAAACCCAGGACAGATTCCATTTGGAAACAGGGTGAGGGATATAAGTCGATTGAATTTTTAAAGTGTCTAAAAGATCTGACAAATCTTTGTCATGGCTGATAGCACATGTACCAGAATGGCAGAATGTGTCTGATATCATGGAGCGGTAGCATTTTATAATAACTGGAGCCAGCTGTTTCTCCTCGAAAAGCCAGAGAAAAGTTGGCCAGTTGAGGGATTGTGACACTCAGAGGAACAATGTGAATGATATGGTACCAGTCCCTGAAAAACATGCCACTTGCCCTCATAAACCTTCAGAGTAGAGGGCCTTCTTGCTCTCGAGATTCTCTCCGCAATCAAAGATTTAAATTGTTTGTCTTGCAAGGCTGTCTGGACAAGAGCTAAGCTTGAACATAAAGACGGTCCGGACAGGGGTGGCGAATACTTGTGCTGACTGTAATCTTCCTGGGTAGATCTATCGCCTAGATTGAGTAGATCGGAGACCCAGGAATTGTTCCATCTGAGAGGGGAAGTTAAGGGGTCAGAACCATCTGACAGTTCTGACCCCTTAACTTCTGGATTAATTTCAGTACCAAGACCGTGGGAGGGTAGGAGAATGACCACAACCCTTCCCAGCTGATTGATCGAGCATCCACGACCCAAGCTTCTGGGTCTGGAACCTGTGAGATGAAAGGTGGACAACTTGCGATTCCACCTTGTTGCAAAAGACCAATCATCGGACGTCCCCAAAGTGTGTCAATTGGAAGAAAGTCTGATTGATGGAGTGACCATTCTGTGTGAATGACTAGATAGAGTGTCAGCCAAGACATTGAGTCTGCCAAGAATGTGTCGGAATTGTACAATGAGGTGGAGATTATCGAACCAATGTATAAACTGCCAGCTCAGATTGCACAGGTCTGGTGATTGGTGTCCCCATGTTTTGAGGCAAGGTACCACCACAAAGTTGTCTGACATAATGAGGGCAGTTTGTAATAAGAGTTGATCCTGCCCGAAATGAAAGGCGTTGATGACAGCCGTTATTTCTGAAATGTTGATGTGAAAAGGGCTCGCCCCTGGCACCCACGTGCCGCTGACAGTATCGAAGTCCGGCAACAGGTGGGCACCCCAACCGTAGGTACTAGTGGCGGAACATACCGTTATCCCCGCTTGGGGTATCTCCAGAGTAATCCTTGTGGACAGCCCACAGGGGTTGTGCCACTGACTCAAGAATGATCGTATCTCTGGCGTGAGCATGACTGTGGGATCGAAGGGACTTGAAAAGGGCGAAATTACGCTAGCAACGTCCTTTGTAAAGGGCGCATAAAAGGACGGCTGAGCGGAATCAAGTCTGCTGCCGCATTGAATAATCCGAGGATCTGCAACTCTCTTGCTAAATGCGCATCCTGTTGGAAACGGACTCTACGAGTGCAATTATCTGGATGATCGCAAACTCGAGGAATCCTTACCAGATTCAGATCGGGAGAAACTCCACACCCAGATGGACCAAAAATCCGGATTGGACAGAGATCAGACTTTATCCAGTTCACAAGAAAGCCTATATGATGTAAAGTGATATAAGATCGTTTCTGCCTTTGAGCAGAGTAGAACTTGACAGATGTTTCTGGAGGATGTCGTCCAAATATACTGCCGACGCCATAGATGAAGTCGAGCGGAACAGGGTGACGACGTAATCCATAACCTTGGTACTAGCCCAAGGGCTTAAGTTGAGGCCAAAAGGTATGACCTGGAACTGATAAATCGAGTCCCGACAAGCACAACGGAGAAATGTCCGCTACTCGTGGGATAGGGACGTGAAATGTGCGTCGGTCATATCTAGACTGACAGCATACCCGTCGGATGGTTTGATCACGCCATCGCCACATTGACTTTCAGGGTGGTTGAGGCGGCTCAGGTCGATGAACGGCCTCTGGATAAGAAACAGCCATGAATAAAACCCCAGCTATTGCAGGTTTATTAAGATATAAATATATATATATATATATATATATATATATATATAAAGGCATCCTTCTCCCGGTCTGACGATACATCCATGATCAGGGGAGAGGAGGACAGAGGAGGGGATGGATAAATGAAGTCCCAAGTCCCTCCGAAATGACCTGAATCACCCAAATGTTTTAAGGTAATAAAGTGGTCCAGTGGTCCTGAAATTGCAGGTGGCGGCTGCCCACAGGTAGGCAGTCCGCTGGCGGTGGGCAGGGTATGTCAACGTCTAGAGTTAGGAGGCGTGAAGGCGGAGAAACTTTGGTACTTACCGCCTCTGTATGGTTGCCGTCTAGCTTGATTAGACTGTTGACTCCCAGCATTGGGTTGAGATCTATATTACACATTTGATTATAAGGATCCCTTTTCCCCGGTCCGCCCATCATCCCTCCGCTGTGTCAGGGGATGATTGTTTCGAAACGCCTGCGAAAGTTGGGTGACGAGTTGGAGGGGCAGTTCCCGAGCTGCCTGCCTCCAAACTTTTTCATTTTTCCCCCAAAGTGTAAAGGTGTCCCAAACTGAGACATCCGTAAAATCCGAGTACGATGGGGCCTGCGCGACGTGGACCACCTACAGACGTCACGTCGTATCAGGTCGAAATTGGCAGAAGCAGTCAACGCATTGGTCATAGAATGGTGAGCTGCCCTGTTAACAACTCTAGCAATCCAGGCCTTCACTTCACAAGCATGGTCATGACTGGATTTGCCTAGGGAGTTGGAATAAAAAATGGCTAGTGAAGTCAAGTCTAACAATGAAGACGTATCGACTACGTTTCGGACTAGCTTTGACGTGGCATTTGAGATCAGTACTGAAGGCGTCTGATGGAGTTTTCGTACCAGCTACACTAGAACGTCGCTGGAAGTTAGCTTCCTGAATTTTTTTTTTTTTTTTTTTCTTTCCCGACTGGCGAAGAAGCAGGAAGGACATCGTCTCTTCCTCCTCATTCAAGATCTACAGGTGCCTGAATTGTGTAGTCTTGAGTGGCAGTAGGAGGTTTTGGGCATTCTGAAGTTTCCAACAACCTATAAATCTTTTATTCTGCGGCTGTGGCGCTAAGCTCAGTCCGGTCCATGACCTGATCTGTCGACTGCTGAAAGTGTTTCGTCACACTCACTGTGTGCTGAGTCCTGTTCTGGTCAACTCAAGCATCCCTTCGCAGCGGAATTGTCATCATTTTTAATATAAATCTCCATAATGCTTGTGTAGTGCGGCCAGCAATGCGCGCCCATCTACCATTCGCTCAGAGGGAATGTTGGTTCTGGTACCGCTTACATATCTGTACAGCATACCAGGTGACCTAGATGACGCAATTCTGTCATAATTGACACTTTCACTAAATCTCCCTTGTGGAGAAGCCGTGAACATATGGACGGCCGGCACTAACGGGTGATTGAACTGGCGAATGGTCGGCCTGAAAGTCCTGTTCTGGTAAAGCTGCCATATCTGGGTAGCGCATACCGAGTGGCATAGATAACTCAATTCCGTCATCTCTGATAATGTCACTAATTCTCCCTTGTTTTAAAATCACACCGTCACGTATTTGACGTGACGGGAGGTGTACACCGGCAATACCGACTGATTTGTCTGGTATATGGTCGGCCGGAATGTCGGCGAAGGTCCGGCTATGACCGGCACCGGCCTCTCGAATGGTCTGATTGGACGGAGATTCATCTATAACATCTCTCTCATGGTAGTGATATGTAACCAGTAGTGTAGATTGACTAACGGGTACATCACTATAATCTCCGTAAATCTGATGTACAGTCGGTGCAGGTTGATGCCGGCTGGAAGACTGGTGCCATTTGGGCTGAACGGTCGTTGCCGGATGGACGGCCGGTGCCGGTTGATGCCGGCTGGAAGGTCGGCTGGACAACCGGTGCCATTTGGGCTGAACGGTCGTTGCCGGATGGACGGCCGGTGCCGGTTGATGCCGGCTGGAAGTTCGGCTGGACAACCGGTGCCATTTGGGCTGAACGGTCATTGCCGGGTGGACGGCCGGTGCCTGTTGATGCAGGCTGGAAGGTCGGCTGGCCAGCCGGTGCCATTTGGGCTGAACGGCTGGTGCCTGTTGATGCAAGCTGGAAGGTCGGCTGGTTGGTGCCTGCTGAAGTGCCGGCTGAACTGACGGTGTCGGCTGGACGGACGGCTGGACAGCCAGCGAAAGTGCATAATAAAATGGATCCAATTGATCCAGCATAGACTCCATGCGTCCGGACTTACAGGCCCGAAAGCCATGCACGGACCTGCGGTGAAATTTACACCCACTGGGCAGCCTAAACCATGTCAACATAATTTCCTCCATTTCCACATTGCCAACACCCATTTTGCCATTCATGCCTTCGTTGTCGACTTTGCTACTGAAACGACAAAAGAAGAGAACAAAGCACAAATTAAAAAATTCAGCATATTATTAATTCGATAATACTATAACCGTTACTAACGGAGTAGTCAAATTATTCCGTGCCATGTTAACTGTTAATAACCACACTAGTTATCGCCGTGAGCGTGTTGCAATGGGTCGTTCAAGACGAAGTCTACTGACACGAAAAAGATGATAAACAGAGCACATTTAGCAATTCAGCATGCTATTAAGTCGCTATTACCATAACCGCAACTAACGAAGGAAGCGAAATGATTTAGTGTCGCGTGAACTCGTGACTACAATACGAATTCCGCCATTAAATAGTCGCAACTGGTCGTTCAGAGACGAAGTCTACTGAAACGGAGAAGAAGATAAACAATGCACAAATTAACAATTCAGCACGCTATTAAGTCGCTATTCCATAACCGTAACTAACGGAGGAAGCGAAATGATTAAGTGTCGCCTGAACTCATGACTACAACACGAAGTCCGCCATTAAATAGTCGCAACTTGGTTGTTCAAAGACTTTTTTGAAGTCTACTGAAACGTCAAAGAAGATAAATAAAGCACAAATTATCAATGCAGCACGTTATTAGTCGCTAATATCGTAAACGTTACATACGGAATAAGCGAAATTATTGAGTGCTACATGTATTACATGCTAGTACCGCCATAAGCGTGCTTTTTGACCACGTTGCAACCTGGTCCGAAGTCTAGAAAAGGTGACAAAGTCACTCAAATTGGAAAATATTGTAAAATAATGTATACAACCTGTAGAGGAATGATTATCCAACACAGTAATTCCAAATTTAACTTCGGATGGTCAGAATTTACACTAAGATGGCTTTGGATTCATTAGAGGTCTAATTGTACGTGTTTTCACGTACAGCGAAGCTAAAAAACTAAAGAAGCGACACCTAGCGGGTAGCAAGGGGAGGTAAGGGGCAAGAGTTATTGCCCTTTGTCTATATATGACATAGACAGGAAAGACGAATTTTCGTCTTTTGGTAGGGCTGGATTCGCGAGGTAGCAGGCTAATATCCCTAAAGTAATGTGATCGGGGAACGTATTCAAAGGAGAAATTCCCCATACGAGAGAGGTATTAATAACATCAGTTACTGAAGGCAATATTGGATCTAAGTACTCAAACAACAGTGATGTTGGAATTGGATCAAATCCACATGACTTTGATGAACTTGTCATCATGACTGTTGTTACTAAATCCATAGAGACAGGTTCAATAACTGCTAACGGCTGTAGTTAATATTCTGTATCACAACTATATGGTGACGTTGAGTCAACTGAAATGGTGTTGACAAGCTTATCTGTATTGGTTTCTACCTTGTCAGGGAAGAAATTTGCAAACAGGCCTGGAAGGTCACCTGGAGAGAAGGTAGTTGGAAATGGTGTACATTTTTTCCTTGACATTAAATTGTTAGAAATCTTGAAGAGCTCTTTGCAGCTGGAGCTCTCCGTGATCTTAGTACTGTAGTGTGATAATTTGGCTAAATGGACAATGTTTGAGACGTTAGTCTTAGTGGATTAAAAAAATTGTTTATGCATTTGAGTCTGGTGTAAAGCCAAAGCCTCTCAGCAGTCTCTTTTAGCAGTGTGAAGCTGATCCTTAACACTACTATATCATGGAGAACACTTTTTAATTGATACTCTGCCCTTGGTGTCTGGGGCATGTATATCAAGCAATGAACACAGGCAGTTATCGAGTTGTTCTGCTTAAGGATGTAAGTAAGTTGTTAGGTTTACTTGTATGTCATGCATTAGTTTGGTTCTATTTATCATACAGAGGTTTTCCGGACAGTCAAAGTGAAAGTTGAAATCTCCACGAATAATCAGGTTGCCACCAATCGAATTTCCATACTCCAGGAGATTTGGAAACTGCTCCAAAACAAGAGATTCAGTCAGCTTGTTTTACCTACTAGGAGGAGGATGGTAGAGGCAGAAAATGCACTGACATTTGTTCCAGTGTGAGTGTTTTTTGGATTATTTCAAACAATGTGTAGCAGAAATTGCTCAATTGTATGCCATGCATCGTTCCAAGATACTGTCAGCGTTTTGACTGAAAATGGCGTCAGAGGCAATAAACTTAAAATAGATATAAAACAAAAATATCTTTTGGACCACATTTATGATCGACCGATGATAATAGTATTGTTATCGAACCAGCAGAGCCTTCATCATTCAAAGACGAGATGTTTCCTCATAAGATAAAACATTTTGTGTAGCAATGGTTGAAAACAGCTGGGTAAATTTAAAAAAAAACGTTTAGTGAAGAATGTGACATTGATGATACCTTTATGTTTTGCCATATATGTACAGAGGCTAAAACAAAACTCCATGACCAAATGTGCAAAAAAAACAAAACAATAACAGTACACTGGCAAGGCACACTGGGTTACCAGAACTGCTAAAGGTTCACAACACCAAGCAGATTTGAATCAAAGTTTACAAAAACATTCTTCCCAACAAGACATTACAGTCAAACTGCTGCTTAAGTGTGTACATTGGCGAAGTGTTGAAGACATCCTGTTATTAAAATACAAATCTCTTCTTAATTTATTACACAATTCATCGGCTGAAGAAACTGATGACATTTGCATTTTGAAGAATTCTGTCAACCAGGATAACTCTGCTACAAGCTGTTCAGTGTTATGGAGAGCCTACCAAATGTTGTTGTCTTATACATGACCTGCAAAACTGTTCATTTATGACAGCAATGACAGATAAAAGCAATAACATGAACAACAAAAAATGCCTAGTCATATATGATTTGATCGTTTTTAACAACTATAGATGCTACTGGCATTATTGGCTTTAGTCAAATTATAAAACTAATATTTTCGTTGTGTATTTAAACAATATAATTATTTTTAAAAACTACTAAAAACTCATCATCAGCTTGAATAAGACTCACAGGTTTTGATTTTGACTCGCTCTTTTTTGCCTTGATGAGTCAAATGACTTACATGAAGCCATTTGTAGATAACACACTGCAGTAATGATTGCACTGGGTTGCATTAATAAAAACAAAAACAAACAAGCAAAATCAGTTTAAATTCTAAATTTTCCTTTTACAAAATGTGTCTCTAAAAATGAAACATGAAGAACAATTTTCTGAGTGAAATGTTTCTTTGTTAATATTCACCCAGTCATAACACCTTTGCAGTACTACTACTACCTGGCAAATCCAGTCCACTCTGACAAAAATTTTAGTTATGAGAGCTAAAAGTTGTCTTCTCACATTGGTGGTAGAGTGATCTCCCTTCAATCAAAATATTGGCACAAAAATCAAGTGCACTTAGTTACTACTGGAGCAGAATATATGCTCTTTTAGTGGGGTTTAATTTTGTGGCTGGCTAGAATGGTTTATTTTTGCAATTCATTATCTTGTAAGTATTATTGAAGAAAATAGTTTTACTCCAAAAATTGGTTTCTTCTTCTACAGCATTACACAAGGCACATCACTCCAATAGCATCAGCCCTAAATAACCTACTTATGTTGTCATGCCATAAAATACTAAACCAAAATTAAACCCAACTACCTTTGTGTGTGTGTCTGTGTGAGAGTGAGTGTGTGCATGAGAGAGAGAGAGAGAGAGAGAGAGAGAGAGAGAGAGAGAGAGAGAGAGAGAGAGAGAGAGAATGTAGAAAAGCTATATGAACTAAAAACCAACCGTTGCAGTTGGACTTCCGGAGTCCTCTGTGGCCACTCTGAATCCATTGCGCAATGTTGTCACACGAGTTTCAGGGATGTTAAGAACTGTCTGCTCATAGGTGGCTGCCCTGGTTGACCGCCATCTTCTATGGTTCAAAACACTGGTACATCTGACCTGCATAAATAAGACACATGACTATAGTTATTACAGAATAATCTATCTTTCATTTTAGTAAGTTTAGGTGAAACTTCAATTTTTAAATTATAGGGTTATTACATTTTAGATCCTACACATAGTTCAAGTACAAAATACTGCTTTTTTTTCAAAATTCTTCACCATCATGTAAAGATTATTTAATTATTTGGACTTCTCATCCAGTACCTATGTATAGCATGTCATAGTAAGTCCTTTTAAAGTCCCTTCAATGATCTACTGGAAAATAGCAGTGAATAGCTTTCTTTACTGGGTTCATGGAATATGAATACCCCTCCACACTGACTTAGATGTAGAGCTCTACCATAATGGAACAGAGGCAACATACAGACAGATGGACAAGAGTAAAACATAATGCCCATTTTAAATTTGAGGAGGTAAATGAAAATCTAATCTTTGGTTTAAATTATCAGGACATGTTCCTTCAGAGTCAATTCAGGGATTGACAAATCTTCCTGTCCAACTCTCAGGACAAGCTCAAATTCAGCTCGGGAAAAATTTAAGTTTGTAAGATACTTGACCACGAGCAGTCCAAAAATTGGAGGCAGTTGTAATTATCAGCTTGTGTAACAGTATGAATGTAGCAGATGCCACTGTAACACACATATGTGAATTTTACAGATGTCATTTAAATACATAGCAATATTAAACTGACATACTTGATTTTGCACTGAATTAAATTCATGTCATGTTTGAGGATTTCTATACTTGAATAGATATGTTAGGGACTTGATTGCTTTTAATGAGTTTGATAACTATATCAGGCTAAACTGACAGGGGAGAAAATTGGTAGTTTATTGAAATACCAAGGACTGAAAAGTTGCAGAAAAAGTATGTGTGAAACATTTGTCACAAGTTGAAACTTTGCACAGATCAATATAAAAATGGAAGCAGGAGAGAAATTTAAAATTTCTCAAACTCTGGAGGGGCATATGTTAATAATGGTGGTTAGATATTCCTAAATTCTGACTTGGTAAGCTAATGGTTTGGGGTAGGTTTGCGAGTCAAATGTAATAAGGGCTTAATTCAGCAAAATGCGCATTTTTAAGTTTTTGCATGAGGTGAAAGGGTCTAGGCTCCAGGGGTAGACAAACACTCATAAAAATTGTCCAAGGGACGTGTAGCTGATAGTATTTGAGACATGTAACTTGAGGGGTGGGTGTGTTTTTCAAGTAGCTTTAACCGTTTAACTACCGCAGCTGTTGCGCAGTTTCACTACTGTTCAGTGGTATCATATCAGTTACTCAGACTACTGAGGCTGACTGCTAGGCTGAATACTAGAGCATCATCAAGGCTGACTACAGAAATTGACAATAAAAACATGGTTACATTTATATTCATTATTTCGTTAGTTTTTACTGGATTTCAGTGAAATAACAAACAGCTTACCTTGTATAGTATCTGCTATTCATATATTTCCACTTTATAGTCATATATTTCCACTTTATATACTCCTACATCCCATTTAACAAGAAATCTCAGTTATGTAAACTGTTTTGAATCCCACAAAATAAATCCAATATTTTCGTATGTACATATAAAATGCATGAATGAAATCCACTCTAATTACAATGTTGCGAATGCTATCTCTCAAAACAGTAATGATCCACACATAAATGATGATGTTATCATGTACATTACAAGATATGCCCACACGGCACATCTGTGATGACAATTTTGTATCATTTCATGTCTTGCTTTTGGTCACCTATTTTCTTCACAAAATTGTTTGTTTCTTTCACAAGATTTTCTACCAGATATAGAGGAATAAATCTGAGTAAAAAAATCTGTCATTGGTTAATGATCCTAGCTTGATTATTGAACCAATATGAATAAAAAAACACATTGATCTCGATGACGGCGAGGTCGTCACTCCATTGTGCAATTGAAACTATGTCTGCCTTGTCATCTGATTAAAAATCGCTTTTGCATCTGGTGTTGAATGGGAATAACATCAATATCTGATCCATTTTCTAAGAATGATCCATTAAACGTTTCGATATCGCTTGCACTGGACCTGTTAAAGTCGCATGTATCTGAATCGGAATCCATCTTTGTTTATCTCAAAAAAACGTATCGTAAACCATGGAAAATTCATTTTAGTGTGTCTTAATTTAACTTCTCAGTTTTCCAACTTGTATCAAAATGTTGAGTAAACAATCCTCTCATTGGTTATGATTATAAAAAATATGTACATTTTTCAACCAATCAACGCTTAGTTAACGCTGCGGTATTGTGCGCACATGAGCGAAACTGGGGTTTCAAGTACTGTTGAACTTACGAGCATGAGCGACACTGGGGTAGTAAACTAGTTTATCGGCACTGCATATATGCGTCAGTGGGGTTTGGGAGCTATTTACAGTAGATGCTAAGAGCGGTAGTCATAGCCAAAGGGTTAACAATTTTGGTAATGGGTGTCATTTTTTGGAGTTTGATTATAAATACCTTGAAGTGGCAAGTATTCACTTCATTTGGAGTCCTATTTATCCGCATTCCTTTGGAAAATCATTATTTACATGCGTCAAAAAGTGCAATATACTTATATAGCAAAATCAATGTTAAAATACATAGACATTTTTGGATGAAATGAATCTATAAGGTGTAATCCAGTACAATCCAGAAAGAATAGTGTGTGCTGTGATGTCACAATAAAAGCTACGTATACTGATGAACAAATTAACAATACCACTTGATGTACTCTTTTTCTTGACCAAAGTTTAGAACATGGCCACTATTGTAAAAGACTATATCGATCAATCATTTTTGTCTGGAAGGTTCTTGATGATAGTTACCATAAGGTTTAGAGCATTCAATAATCAGGACTGAATAGACTTTTGTTCAAGAAAATTGAATGTTAAATTTTAAAAGAACAATTTATATTTAAATGCATGACCATAGTTCTACAATGTAAGACTTATCACATTTTTTTTGTTTTAGTGTGATGTTTTACTGCCCAAATAATGGCCTTGTATAGCGTGTTTTGATATCAGTTGACATTGGACTCCGTAGCAAAGTTTCAGGAACAACTCACACACTTGGCATCCCATATCATCATCACTCTTCCACAAATTGATATGCAATTAATATACTTACTGTGCGGTTTTTATCTTGGTGGAATCAAAGTTTGACACAAGCAAATGAACACATTTTTATGTTCCATTGATATACATTTGTCACGTGAGATATTCCTGAAAAATTTACTTTGGTTACATTGTCAGTCGACATCAAAACATACTACACGGCGCCCAAAACATGACTATCAAGGACGAGGCCTTATAGTATACTGTAGGACAAACATGACCCATGTGGTTTCTTACATAAACTGTAACAATGCAAATAGCCTTAGCATTTAATGGTTGGAGTTATTTTGAACAAAAAATTATCAATCGGCAGACTTCGGACATATGTTGTTTAAACATGAAATACTAATCCGATAGATATATATATCATACTTTAATATACTTTCATGGCACCAGACAAATTAAGATATCTGCATTGGGGGTTGGTTTACCGGTTGCACGAGCCGTTGCGTCGTACATTTTTGTCTACTTAGGGTAATCTATATTATTGAAATCGGTCCTGAATAAACCAGATCGAATTAAAAACAGTTTGTTGTGTCATTTAATTGTTACCTTGTTGATGTTTGACAATGACTTTGCCACATAGGTCGTGACTCTCAACATCTTAGTCGCCATTTGGTTCCCAGAGGACAAACCAATGTGCGCATGCTTGAGGTTAAGAGTTGCTTCCCTTCCCCTCCCCCCCCCCTCTCTCTCTCTCTCTCTCTCTCTCTCTCTCTCTCGTTTATGTTACTGGTTTTAAAGATTTGTACTAAACACATGCAGCATGCATTCGACACTCGTAAATAGTAAAATCAGTCTTGTTTTATTGCGTGGGCTTCATTACGCTATATTTTTAATTGGAAATTTACAAGTCTTTAGATTATCCTAACTGTACTGCGAGTCTGTTGTATTGTAGTTTATATTGAAAGAGAAACCAAACGCATATTTTCCCTCAATAGGTTGATGAGACAATATTTTATATTGATTAGTCTAATATCAAATAATATTTTTCCCATTTGTCCTTACAATTATCAAAATGCGTTTTTATTGGTACGAATATGCCATAAAAATACAAGTGGTGTCTTCGTATTAATGATAAGAATATGATAGTGATAGCATTAAAACTAAATAATTAACAAATCATTTCTTTTTTTATAAAAAAAAGATACAAGGGAACTGTATAGACCTGCAAGACTTGTTTTAGTTATTTTTATATACAATAATCAAATTCAAAATCACTAGGACGATCATATGTGTAGGCATTATTACCATGTTGGAGAAAAAAAAGCATTACACTTCATAATAAAAACAAACATACAAAGCAAAGAGAAGGATTTTTTTAACCAAACCCGCATGACAGCGGAACCTCAACAGTTCTTGACCATATGATACTATTTCTTACATCAAGGAATGAAACACTTAGAAATCTGCAAAAGGAATGAAACACTTAGAAATCTGCAAACTGGTCACAAATGCGACGCAATAAGCAAACCTCGTGTACATCTACCGCGTAAAAGGATGGCTAAGTATTGTGAATAACAATCATACATGAACACAGAGATCAACAAGAAAACTTACAACTTTTCCATGTCAGATAAGTAAAATAAAATAAAAGAAATTTGAAAACACTGATGTAAGAATCATTTGTAAGGTGGGCGAGAAATCGTTTCTAACTCTCTGGAAATAAAATAAAAAATGCCATGTCTACAAAATCGGAAATCCTTCATAAGTAAATGAGAAACAAAGCAAAAACAATCATCGGCAAAGAACGAGAAGAAGAAAAAAAATAACAGAAACCGACACAGACCCATGAGACATATCAGATCTTGTAGATTTGATTACATAACGAATGAAAACTAAACTGAGTCAGACAGACAGACAGACACAGAGACAGAGAGAATGGGCATGTACCAAATAGCATACTGAAATGTCATAAATATAACTTTGACAATTTGATCTATGCAAGCCAATCCCAAGATTAAATAAAATGTCAAGCAGAACAACATATATAAAATACGGATTCTTTTTTTGTTGTTGGAATCACGTGAAAAATCGAGAAACGTTAAAACGACCGCAATGCAAAGGTCACTGAAGATTCTAAACAGAGGAAATAGGGAAGAAGGGCAAAGAAAAGCGCACAGCGGGATATTCGTGAATATTTTGTTCATAAAACAGATCGAAATTACATCGAGCCGGGCTTTTCATGGAAAATAAATTTTGACACTAGAACAGATGCACAATTCGCTATACTTTTAGTTGAGCACGGTGGTTCTACGAAGACAATTTTTTTCCATAAACAGATTTACACAACACGAAACAGTGGCTGTTTTATGAAGACAGTACAAACGTAAAAACCTGTACGTTTAGAAAACATAGCAATTAAAGGAATATCAAAATCGAAAAACCTCATTCAAATTTTTTTTCTTCAATATTGTATGTAATGGTTAAGTTATGAGGGAACTATAGTAAGGGTGTCATGGTTGGGGTGGGGTGCTCCCTCTATTTTCTTGAAATTATTATATAAGTTCCACACAGGTACGTTTGTAGGAAGTGGAATTAGTGATAGAGAGAGGTAAAGCTCCAAGCTCCCAAATAGCAATAAAACAGTTAAATTATTGAATACTCAAAAAAGTGAAATTCAAATGAATAACAATTTAATACAATTCAGAAGTCAAATGATAATAATTCCACAATCGCTCTTCTTCTTTTTGACCAAGTGGTGGCATATTCCATCATTTTATTTATAGTATGAAACAGCATTACCTCCTGTCATTGTTTCCTACTAATCTGCATCTCTCCTATCCCGCCAATTCCTTCTCTCCTTCCGACTTCCCTCCTACTCCTTCTCCTCATCGACTGCGCCTTCTCCAATTTCACCTCCTCGAATCCTTTTCCAACTAGCCATAGATTCAAAATTGACTTCTCCCATAAGTATTTATTCCGTCTACCTCCTAGAGACTCGGGACTAAACTATACCGGAAGTCTGTCCCCTAAAATCTTCATGTGAAAGCACAAGGGCGTTAGCATATTTCCTTAGCCATCTCGTCTCCCTCTATCCAATAATCAATTATCAGATAAAGGCTATTACATTTTCGGTCATGCATTCGTGCACATTTAAATACTCATACGTTCTTGTATGGTAAAGAACGTCTCAATAAAAGCATGGTATCAACTACTTATCATACAGACATCAATAAATTGTGTCACATCAGTATATATATATATATATATATATATATATATATATATATATATATATATATATATATATATATATATATATATATATATATATATATATATATATATATTCTTAATCTCATATATATTTGTAATATTCTGAATGTCATTATACTGAGCAATATCACAACAATCAGACTCATTTCTGTACATCAAACTGCTAGAAAGTGTAAACAAATATTCAAATATCCATGCTGTGATATATCCATATTAACTGATTTTACAAACTGAAACCATTTTCCAAAGTTACAATTCAATTCAACAGTTTACTACATAGTAACCAAATTGCGAATTACAATATAATTCTGACCACGAGCTAGCAAACTACATAACTCGTTACATAATCATTGCTCATTTCTCAAATACGCACATAAATTAAACACTACAAAGGTAATTCTACGTACTAACGATTATATTAATGAACCTAATTACAATGAAGTAATATTCTGCAACAATCGAGCAAATAACTTACTGACCTTTACGAAGCTTTGTCTTTCTTATATTTTCCTAAGATTCCACGCCAAATTACGTGCGACTTTCCAGAGCATTGCTTTATAACTTTCCAGCACAACGTTTGGGCAATTACTAAGTTCTTAGCTCGAAAAGTTCTACCCTGTTCTAGTCAACTTAGCAGAAAATGCCCCTCCCCCCACCGGTCGTCTGTCAACGTGGTAAGGTTTACGACGACTAAAAGGATAATTTTTTTTCTAACAAAGCTTTCAACGTCCACGTTTGACTCTTCACACCCAACAAAACTGGGTTCTCATACCTTTACGAAGAGAACCAACTATAGCTTCGATGTCTAACATACATGGCTTCTAACCATTTCTTTGTTCCTTTGGTTTACCCAATCGTGGAAACGAGACATTGACAAATAACATGCAGCAATTATTTCGAAATTCTGGTTTCACCGGAATGTTGACTATCATCTGGGAATATGTTTTGCGCAGCAGCCAGGTTTAATATCGATGTATTAGGAAATAATTTTATTCTTGGTTAACCCTAAAGACGTTTAGGTGTTTTTGTTGTTGTTGTGATCAATTTGAGTTTAATTTAAATATAAAATTAAAACTCTTTAGATTGCAAGAGAACATTTTCCCTGGAAATACTTGTATTCTAAATTAACTCTTGACAAGGACAGTTATCAAAATTTTAAAAAGTCAGACGCTGGAATATTATTTTCTGTGGTTCAACAAAGACCTGTTGACACATCAGTAATGCAATGACCATAGCATACGTCATCGCCTTCCATTTTGGATTTCATCGGGATTCGAACTTAATTTCATTAGGAATTTTTATTACTAGGACTTCGATTTTTGAATTATCGGATTATTTTTGGATTTTATTCCTAAAACTTTAAATTCTTTACTCATTTGTATCTTGCTTTTCTAGGGAATTACGTTATTTGTTAAATTTTACAAAGCTTGTTGTCTTCACATTTTTCTTGTTACTGTTTAAAAGAGCCTAACAAAAAATATTTTTCAGCTTAATGTTGTTGTTTGTTTGTTTTGTTTTTGGAAAAAGTCATTCCGATGTTACAAAGAAAAATTAGTTATAATAATTAAGTAGCGCCCCCCCCCCCATAGATGTGCCATGTAGGTAGACTCGTCATACATTGATTATGCTGCTCTCTGCTTAACTGTATATTCTTTTTAATGTACCTTACAAGCCAGCTGATGATTGACAGAAGCTGCGAATCTCTCTCTCTCTCTCTCTCTCTCTCTCTCTCTCTCTCTCTCTCTCTCTCTCTCTCTCTCTCTCATATCAAGCTCTCACCTGCACTTTAAAATATTGGTGTAACGCTGATTGGTTTGTCATCTGTAGATTTATCGATGTAGTGGTGTGTCTGATAAATTTGCAAGCAGTACTGTTGAATGTAATTATTTCTCGTACACCATTACAGAGTGTGGATTCCATTCCATCATAAGTAGTCTCCCTTGACAGCTTACCTGAAACCGGTTGTTGTCTATATTCGGTTGGTATCACCAGATCTGAGACTGAGGTAAGTACGAGAAATATTTAAATTAGATTTAGTAGCTTTTTAAACCTTGATACATGAAACCCAGTCTTCACTATATAGTGTTATATCTCGGACTATTATATCGCTTTAGAACGTAAGAGATTGGTGTTTTTACACACACGTACACACGTACGGCTTATACGGTATAAGCCGTCGAGTCAAAATAAAAAAAAAAAGGCTTAGAGACCAACTTGCTGGTCTAACGTACACAGGGGCTCGTATCGTTGCATACAATTATGGTTAGTTATTATATAGTACATGTATAACAGACAGGTCAGTTTAAGCATCGATTAAGAGCCACTGTGTTTTTAAGTACAGCATACGTGAATATTGGATGTTGAAATCTTTCTCTCTTTCTCTCACTATATACACACACACACACGTTTAATTCTTATCAACATCTGGTTGCAATTTATTAAGTATAACAATAGAAAATACACTATTTGTGTTGCCAACGATTAGCTACGATGTCGTAGCCTCAACTTGATTTGTTGTTGTGGTTGAGTATGGGTACTAATATTAGTACTAGCCAACGATAAGAACATATGAGATTCTATCGTTACACGTGAGGTCACAATTTAGAACACATCTAGTGTTCCCAATCTTGATCTTTACACCAGCGTTATTTTTGTATTGTTACATGTTTGGTCGTGGATGTTTTGTTGCGGTTATAAAGTTCCGTACAACCCAGCTGACATTTCTTGATTCTATACTAACTCGAGTCATATTAGTTTTCATTGTTCGCTTTACAGACGGATGTGTAGGACTCACGGCACTAATTCAACTCACAAAGTAAATTATATGGCAACAATGATATTTCAAATTGAAGAACTTTATTTCTCTCAGTATAGACCCATCCCGGATAAAGGCTTCTGTGGCGTTCGTTTGTTTTTATGGTTTAACGCCATTTTTCAGCACAATATATAGGCTATACGTGGCGGCAAGTATTAGTGGTGGAGGAAGAACCCGGACCCCCCCCCCCCCCCAAAGAACCACCGACCCACGAGAAGCCCCTGGCAAGCTTTTTCACTTAACTACATTAGCCGAATGTTAGACTCGAACCCACGCAGACCGGCCGCACGATTCACCCAAAACTACCCAAAACCACCCAAAACCTGCCCAAAACCACCCAAAACCTGCCCAAAACCACAAAAAACATGATGTAAATAAAATGAAATATACTCAAAACCACAGGAAAACATTGGAAATATTACTATCTTGTTGAAACCGACGACTAATTATGCCGCGTTAATTATTTACATCGTATGGAAATTACAAAAGGGAGACTACCCAAAACCACCCAAAACCCGGCCGCACGATTCACCCAAAACTACCCAAAACCACCCAAAACCTGCCCAAAACCACCCAAAACCTGCCCAAAACCACAAAAAACATGATGTAAATAAAATGAAATATACTCAAAACCACAGGAAAACATTGGAAATATTACTATCTTGTTGAAACCGACGACTAATTATGCCGCGTTAATTATTTACATCGTATGGAAATTACAAAAGGGAGACTACCCAAAACCACCCAAAACCTGACCAAATCCACAAAAAACATGATCGGGAGACTACCCAAAACCACCCAAAGCCTGACCAAATCCACAAAAAAACATGATAGGGAGACTACCCAAAACCACCCAAAACCTGACCAAATCCACAAAAACATGATAGGGAGACTACCCAAAACCACCCAAAACCTGACCAAATCCACAAAAAAACATGATAGGGAGACTACCCAAAACCACCCAAAACCTGACCAAATCCACAAAAAAAACATGATAGGGAGACTACCCAAAACCACCCAAAACCTGACCAAATCCACAAAAAAACATGATAGGGAGACTACCCAAAACCACCCAAAACCTGACCAAATCCACAAAAAACATGATGTAAATAAAATGAAATATACAAACGGCCTCATTGTTAATCAATGAGAATGACAACAGTAATATATGCACGATATTGTACAAGTTTACATGTATTTGTTATTGTCTTTATTAACATTATGTTGTCGCTAAGGGCTATAGCAGTCTATTATGTTTCTTCTTGACATCTTAATTAAAAATAAAATTTTGAAATCATATACATGGTACTGATTTTTTATTTTTAACTTGAAGAGAAACTTTTCTAATGATAGAGCAGTCTTCTTCGCATGTAATTCATTGGTGTGAGACATGTGAAGATCTATAAATACGGCTTATAGACAATTCGGACCAAAGATAATTCGGCCCAAGACAATTCGGCCCAACTTGGACCGAAAATAAGACAATTCGGCCCAACTTTAAAGACAATTCGGCCCAACTCGAAAGACAATTCGGCCCAGCCAAAGACAATTCGGCCCAGTTTTAAACTACAACTGACAAGTATTTATTTGTAACATATATTTTGACAATTCTTATATAATATGTTTTATAATAAAATTTGGATCAATAAATTTATTCAGATAAAATGGTTGAAAACTGCATAATTAGTTATTTTGCGATAATTTGACAAATTTAATTCAGAACATTATTCTTGTTTTACTGTTATATGTTACGAAAAAGACAGATAAATGTGCACAATGAAAGATGCATCTTTACCAAAATTTCTTGCATTTTAAATTTTATTTAATTTGATAATGAATATTCAAAACACCACAAACATTTTAAGTTGTCAAATTAATACCATTCTAATTATAACAGTTCCGATTCAAAATATTAGCGCGAACGTTTACAACGTGTATGCCTTTTTAGTCAATCCAAACATATAATGTATGTATCAGAGACATACGATAAGAGACTGTTCATTAAATATGTAATCGCTTTCACTCAGTTTTCCCTTTTGATCATGAAAATATGGCATGAAATTATTGCATATCTGCATGTATGTACGTACGTATGTATGTGTTTGTGCGTGCATGCGTGTGTGTAGATCTATATGTGCATTCAAGCTGGTGAGTCTTATGTATACGGGATGATGTATTTTGCTATGTTTCACTTTCACATTCAGGCAATTATATTATTTTATTTTTCATTTGAGAGAGAGAGAGAGAGAGAGAGAGAGAGAGAGAGAGAGAGAGAGTCGCACACACGGACAGACGCATTCAGATGTAGCAGCTTACAAGGGAACAAAGATAATGAGTACCATAATTAAGATTATTAAGAATATTATATATATTCCAATTGAACCACAACCTGAAGAAGTATTTTCATTCCACCGATATTACACAAAGCTTAAAGGAGATGAAAAATTTAAAAAAACGTGTAACAACTTTAATTAAGGCATCCAGTCAATTCAGTTTTATCCAAAAACTTGCTGTGGTAGAATACTGTGGGGAAAGGTCATTACAAATTAATCAACCACATGGAAACAGCAAGCGTAATGAGCCATATAGGCGAACAAATCCAAGCATTTTAAGAGACGCTGTACATGATATACGAGAGACAAAGGCTGAATATGCAGATGAATATGGAAGATAGCTTTACTGCGCCAAAATCTTCTAGGCAAATTCAAGACAAAATTTATAGAGAAAAAAAATCAAAACATCTGAACCAGGAAATAGAAATTTAGCAGATGATTTATTAGAAATTTTAGGTGAGCTTCACATAAATGAATATGTTCAGGAAGTGACAAAAAGAAAAAGCCCTGTCATTGTACTGTATTGTACCGAACAAATTTTAGACTTGATAAAAAATTGTTCAGGACATGATAAAAGCGTGATTGGAATAGACCGAACTTTTAACTTGGGTAAGGTTTTTGTAACTGCCATGTCATACAAAATTAGAAGCGTTATCAACAGGAAAACTAACCAATACCCTATTTTCTTAGGTCCATTATGTCTTCATTGGGAGTCAGATGAAAACACATATTACAAATTCTTTTCAAATATTCGCGAAAAAATTGGAGATGATAAGTTTATATTTGGTACGGATGATGAGAAAGCTTTGACAAATGCTCTAATATCCAGCTTTTGTAATGCAGAATATTTATATTGTACTAAGCATATTAAAGACAACATTCGGCACTCTTTGCATAAGCATGGATGTGACGATCTTGTCACAAAATCTATATTTCGTATGCTCTTCAATGAAGACAGCGGTCTAATATTTAGTCAAGATGACGCTGAGTTTGCTAAACGAGAAGAAGATTTGACAATATATTTAAAACAATATCCAAATGTTGCACAGTACTTCAAAAAGTTCATATGTCAAAAAATTAAAATGTTTGTCTATAAACCACTAAAAAACAAAACTATCACGAATCTTTGGACAAACAACAACTCAGAATCTATCAATAATAAACTTAAAGCAGGTTGCTGATTGGAAACAACACAAGATTCCCGAATTAATTAACAGGTTATATAGTGTAACTCAAGGTCAGTTGATAGATTTGCGTCGCGCACTATATGGTTCTGGCAATTATAAATTATTTGGTCCTTCTTGTTCATATATTATTGATGAAACGATTTGGCGCACAAAAACATCAGCAGAAAAGACAAAAATATTTACACAGTTTTTACAAAAGCAACTAAATTACAATACTTCTAATTATATACATTCATCCAATGGAAAATTTAAATGCATCCGGCCGAAAATAGATGCGGGAAAAAAACCTGGGCAAAGAAAGCGAGCAAAGTCGGAACGAACATCGCAAAAGAAATGGCAATAAAATTTGGTCTAATGTCGAGACATAGCTACGCATTTCCATTGTTACACTTTTTTAAAACTAATTTCATGTCAAATTCTTTGCAATGTTTATATTTTTTTTTTAAATTTGTTGCATATACATTAATGTATTATTTTGATTTTATTAATGCTTTGCTTTAAAATATGCAAAATACAATCGAGTTGAACTCCATTTGTTTATTGTTGATACACTTTTTATTTCATATTTCAAACTGTGTTTGATTAGACATGGAAAAATAATCTTAGTACATATTTATACATTTTTAATCGCCAGTGAGACATTCCATGTATAATAGAAATCTAAAATCTATTATAAAGAAATAATGTGGTACTTTCAGTTGTTCGTTGTACTGTAATGTTGTATTAATCGCATTTGACAGTTATGGCACTGATAGGCAATTATTAACTTCAAATGATTCAAAATAGGAGAATTAAAAAATGCAACGAAATACATTTTTTTTCCATTTCATTACATGCTACTTTGTTTATTGTATTTGATTTTGTCCAGAATATATATAGTTCAGTTCTGACTGGTGATGAATATAGATTATGATAGTAACATTTGTCTCCCTTGTTTCAATGTTTACTTCCAAAAAAAAAATAAAGGCAGTCGATCGTGTCGCCTGTTTCAATAAATTAATACTGTATCCAATGTTTACTTGTGATTATGAGTATGATTAGCATCATATTTTTTGTGGATTTGGGCAGGTTTTTGGTGGTTTTGGGCAGGTTTTGGGTGGTTTTGGGCAGGTTTTGGGTGGTTTTGGGCAGGTTTTGGGTGAATCGTGCGGCCCCACGCAGACAGAGGTGAGACGGCAGTGATCCGGTCACTCGGGGCCCCTTAGAAGACATGAAACGACAGGTTAAAGTTAACAATCCAGATCGTTTGCGATTGTCCATTACTCACGGCGATTTGGGTTTCCTGTTTGAATCAAGTTTTAAAAAGACACAACTAACTTCTTGGAAAATCTTGGAAAACCCCAACACATCCAAGAGTTTGAGACGGCTGATGGAATCACCGATCTTTATAAGATGCATATTGTTTAACCTCCATGAGGCAGCAT
This sequence comes from Unio delphinus, assembly GCA_029339505.1. Lineage (NCBI taxonomy): Eukaryota > Metazoa > Mollusca > Bivalvia > Unionida > Unionidae > Unio > Unio delphinus. The sequence goes on from JAQISU010001236.1 coordinate 11,134,555, forward strand.
AAAAAAGCAAAAGAAAACGTTTTTTTTTGGTGGGCCAGGTTTCCAGAATCAAACGAAGTTTCCTCTGCATCAAACAACAATAAAGCTCAGATGTATTTAGTCTGTGCCATCTTGGTGGTTCTAACTCAAGCAGACAAAAACTATATTCCAGAATGGAAACGATTTTAGAGGAGAATTATAAGTTCACACATGCCTGTTGAAAATCCTAGATTGAATTATGTATTAAAGCTAATAATTTTCGCATGTGCACTCAGCGTCAGCAGCGTTGGTATGGTCTATAATGACGAGATAGCTGATCTTGTATAATCATCGGAAAATCTTGCTTGGCCAATTATCGTTGTAGCAACATCAACGCATTTTTTAATTGTTTCAATAATTCTTTCATCAATCAAATATGAAACGCTATCAAACAACGCCATAATGACATTGTTAACAAAACCAACCCTTGCATCAGTAGCACATGGTGTATTAGCAGCAACATTTCTACAAGTTCTCCTTCAACTACAAAAAACGCTTCAGTGGGTAAAAAATATCTACTTGTATCCTGAACATGCAGTTCTATTTGTCCACGCTGATTTGGCTGTTGTGCGTCATAAGAATTATACTTAGAATCACGTACAGATTCATCCTTGAGATTTATTTCGACAGAGTTTGACAAACTCTGTTGATATGATTGTCTTAACACCTACACATAGACTCGGCAGAGAGATGAGGAAAGAAATGGTAAATCATGCACTTTTCATCACAAATTCTCTCAATGGAAATGAGATAAATGGACTCTTGAACGAATGGGGAAAAGTATATTGCAGCGATTATAATTTGGGATGAAACATGTACAGTATGAAAAGAAATAGTAAAAATATTTCTTTATTTATTGAAGAATACTGCTGTTTTCATTTGGGGCGATCGTGGTCAACCGCCACCTTTTTGTTGGATTATCCTCGCATGAATGGCTGAAGGAGTACTATGAATAAACAAGTGATGATCATATATTGCTTGGTCCAGAACTGAGAGAGTTTGAGAAATTAATCAAACTACAACCGAATAAAGTTCAGTGTGTAAAAATGCGTTATATAAATTAAGAAACAAATATAAACGATTTTATTTTAAGTTATGGAGACCAAATGATTTGATAGTTGCAAGTAGAAAGATAGCAGGTGATTCACTTGAACAACAGATATTTTTATTATATTAGGATTAAAAAGAATATACCTGTTTTTTATGCTAATTGAATTACTTGATTTTTTAATTAAAATAATATTGATATTTCACTGTAGTGAAGTATTTAAAGATTATGGAACTAGTTTTGTGCGCAGGTACACATAGCACAGCAGAACATGTACGATAAACAGCTGACATTACCGTAAGAAATCATTGTCAGAAACTTTAGATAGCCAACGTATGTGAGCATAAAATAAAAAGAATATTTGCTTTGCCACTCGAGAAAATACTTTTATCCACTCGATGAAATATATGTTATTCACTCGTTTTAAGCAAATATTCTCGATATTATTATCGCCCAGCAGATACTTGACGGCAAAATATTGAAGTTGATATACCAGGATCGTCGGAGAAACAAAATCTTGTGTTAAATGATGTTTTCTTAGTTCCCGTCAGTGTTGTTGAGAGCGAATTAGCTATGGACAAAACTCCATTGACTCTGGGATACGCAGTGACAATTCATTCATCTCAAGGATTAACCGTTTCTGATACAGTTGTTTTGGATTGTTGATGATAGAAATGAGACGTCAAACTTAGTTTATCTCGCAGTGTCCCGAGTCAAAAGGATACCTCAGGATTATTGCAAATTTTACAGAAACTACTGGCACAAATAGCGAAGATGTTAGCGATGATAAAATTAAAATAATTGTTTTTGGTTATAAACATTGTTTAAAACCCTAATAAACGCGACATTGATTTTGACGCTGAATTTATCATGGCATTAAAACAACGACAGAACAATCATTGTGCGAGCTGTAACACAATACTGTTGTGGCAATATTCAACAATCCAAGACAATTTACAGTAAATATAATTAATTGTAGTCTTGGTCACACGCGCGAAATGGTTTTACCAATCGCTGCACTACCTCCAATATCCTCCTGTGCTATAATAAATCGATTCCATTATTTTATTATCGATTGATTAATTATTGCCTGGAAATTCCATTTCCAAGCACTACTTTACCTTTCACCGCAGATCTTGCCAACCAATTAGCTAATGATTCTAAGAAAGATTTAAAAAAATAAAATGAAATTTAACGCATGAATCAACTTCGCATCAGCAAAATGTTTTTGCAGATTGGATTTTTATATGTTACATCATGAACGCGACATACTTGATCATGTACTACTACTACTACTACTACTACTACTACTATTGACTTTTTTTTTTAACAAGGGTAACATAATTAGTTAAGAACTAATCTACCTTGAGGCTGTCGTACAAAGGAATTTATTTATTATAGCTGCATCTCTGAAGCCACTGGATATATTGCGTTTGGAAGAAGGAAATAGAGTGGGCATTTCAAATATGAACTGGAATACTATTCCAGAGCAAAGTTCCAGAGTACTGGAAATTTTAAAAAAAAAATAATTTGGTTTGCGAATTTTTTTTTTTACATTTTGGTAGACATAGATGGCAGTTGTGGAGTATTGTCAGGTAGCCTATACTTGACTAATGATTATAAATATTCAGGAGCACTATTATTGGATATCCTGTGCATTAATGTGACCTTTCTCAAATGAATTCAGTCTTTAATAGGTACTATATTTAACTTCCAGCTAAATTTTCCTTGCTTTATTTCTGGATTAATATTAGCCCCAAATGCTCTTTTTTTAAGATGTGCCAGCATTGCTATGTTTTTATCATTTGAATTACCCCATACTGTATTACAGTAGTCTAAATATGGTTGTATGTAACTGTTATACAATAGTTTTCTGTGCCTTTCAGGGAGAAAATATCTTATTCTACTGGGAAGCCATAAACTTTAATTTACTTTCTTCTGATATGTTTGATATGTTCAGTCCATGATAGGTTAATATCTACCAAACCATCAAGAAGTCTATCATGACAGACCATTTGCAAATTTTTATCCTTCCATGTCAGACATAATTCATCACTATCAAGATCTGGCCTGTTGCTTTGTTTAGATAAGTATTTTTTAGTTTTACCAGTATTTACCACCATGCCATAGCATGTACAACAGTCGTCCAGTTTGTTTCGGATGTTCTGTAAAGAAATTTCCAAGTTTATGTTTGTGTTTTAAATGATGTGTCATCAGCATATAGATCTGTATATGATATTGAGTCCCTTAGTAAAAGTGGGTGGTCATTAATAAATAAAATAGATAGTAATGGACCTAGAATTGAGAATTGTGGTACTCCATTATTTATATAAACATGTTGTGTTCTCTCACTTAATATGAAGTAAACCATCTAAATGTGCTTTCACTATATTGATAGATTTTCAGTTTCTTCAAAATTATTTCATGATCTACTTGTCAAAAGCTTTCTTGAAATCTACAAATACAGATCCTATTTCTATATGATATCAAGGAAGTCTCACATGAATTTTTATGTCTAAAACCCGATTGATTAGGGTGTAACAGCAATTGTTTGGTTAAATATGACATGACTGAGTCACAGACATGTTTTTCAATCAAGTTTAACAAGTTTGGTAGTAATGAGATTGGCCAGTAGTTATTTGCATCATCCTTAGAACCAGATTTGTGAATTACAGTTACTTTTGCAGTTTTCCATATTTTGGGTTTTTATAGTTTCTAGGATTTCATTAGTAAACCAGTTAGGTTGGATTTCATTCTTTACTCACTGTAGTTTCAGTGGTGCATGCTTAGAGACTATAGCCATAAATAAGTCAGTCCACACCCTCAGAGTTCCATCTATGTTATCCAAATTTTGGATCATATTCCACGAAACTTTATAAAAGTCATCAAAAAATTGTTCTTCATTAAATATTTAAACAATGTCATCAAAATATTTACTTCTCAGACTGCAGTACCAATTTCTTAACTTGAACTTTCGTTTTCTCGTATTCATATATGAGTCTTTTTGTGTGAAAATTTTACACTAGATTAGTCTGCTAGTAACTATTAATTGTTAATTAAATAGCAGCCTATTTTAACAGTAGTTTCATGTACTTGGGATTAATGGGAGACTTATTGTCTTGTTTTCTTAAACAGGTATAAATTCTGATGGCAGAAAAACCAGAAACCAGACCAGATATTGGTCCTGAAGGATCAGTTATTGATGACATATCAGAAGAACTGATGCGACCCATATTCAAAAATGGCTGCTACTACAATGAATATGACAAGAAGAAATTTTCGTCTCTTTTGAAATTTTTGTTTCGTGAACCTGATAGGAGTGATGTACCAAAAAACAAAGAGGTAAGCATAACATGAGTGACAAAAGACAATCAGGTAAAAGGACACTCGACATTGGACCCATTGAGATATTTTTTTTTCTTTTTCTGGTCCTACTTCTGTAAAAGAGTGCCACATTTTAAGACAGTAAAACTTTGATTTTAACAACTTGGAATGAAAAAGATCCTTACGATACTATTGATAGTAGAAGAAAGATACTTCCATTATAATATGATCAAGGTAGTATAGCCTTTGATTTAATCCTTATAATTAATTTAAGGTCTTTCATTTGTAAAGTTCATTAAGCTGCTGAAAAATGTGCTAAAGGTAGATGTCATAATAGTCTTTAAGTTACTGAAGTGTGCTAAAGGTAGATGTCATAATAGTCTTTGAGTTGCTGAAGTATGCTAATGGTAGATGTCATAATAGTCTTTGAGTTGCTGAAGTGTGCTAAAGGTAGATGTCATAATAGTCTTTAACTTGCTGAAGTGTGCTAATGGTAGATGTCATAATAGTCTTTGAGTTGCTGAAGTGTGCTAAAGGTAGATGTCATAATAGTCTTTAAGTTGCTGAAGTGTGCTAATGGTAGATGTCATAATAGTCTTTAAGTTGCTGAAGTATGCTAAAGGTAGATGTCAGAATAGTCTTTAAGTTGCTGAAGTGTGCTAATGGTAGATGTCAGAATAGTCTTTAATTTGCTGAAGTGTGCTAATGGTAGATGGCAGAAAATGTCTTTATCTTGCTGAAGTGTTCTAATGGTAGATGTCATAATAGTCTTTGAGTTGCTGAAGTGTGCTAACGGTAGATGTCAGAAAATGTCTTTATCTTGCTGAAGTGTGCTAATGGTAGATGTCATAATAGTCTTTGAGTTGCTGAAGTGTGCTAACGGTAGATGTCTTAATAGTAGTCTTTAACTTGTTGAAGTGTGCTAACAGTAGATGTCATAATAGTCTTTAAGTTGCTGAAGTGTGCTAATGGTAGATGTCATAATAGTCTTTAAGTTGCTGAAGTGTGCTAATGGTAGATGTTGTAAAGTTAGTTAACTTGCTGAAGTGTGCTAACAGTAGATGTCATAATAGTCTTTAACTTGCTGAAGTGTGCTAATGGTAAATGTCATAATAGTCTTTAAGTTGCTGAAGTATGCTAACAGTAGATGTCATAATAGTCTTTAAGTTGCTGAAGTATGCTAACAGTAGATGTCATAATAGTCTTTAAGTTGCTGAAGTGTGCTAATGGTAGATGTCATGATAGTCTTTTAGTTACTGAAGTATGCTAACGGTAGATGTCAGAATAGTCTTTAAGTTGCTGAAGTGTGCCAGCAGTAGATGTCATAATAGTGTTTGAGTTGCTGAAGTGTGCTAATGGTAGATGTCATAATAGTCTTTAAGTTGCTGAAGTGTGCTAACAGTAGATGTCATAAAAGTCTTTGAGATGCTGAAGTGTGCTAATAGTAGATGTCATAAAAGTTCTTTGAGATGCTGAAGTGTGCTAACATAGATGTCATAAAAGTTCTTTGAGATGCTGAAGTGTGCTAACATAGATGTCATAAAAGTTCTTTGAGATGCTGAAGTGTGCTAACATAGATGTTGTAAAGGTTTTTAACTTGCTGAAGTGTATAAATGGTAGGTACAATGGATTTTAATTTGCTGATTCAGCATGCTAATAGTATGTGTCATAAAGGTCTTTAACTTGAAGTACTATAATTATAGATATTTAGTTTTCACCTTAATTAAAGAAGGAGCACGGCATGGCATAACATATTTGGATGATGGAAAATTAAATATGTACTTTTTCATTGGAAATTTTGATTTATGGATATTCAATGCAAGTGTATATACATGTATGAGAATTATAATGAACCAATGTGTGTAACTCTCATTATGTCATCCGTAAATGTGCTATGTCCATTAAACATCAATTAATCAATCACATAAACCTACCATTACATTTTCTTTTCCTTTCATTCCAATCCTTGGCATAACATACCTGTTATTTTAACATGTCAGAAATTGTTGCAAATAATACCTTTCAGTGTAAGTAAGATGTTTATAGAGAAAACATATGTACACATTGTAAAGTTAATATTTGTAAGTAGGTTTAATAACATCATATTTTTTAATATCTTATGATTTAAGGTTTTGGATAGAAACTTGCCTATCCTCTCTCCCAATTTTGAGAAGCTTAAGAATCCCCCAGAATCCTCTGTACAAGCAATGTGGATTGGACACGCTTCTGTTTTAGTCCAGTTTGATGGAATCACAGTGTTAACCGATCCCATCTTTAGCAGCCGATGTGCCCCATTTCAGTGGATGGGACCAAAACGCTACAGAGATCCACCATGTACAATAAAGGAGCTGCCTGATGTGGATGTTGTCGTAATCAGCCATGACCATTATGATCATTTAGACCATGGCTCGGTTTTGGAACTGCATTCCAGATTTGGTGATTCTCTACGATGGTATGCCCCATTAGGTATTGGAGGCTGGTTGAAAGGATGTGGAGTGAACAATGTAAAGGAATTATCATGGTGGGACGAAGACAAGTTTATGAAGAAGGACAAGACGTTCATTTTTGCATGCGTTCCTGCGCAGCACTGGTGCAAGAGGACTGCCACTGACACAAACAAAGTAGGTGTGAACTATCTAATTTATGTCAACAACAAATGTGCGTTTGGTAAGAAAATGTATCTGTTACTGTGTAATGTATTTTTAGGCCCCTGTCGGTGAGAACTGGCAAAATATTTTGATCAGTTATGTAAATTTTAAACAAAATCTTCTTTCGTATGGATTCAAAAGATGTTGTTTACATTCAAATTTATTATGCTACAAATCCTGATTATATTTGCAATCAGATATATAACAAAACAAAAATTGCTATCGATGTATTTTTTCATTACACAGTAACTTCAGTAAAGCTTCTGTAAAGCATTTAAATAGTCCATCAAATTAAATAGATATTATTAGGGTAAGCATGCACATAATAATCTATTCTGAATAAGAAATCAGTCACACTGTGTGAGAGCGTGAGTATGTCTTTCTGCGTTGTGAGATTCTATGGCACATTTTGAAATACCACACAGGTTAACTATTTGACCTTACAGTTTGAGATACCACACAGGTAAACTATTCTTCCTCACATTTTGAGATACCACACAGGTAAACTATTCTACCTCACAGTTTGAGATTCCACACGGGTAAATTTCACAAATTCTGTTGATTTTGTTTGTGTTCATTTAGGTGGTGTTCTACAGTTTCATATTTTGCATAGAGTTTGATTTCATAAAGAAGAATTTGATTTGATTTTCTCTCTAGTTCTCGATTAAACAAGACCTTGGATAAATTAGGTAACATTAAAAAAACGTTCTATTCTCTTTCTTTTGGTGAAAGATTGAACGGTATAATTTGGGTTATACTTTGATGGTCACTTTCACTTCCTGGCCTTCAAAGGTAAATTGTAAAACAAATCAAGATGATAACTGTTTATACTTTTTATATATTTTGTAATTCATAACAGAAAAATTTTAAGATCAGGTAATGTGTTTCCTTATTTGAATATTTTTTTAATATGGTGAACTTTAGACTAATACAGGCTGATTTTTTTAACATATGGGAGAAGCCATTTTTGTTAGCTGTGTGCTTTGATCATGTAGTTTTCACAAGTGCAATCTGGAATAAAAAAAAATCTGAATTATACCCTCGGATCAGCCCAGGTTGGCTGTAGTCCTTGGGCAAGGCAATTTATTTCAGTTGCCTCTGCATTAACTGACCTATTTGTGTTAATGTATTGTAAAATATAAAATTAAACCAGTCCATTTTTATCATGTTTCTTCTTTCTTAAACCCTGTGACTACTTTAGTGTAGTGATGGAGTTTGGCTTCACTTACATGAAATGACGACGATTCTTTTCTTGTTTTGATTTTAGTTTTCATCATGTTTGTTGTTGATTGATAAATTTCTTCCTGTTTTTGGTTTAAACAGTATTTGTGGATATTCATTGTTATTTTATGCAGAAACACATGATTACAACAGAAGCTCAAAAAACATCAATTCATTCTCATTGTTTCAAGAATCAGTTGAATTACCTATTTTCCTGGTGTTTCTTTTCAGAGGCTTTGGGGAAGCTGGGCGATAAAGGGCCCCAGACATAGCTTTTTTTTTGCTGGAGACACGGGTTACTGTAAAGGTTTCAGTCAGATTGGCCGCAAATATGGCCCCTTTTCACTCGCTGCAATTCCCATAGGGGCCTACGATCCCAGGTAAGATCAAGCACTTTAATAAAATATAGCATTTCTTGATATATAGTGGACCTTGACCAGGTTCATGAGTTGATCTAATGTATGTACATGTATTTAATAGTGTGTGTGTGTGTGTGTGTGTGTGTGTGTGTTTTCTTCTAGTCAAACTGCAATTCCTGATTTGACATAAATTGGTTCATACTTATTCAGTTGTCTGTCTTGTTTCTCATATACATTAATACATGAACTAGGTATCAAAATACTTATATGGTATATAAATAAAACTTTTGTTTATATGTCTGTGTTTGCAATTGTTATTTCTTTGTCATTAAAATGAGATCCATTAATCTCAAAAGCACTTTTCCAGGTTTTATGATGCCCTCCCCTGTGCTTTGTCAGGTTCGCTTGCTGTATAATATTTCCTTGAGAGAAATAATCTGAATGCGTTAAGTATATATTTGTAGAGATACATTTTACGAGAAGATCCATTAAAAGATGATTCAATGGATTTAGAAAAGAGCTGCAGCACATTTGGTTTGTTTGCTTGATTAGGATTTTTTACGTAGCTTTAACAATTTTTAAGTCATATTGCTGCAGTGAAGCAGTTTATAGTGATGTCTAGCACTGGGACATCATGCCGCAGACATGATGCATGAGTTACATTATCCTGACACCAGGCCTACCAGTCCTAACACTAACCTCTTAATGCTGAGTGCCAAGTGAGGCAGCTGTTAGTACCATTTTTGTTAGTCTTTGGTATGATTCAACCGGGGATTGAACCCACGACCTCCCGCTTCCACGGTGGACGCTCTAACCACTAGGCCATCGGATCAGTTGCAGCACATTTGGAAAGATTGTTTTCTGCATTATATATAAAGAATGAATGGAATGACATTTTTGCAAATACAACATTTTCATATTCTTCTTATATTCATCTTCTCATTATGCCCATATTCCATTTACAAATGTATTCTTCTTATATACCTATTTATCTTGCATACATATTTTGTAGTTATGAAGAAAATTTTATGATTATTTGATTTTTTTTATGTTTGTATATACATGTAGCACTGCCATGTCAGTGTACATTCATCTGTGATAGTGTCTTCAAGGTGTCAAACTAATCTGCCTACACCGATTAATCTTTAAACTGTGTTAAAAGATGAGAGTTAATGTACTCTTGTTAAAAGATGAGAGTTAATGTACTCTTGTTAAAAGATGAGAGTTAATGTACTCTTGTTAAAAGATGAGAGTTAATGTACTCTTGTTAAAAGATGAGAGTTAATGTACTCTTGTTAAAAGATGAAAGATGAGAGTTAATGTACTCTTGCTTTTAGTGTGTATGTGTGAAGAAACAAGGGGTAGTGGTGGTTATTTAAAAGAGTGAAAATTTATTTATGGTTTGAAAAGTGTGGATTTACCTTAGTTGGATCGGCATTGAACGTTCCACTCAAGTACGCTGGGTTACATTAGAGACTTTTGGACTTGGAGGTCAGTAGTCAAGGCCAAAGGAATTTCATTAAAAGATTTCATAACTAATTTTTCAAATTTACAGATGGTTTATGAGTTCTCATCATGTTGAGCCCAAGGATTCAGTGCAGATTCACTTGGATGTCAAAGCCATACAGTCAATTGGGATACACTGGGGAACATTTAAACTCACATACGAGGTATATATATATATATATATATATATATATATATATATATATATATATATATATATATATATATATATATATATGAGGCATACATTATATGGTTAAAAATTTATCTTAAAAATATCTGTTGAATACATTTGCTTGTATGAATTATCGTTATTAATTCTTCATTAATAATATTAACATTAGAGTCACAGGCTGGACATAGCACTGATAATAGCAGAGAGCAGAATTCTTGAAGCCATTGACCAGTGAGTGACATGTAACTACTGTATGTACAAATACCTGATGAGTCTGCATTCATGTGTATTGTTGCAAAATGATCAATTGCATTGGCACATATGGTCAATTCTTTAGTGCTAACTTGATGGAAATAAGAAAAACTATGCAGGCCCTACATAATGGATGTATTGCAAGACTATGCAGGTCATACATAATGGATGTATTGCCAGACTATGCAGGTCCTACATAATGGATGTATTGCCAGACTATGCAGGTCCTACATAATGGATGTATTGCCAGACTATGCAGGTCATACATAATGGATATATTGCCAGACTATGCAGGTCATACATAATGGATGTATTGCCAGACTATGCAGGCCCTACATAATGGATGTATTGCCAGACTATGCAGGTCCTACATAATGGATATATTGCCAGACTATGCAGGTCCTACATAATGGATGTATTGCAGACTATGCAGGTCATACATAATGGATATATTGCCAGACTATGCAGGTCATACATAATGGATGTATTGCCAGACTATGCAGGTCCTACATAATGGATATATTGCCAGACTATGCAGGTCATACATAATGGATGTATTGCCACTATGCAGGCCCTACATAATGGATGTATTGCCAGACTATGCAGGTCATACATAATGGATGTATTGCCAGACTATGCAGGTCATACATAATGGATGTATTGCCAGACTATGCAGGTTGTACATAATGGATGTATTGCCAGACTATGCAGGTCCTACATAATGGATGTATTGCCAGACTATGCAGGCTGTACATAATGGATGTATTGCCAGACTATGCAGGTCATACATAATGGATGAATTGCCAGACTATGCAGGTCATACATAATGGATGTACAATTGTACATGTATTGCCAGAGGAGAAAGTCTTGTTAGTACAGCATTTTATGTTTAATATGTACTGAAAACATGTTTAGATAAGAAATTCTGAAATGATAACAATCAGAACTTGCATATCCAATCATGGCAATTATGAATTGCGCAGATATGCCAACAAGCAAGCTGACAAGCCTTCAGCATGGATTTATTTACGTAACCTTTGCACCCAATGATAGCAGTGGCCAGGTCATTGCTTGGTACAGGTTAATAACATTTATATGATGGGTGTTCGGTGCTGGTGACCCATCAATAGGAAGTTAGTCTCATCATAGTTAATTTTAAAAAGTATTGTAAAAGACTGAAACTTATTAGTGAAGTGTTGGCAATGCAGATTTAGTATGAAGCACTTATAAATAAATTTGTTTACTGGTGATAAACCAGCAACCACATCACTGAGAGATGAAATTTTTATAAACGGTACTGTGTATAATCAGGAGATCTAGACCACTTGTACTTTAGTGTTTCAACATTCCACATAGGAATAAGAGAAATTTAAAATTTAAAGTCAAAAATTAACAGACCAGTAAGCTGCAAGATATTTCAGTGGAACCTGTCTTGAAAGACAACCTCTTTATGCCAAAATGTAAGGGTCTCTCATGATAGGTGGTTGCTTATCACTGGTCAAATACTATGTAATCAATAAATCTGTACATGGTTAACCTGATCTCTTAAGACAGGCGGTCTCTCATAGCAGTGGTCTCTTGAGACAGGTTTTACTGTGCTTCACAAATAACAAGAACAAAACAATGCACCAATCAGACTATGAAGACATTTACAGAACATATAAATGGCACAGCGTAAAGCAAGCTAATTGGTCAAGGGAGATCACTCTTATGTTGTAAGGAGCAGCTAATATAATGGCCGAGAGTATGCTTGTTGTAGTACACTTGAACACCTTACTCACTCAAAATGAGGCTGAGAGACGTTTTAACTCAAAAAAGATGTTACATTTGTGAGCAAACAAAAAGCATCAGAGTGTGCATGACCATGATAATTTAACATTCAAGAAAAGAGAATCAGCTCACATATCGGATTTTTAATATCCAAAACAAATACCTTTCTTCATGTATAATTTGTCAGCTGATGACAGCAACCTGACTATACATTGGTTAAATATTATGCTTTATGAAGAGGTAAAATTCATAATGACAACTAGAAATAGACGTCTTTTAGCAAGAATTTCACCATTGATGGAGTCATGAAACAAGGAAAATAAATAACTAAATGGTCAGTCAGGTTTGTAGATAGCATTCAGTTTAAGAGATAATCTATAGAACATTAAGTAATGCTAAATTTAAGAGATAATCTATAGAACATTAAGTAATGCTAAATTTAAGAGATAATCTATAGAACATTAAGTAATGCTAAATTTAAGAGATAATCTATAGAACATTAAGTAATGCTAAATTTAAGAGATAATCTATAGAACATGAAGTAATGCTAAGTTTAAGAGATAATCTATAGAACATGAAGTAATGCTAAATTTAAGGGATAATCTATAGAACATGAAGTAATGCTAAATTTAAGGGATAATCTATAGAACATGAAGTAATGCTAAATTTAAGAGATAATCTATAGAACATGAAGTAATGCTAAGTTTAAGAGATAATCTATAGAACATGAAGTAATGCTAAGTTTAAGAGATAATCTATAGAACATGAAGTAATGCTAAATTTAAGGGATAATCTATAGAACATGAAGTAATGCTAAATTTAAGGGATAATCTATAGAACATGAAGTAATGCTAAGTTTAAGAGATAATCTATAGAACATGAAGTAATGCTAAGTTTAAGAGATAATCTATAGAACATGAAGTAATGGTAAATTTAAGAGATAATCTATAGAACATGAAGTAATGCTAAATTTAAGAGATAATCTATAGAACATGAAGTAATGCTAAGTTTAAGAGATAATCTATAGAACATGAAGTAATGCTAAATTTAAGAGATAATCTATAGAACATGAAGTAATGCTAAGTTTAAGAGATAATCTATAGAACATGAAGTAATGCTATGTTTAAGAGATAATCTATAGAACATGAAGTAATGCTAAGTTTAAGAGATAATCTATAGAACATGAAGTAATGCTATGTTTAAGAGATAATCTATAGAACATGAAGTAATGCTAAATTTAAGAGATAATCTATAGAACATGAAGTAATGCTAAATTTAAGAGATAATCTATAGAACATGAAGTAATGCTAAATTTAAGAGATAATCTATAGAACATGAAGTAATGCTAAATTTAAGAGATAATCTATAGAACATGAAGTAATGCTAAATTTAAGAGATAATCTATAGAACATGAAGTAATGCTAAATTTAAGAGATAATCTATAGAACATGAAGTAATGCTAAATTTAAGAGATAATCTATAGAACATGAAGTAATGCTAAGTTTAAGAGATAATCTATAGAACATGAAGTAATGCTAAGTTTAAGAGATAATCTATAGAACATGAAGTAATGCTATGTTTAAGAGATAATCTATAGAACATGAAGTAATGCTATGTTTAAGAGATAATCTATAGAACATGAAGTAATGCTATGTTTAAGAGATAATCTATAGAACATGAAGTAATGCTATGTTTAAGAGATAATCTATAGAACATGAAGTAATGCTAAATTTAAGAGATAATCTATAGAACATGAAGTAATGCTAAATTTAAGAGATAATCTATAGAACATGAAGTAATGCTAAATTTAAGAGATAATCTATAGAACATGAAGTAATGCTAAATTTTAGAGATAATCTATAGAACATGAAGTAATGCTAAATTTAAGAGATAATCTATAGAACATGAAGTAATGCTAAATTTAAGAGATAATCTATAGAACATGAAGTAATGCTAAATTTAAGAGGTAATCTATAGAACATGAAGTAATGCTAAATTTAAGAGATAATCTATAGAACATGAAGTAATGCTAAATTTAAGAGATAATCTATAGAACATGAAGTAATGCTAAATTTAAGAGATAATCTATAGAACATGAAGTAATGCTAAATTTAAGAGATAATCTATAGAACATGAAGTAATGCTAAATTTAAGAGATAATCTATAGAACATGAAGTAATGCTAAATTTAAGAGATAATCTATAGAACATGAAGTAATGCTAAATTTAAGAGATAATCTATCGAACATGAAGTAATGCTAAATTAACTATTTATGTTGAGCTAAAAAGATTAAATTCAAGTCTACTAATTGTCTTCATAGTCTGGCTTTTTAAAAACAATTTGTGAGATAATATTGTCAGCACTTGCTAGTCCATTTTTTAAAGTTTTAATTTGTATCGTCTCCCTACACTAGATGGTGAGATATGAAAATATGAATGGTCAATTGATTTTTAATTCAGATTTTCAAACCAATCCTAGTCTTGCTGGTCTAATTATTGAGTCAATAGATATTGACATTTTTCTCATCAGTTTATGTACATGGAATGTAAATAGGCAAATATGAGTTGATGAGTTTCTCAATACGCATGCTACCACTAAAAGTTCCATTTATCACATGTTTTCGACACATTTTAATTTTCTCTAAAATATTCCTGAGAAGGTAGACTTACTTGTAATATGTTGTCAGTGAAAAACCTTTGCATTGATGATTTTTTAAGTTTCAGAGATTTAAAAAAAATATCATTAAACACTTTTGTTTTGGTCTTTGCCAGTGAATACAAGTGTAGCATCTGCTTTCAGTGTACAACAAAAACCTTCATATAGATATTAGTGTGTTTTCTTGATTTTAAATTAGTGTTCTGAACTGTTGATACATGTATCTGCTGATTGTACAGTAGAGAGGCTTTTTTTTATATCATCACAAATAAACACATATTTTTGTTAACACACACACACACACACACACACACACACACACTAATACACTGTGTGTATTATGATTTTACAAAAGTCAGTGCTATATGCAGTCATGCATAGCAGACACTCACTTGGCGATCTAGTAATGAATATTTATATATATGTGTGTGTGTGTGTGTTTGTATTTGCAGCCCTACATGGAACCAAAGTCTCTTTTAATGAGAGAATTAGAACAACGAGGAATGGATAAAGACTCCTTCATCACACTAAACCATGGCGAAGTCAAGACATTCTAAAACACTTACAATACAACATTGGCTCACTGCAACCTGTTGTCATTTGTTTTGGAGTTATTTGTCTTATTACAGAATTTATATTGGGGTGTCTTTGTTCACTGAAAGGTGAATGTCAGCAAACTCTGTAGTTAATGACCACTTTTTTTGTAATTTTGATTCACTAACATGACAAAATCTGGATATGTTTATATATATATTTTTTAAAAAAAATATAATTTCCATTATTTTTATGCAGATTTTGGTCCTGACAGGATTTCATATATTTTGGTTTTCATATCATTCATTTGAAATTTTCAGATAATTATTACAAATCTTATCAAAAGCAAGAGTCGGTAAACAATTGGTATAATTGAAGGGCCATGTTGGTTAGCGGGTTTCTGGGCTTCTGGGGTGTCAGGATCCCACCCTGCCAAAAAGTACACATCCACACAAACATACAATCACAATTCACTTGAAATTTGACAATAATTTTTATTCTTGGGTACATTTATTGGGTATTATGGACACTTTGAGGAAACAGACACATAAGCTTTTGGTTTGGTGTTCTTGTGATGATTAGAGTCTATAATGTTTGAAGTTGGATTTGTCATTTATTTTGAATTGTTATTAAAGTCACCTAAAAGAGTAAAACCTACTAGCTCAATCCTTAACATGTCACCCCAAAAAGAGTAAAACCTACTAGCTCAGTCCTTAACATGTCACCCCAAAAAGAGTAAAACCTACTAGCTCAGTACTTAACATTTTTATATTTTCCAATACTTTCTTCAGTTTCATGGGACAGTGAAAGAAAAACAGCAAGACAAATTCTACAAATTTTATGGTGACATTTGTGATTTGAAGAGAGAGAGAGAGAGAGAGAGAGAGACAGAGACAGAGAGAGAGAGACAGAGAGAGAGAGAGATATGCCTGTTACATGTTCACTAATGTCTAGATGTCATTCATGAACAGGAGAAAATCTCGTGTAGATTTTTTTAAGCATTTCTTCAGTGATCTTAATTTTTCCCAATAATTCCACAATAGGTCATTTTTGTCAGCAGTGATCTTAATGTTTCCCTATAATTCCACGATAGGTCATTTTTGACAGCAGTGATCTTAATGTTTCCCTTTAATTCCACGATAGGTCATTTTTATCATCAGTGATCTTAGTGTTTCCCTATAATTCCACGATAGGTCATTTTTGACAGCAGTGATCTTAATGTTTCCCTTTAATTCCATGATAGGTTATTTTTATCATCAGTGATCTTAATGTTTCCCTATAATTCCATGATAGGTCATTTTTGACAGCAGTGATCTTAATGTTTCCCTATAATTCCATGATAGGTCATTTTTGTCAGCAGTGATCTTATTGTTTCCCTATAATTCCACAATAGGTTTGGTCATTACTGTTCCAATTTATTTCATTAAATCAATTATCTTGGATGTTTACGGGCTAGTAAACTTAGTATTCTTTCCATCCATATCCAGAATTTTGTGTGACCTCCGTTTTTTTGTCCCAGTATATTTAGAAACATTGTAATTCATTGGTTGATAGATTAATATTATTTGATGATTTGTGGACTGTTTTGCTTTTTTACCTTCCAATAGTGGATTTGTTTGGACATGCCAATCATTGTCATCAATAGTGTGTTTCATTGATCTTGTATTACCAGTGTTTTATATACATTATCATTATAGTGTATCTGTATAGTGTATCTGTATAGTGTAGTGTATCTGTATAGTGTATCTGTATAGTGTAGTGTATCTGTATAGTGTATCTGTATAGTGTAGTGTATCTGTATAGTGTATCTGTATAGTGTATCTGTATAGTGTCTAGCTGTATAGTGTATCTGTATAGTGTATCTGTATAGTGTAGTGTATCTGTATAGTGTATCTGTATAGTGTAGTGTATCTGTATAGTGTATCTGTATAGTGTAGTGTATCTGTATAGTGTATCTGTATAGTGTATCTGTATAGTGTCTAGCTGTATAGTGTATCTGTATAGTGTATCTGTATAGTGTATCTGTATAGTGTCTAGCTGGTATCATGCCACTCATTACTGTCAATACTGTATTGAAAGGTTGTGAATTGCTGGTTTATGATTGTGGGAGGTCCAACACCATTCATTACTAGTAATAAATAATATTGGATTATAATATTGGTTAATGACATTTCATTACATCTTGTGCAACATATTCAATTGACTTAGTGAATTGGAGCAGCAGAGAGGGTGAACAGACTTTTTGCCGAAAAGGATCGACATCAGAAAAAACTTTTTGTCGAAAAGGATCGACATCAGAAAAAAGGATTGACAAAGCGTCGACACCAGACCAACTTGCTAGCAATTCATAAAAAAAAGACGCCATTTAGTTGACGTTCACCTCCTCGGCTGCTAATGCGCTAACAATTTTTTTACGATGAAAGTCTTTAAGACGAAAATCCTTTCAGGACTGTACAAACAAACTAATTTGTAAAACCTCACCTCGTAAATCAATCAGATTATTAGATTGGTCAGTGAGTTTGAAATTAATTCTCGTTAACAAATTATTATGACATCGCATATAGACTAGATTAGTTGGGTCTTCAATAATTAGAAATCCTGGAGGAGCCGTTGGTGCAAATGAATATAAAATATATCCTTGCTGAGCTTGATTTGATTGTTCGAGATTTATTTGATAATTTCCTTCGATAACGTCACATACTAAATTGAGTGCAATCACCGTTGAAATATTCACATTGTTCGGAGCAATATGTCTACCGCCGCCTTCTGGATCATTATTATATTTCAGAATATTTGCTGTAGGATTCTTCAATTTTTTCCAATTATCGTGGATTCTTTTGAACCCAATATCAATAACATCGTTAAGTTCTTTCTTTAGTTTATCCGGGTTATACCCAGGGATTTTAGATGTTTGAATATCCTCTTTTGGGATATTGAATTCTACCGCAAACAATTCTTTATAAATTTCACTCATTAATACTTGTTGAATAATTTGCGTATGAAATGTTTCCATATCGTTGATGATTTTGTTACCTGTTTGTACTACACTAATAAACTCGTTTTTGGTGAGAGAGCCGGATTTGATGGATATTAACAATAATGAAAAATCATTATTCATCGCTGTTAAGTTTTCTTTGATTAGGTGGGTGTAAAATATCATATTATTTTTATTGTCGTATCCTATAAATTTGGGAGAAAAATCTTGATAACTTTTTATTGGATTATCAGGTTTCATCTTGTCTGTGACATAATCGGATTTTACAGATTCTGGTATATCAACAGTTTCTCGTTGAGGTGGTAGTTCAGGCCATCCTAACACTGATCTTATAGAACTTTGATAAATATCTACAACATACCCAGGGGAATTAATCTCGATCGCAGATGATAACGTCGGCTCGTGAACCGTTATAGCGATTTTCGATTCTTTTCCGGTGAGAGATTTTATTCTGCGTTGAAATTCAGCATTGATCTGTTCGATTTGATATGACCCAGTTGGTAACGAGACAACCTGCCAATCTGGAGTTCCGTCTTCACGATTTTTCCACGCGAATACCAAGGAATTATTTGGTTGTTGACCACCAAATGCTACCGATCTAATATTAGGCCAGCTATGATATACTCGTAGTTTTGCTAATGCGATCTCGCTCACGGGAACGGGGATTGGAAAATTCACACTAAATTCGGGACGTGTTGAGGTTACTGATATCGTGCTTGTTTTCGCCGGTGTTGTATTTGTTACTATTTGTTGAAGTAGTTCTTGCGACGACATTATTATTATTATTATTCTGCTCTAATTTCAGCATTGTTGATTTATACAATTGAGCCATCGTTGAAAATTCGCTATCTGATATTGTTGTGTCATCCAACGACGATGATATCAACGAGGATAATTGCGAGTAACCGGCAGATGCAATATGATATTTAATTAAATAATCATGTAGTTTACTCTGGCTACACGATGATAATTTTTTTGTGATCCCGGTTAATATACCCGCAATTGTAGCTATGGAAGAAATAACAATTGGAACTACAACCGGAGCAATCATAGTAACCGAAGATAGTATTATTCCAGCAGCAGTGATTACTCCCGACACTGAGTATACGGTGACATCAACTGCGGTTATTCTTCGTTGGTATTTTTTTATTTTTATTTGATACTCCTCACAGAGAGAACTGAGTTTAGTTTGAAATTCTCTGACTTGATCATAGCGATACTGATTCGATGATGGAGTCATTTTATTTTAAAAGCGCTAGCATTTTCAATTACAAATTACTTTGTAATTTTGAATCGTGAAAGAATTTTTAAATCAATTTAATTGTTTACTTAAATCCACTACGAATTCTACGTACCACGTTACTGAAACCCTGGCTAGATTTTTATCTGTAGTCGTTATCGTGAATTGTTCAGTTGTATCCTTGTCGATTATCGTTGATATTGTATTATTGACTCCAGATGAACTACTTGATGATATATCAAACTGATTCGGTGATACTATTGTTAATCGATAAATACCCTTGACTGCTGCGGTTATGTTTAAAATGTTGTTTTTGGAAGTCCACATAAATGATCCGTGTTGAATCGTGTGTACTACGTTGTTGACGATAGATTTATCATGAGGAATTTTTACTTTTTCAACAACGCTTATCATCCTCGTTGCATCATCCTTTATTGCGCTGTTGAATGTTTTAAGTTCATCGATGGATTTTTTAATATCAGGAAGGGTTATTTCAATTTTATCAAATGGGCTCCCAATAAACTTATCCATGAGGTTTTTACGAAACGTCATAAATAGTTTCGTGTGTTTTTCATATTCAGATTGAAGAGTTGCTAGTTCTAACATAGAATCTTTTATTACGGTGAGTTTTGGTGTGGTTACTGGTGGATTTCCAAAAAATTCTAGTATGGGTTTGTTAATTTGGTTAATTGTATTTCTTTGTGTTTCACTAAACTGGTCAAATACAATTATATGATCATCATACTTATCATTAAGCGATTTTAATGAATTCACTGTGTTATCATATGTTGCTAATTTATCCGTAACCGTTGAAACAAGTACACCTGGTTTGAGTTTACCCCCATCAGAAAATAACGCGATAGTATCCTCTGCTGCGTCTCGTCGTTTAACCAAAATATCATTAAGAGAGATATTACTACTTTTCAACTTACCCTGACGATCTTGAAATACAACTATTTCACCAGGATCAATATTTGCTAGGTTTAATATTTCAGCTATTTCATCTTCGATTAGTTTTTTAATATCCTTGTTATCAACAGTTTCAACTCCACTATCAGGTTTCTTCAGCGATGATAAAGGTCGTCCCCAAATATCAATCATTATTATAGAAATCTTTTTATCATTTAAATCCTATGGATTTCTAATCCGAGAAACGCTAGCGTTTCTACCGCTAGTATACTCATTTACCACTACATGAGGTGGTTTTAAAGATTCTTTCGAAATAGCATTAAGGACATTTAATACTTCTCGACCGCATATTGGTGGGTCATTCAACGTTTGTGTTGGTAGTGTAGAATAAAAAATTGGAAATCTTTTAAATTTCTTAATATAACGCATAAATTCTTTTGGCGGCGCTAATCCATATGAGTCAAAATAAATAATCCCACGTGGATCAATCGCGTAAGCAACCCAGTGAGTTCCAGGTCCATCGCTGTTATCTAGATTAATAATACCAGTTTCAACATCATTTGGTTGTGTCGGTAACTGATCTCTCATAAAAACACCTCTGAAGTTTTTTATCGCTAGTTTTTTAGCGGCATCAATTAAATCGAAATTGGACATAGGAACCATCGGTTCCTTAACCACAGATTTGGAAATCGAAGATTTCGGAACTATATCGTTCCTGGAATTCGAAGACCCTTTCCGCTGTACCATGAATACGGGGTTCCTGGTAGTCTTAGACCCTTTCCTTTTTTTTTACCAGATCCATTCGTGGATCTGCGGACGGATCCGCCTGTTGCTTTCTTTAGTGCCATTCCTGCCGCGGTACCAACGGCTCCTAACGCTGCTGCCTTCGCTACCGCTGGGGCTGCTGCGGCAATCAACCCTGGAATCAACCCTAACAACGGGAATATACCACCAGTCTTTTCCATGTTTTTAATCGCGCTTGCAGAAAGAGTAATCTGAACTCCTTTTTTTTCTTTCAGTGCTTTATTAAAATGATTAGTTTGAGTTTTCGTCAGCGATAGCTTATTTACCCCGCCATTCATTTGATTAGGTTTCAGCGTTATTGTGGTCCCACATTGCTTAGCTGATTTGGATTGTAATTTTTTTATTTGACCAGGTGTCAACGTAACATTGATATTACTATACGACATTATACAAAATAGATTGATTCTAAATCGCAAGCGATTCAATGGCGAAATTACACAGCAATTTCCAATCCAAAGGATTTTCAATCAAATATTTTCCACTGGTGCATCTACCAGTCTCATTCGTCCACCAACACCTTCGAGTATCATTGATTTATCACTAAGAATAACAGCAACCGCTCTATAATTAGCAATACCACCAGGACGGGTTACACGAGCTCGGAAGTGTATATCAACGACGGACTGTCTCATCAAGTCAAGATGTTCCAACGAAAAGTAATAAATCGGATACAGACTTTTAAAATCCAACTGTGATATTTGTAGACCAGTATCGACATTTTGATCGCGTCCCATATACGACAGCAACCGATGATAAACTCGTGCAATATGATTATTTCCATAATCAAGTTGTATATCCTCTGATGGTTCTTGCTGTCCGTTTATTCTCAGCGAGACTTCACTACACCCAATTTGATCAAATATCATGTGGGAACGTTCTTGATTGTTTAATCGCGCAGTATTCTGTAGCGCAATAAAAATATGCCGTGGAGCTGTAATACCCTGTTTTGATGCTAGATGCCATGTAAGTGTACCATCAATATTAGAATCCATGGTATCTGTGGACGTTGACAACCAACTTAATAATCTCTTTCCCCCTTGATCCATAAATGATAGTAACCGTGGTTCTATTGACAACGATGGAGTCAACACTGGCATCCACAGTGATAGTTTTGATAAAATGACTTTACCAGCGGCAACGCCAGCAGCGCGCCAGATTGCATAATTATCAGTACCTCTTCGTACTAGTGCTATAGTATGCTTTACTCCATAGATAACGTTTCTGACGTTTCTACAAAATCCAAATATGTGATGGAGCGGAATCGCATATGAAAACCGTCGACGCTCTCCTTGCAACGTTGCTACTCTTGTTGCAAACCCTAAATTGAAATTATTATTAACACTTCCGAGAATATCAAAGGCACCAGCTGGTATATCTCTATGTTCAGGGGTATCAGGTTGTGCATCTGCAGTAGCTACTGGAGTATGTATTTTAATATGCTGAATGTGATCAGCGTTATCAGTAATATCCTTCGTGAACATCATAGACGGACCCGCTGATCTAGTATAGTCATCAGAGTATCTCGCTAACCCGATTATTCCCGTAGCAACATCAACCTCGCGTTCAATAGATTCGATTTCTTTTCCATCAATGAGATATCTAGCACTTTCAAATAATGCCATGATGCCATTGTTAACAAAACCAACTCGGACAGTTGGGTTATCTGCATATGGTGTATTAGCTACAACATCTGTTACAAGTTCACCTTCGACTTCAATAAAGGCTTCAGCGGGTAAAAAGTATTTACTAGTATCATGAACTTGAAGTTCAATTCTCCCGCGAAGATTAGGTTGCACTGCGTGATAAGCAAAAAATTGATAATCACGTACAGATTCATCTTTAAGTACTGGGGCTTCCATGTCAAATGCAACATCAGGGTTCTGTTTGAACATTTTTTATTATATACCCGTTGGTCTAAATCAAAAATTACAAAGTAATTTAAAAAATTCTGAAAGTAATTAAAAAAATTCTGAAGGAATTTTGAATTGAAAACCCAAGGAATTCATTTAGAGAAAATCGATTTTCATGAAATTATGTCGACGGATTAGCCAAAAAACAATACAAAATCAATAAAAAAAAACATCGAAAATTCGATGAAACAACATATTTTTAGCCTCACAGGATAAAAAATCTGATCAAAATCGATTTTCTCTAAATGAATTCCTTGGGTTTTCATCCTCGATTTTCATGAAATTTTGTCGATGAATTGCATAAAAACACTAGAAAAATGAGTAAAAACACTAGAAAAATGAGTAAAAAAAGTAAAAAATCTAACAAAATTAGCAAATTATAAATATTTTATAATATAAAAATAATTTTTATAAACTAATTATTTAGTTGGGTGTATTTTAATAATGATGATGAAAATATCTGATAATGAAGATAACGTAAGTAGAATCACAAGTGATTCTGATACAAGTGATTCTGACACAAATATTTCTAATGCTAGCATTTCTACAATAACCATAACAACTGAGCATCCTATTCAAATAAATAGAATCACAAGTGATTCTGACACAAATATTTCTAATGCTAGCATTTCTACAATAACTATCATAATTGGAAATCCTGTTCAAATAAATATTTCTAACGTTTCCGGCGAAATTTCTTAAAGCCACTTCCCGGAAACCCACTTCCGGCTATCATATTTGCTGTTATGTTATCCTGAATCGATGATTGCATCATCGATTGTAGTTTTTTATCCACGGCGTTATTTATTATTTTACTAACCTGTGTAGGCATTACTGCAGTAGATGGTAGTGAAGTCATTTTAGAAATGCTAGCATTTCCAGGTTTTGAAAAATTTCTACGAAAATCACTTCGTGATTTCACTAACGCTGTTAGTTTATCCCGAGCGGCTGAAAATGCCTTACTAGCAAGATCACCAACAGTGTTAATACCCTTATCTCGGATAACATCAATTGCTTTCATCGATAATTGTTTTACTAGCGGAGCCACTTTTGGAGCCATTCTTGAAAATAATCCCATTATAGTATTACCGAGACCATCTCCATAGTATACTCGGTATTTTGGCAATCGTGAGTTTACCACGTAGACACTAGTTGGTTTATCATGGTTGTAGTGTATGATCATTCTCTATATAGAAATGCTAGCATTTCCAATTATCTAATCGCTATGATAACCGTAAAAATCCGCAGGATTTTCGGCTAACTCCTCAATGAAATCTCTATATGTTGCAATATCCATGATACCACCTTGAAATAACCTCCTACAGATATCAGCTGCTTCATTGATTATTTCCAGTGAGTTATTCCCGGCTCGTTTTCCACCTACAAGTACTTCTAATCGTGCTATATCACCGAGAATATTGCCAGGGCAAGAAATACTTGTATTTCCACTCGAAGAGTTTCCAACTAAACCACTGCCTGTTTTTTTAGTTGTACCAGTTGCACCTTGTGTTTTTATTTCTGAACCGGGTTTTGATTGTTTTGGTAATCTAAGAAATTTAGGGTCTGATTTAGCTTTTTTTACTCCTTCCTTAATTCCATTCTGAAAGTATATATACGACTGTTCTTCCTTCCTCTTCTCACTAAGATTCCTAATATTCTTCTTCGTTTTATACAACCAATCATACCATTCATCTTTTGGTATTTTACTATCCTTATACTCGTCTTTGACAATTTCATCTCTTATATTATAACTCTTGACAGCAAACTCACCAAAGGCGGTATAATTGCTGGGTTTTTCAAATTGAAATTCTTGTATATGTGATACAATCTCAGGTTTGAATTTGTCTATAAAGGAAACACGACTCTTCGTGGAAACTGCGCCTTCTTGTTCTTCTTCTTCTTCTTCTTCTTGTTCTTGCTGTCGTTGTAGTTCTTCTCGTTCTTGCTGTCGTTGTAGTTCTTCTCGTTCTTCTTGTTCTTGCTGTCGTTGTAGTTCCATCTCCCCTGCGATTTCACCTGGAAGTATTTGTACAGCTTGTTTCGTTTGTTTAGTTCGTTTTGCTATTTTCTCCAACACAGGGAGAAGAGGCTTCTCTGTTCTAGGACCTTCTTTAGGGACATCTCCGTATATCGCCCGTTCAGTTGCTGTTTTCACACCCTCAGTTGCACTAACAATAGGTTTGAAGAGTTGTTCTGTATCCTCTGTAAAATCAGTCTGAAGTAATTGCCGCTGTTGAAGTTTTTCACGTATACGATCACGAAGGGGTAATATTTTCTGGATAGCTTCAAGTCTTTCTTTAGTGTTCCGTGTAGTTAATGATTGTCCTATCATTATTAAAAGAGTATTACTAATTGTCAAATAAAAATCCTTTGGATTTTCAAATGCAAAGCATTTTAGAAATGCAAATCATTTCGAAAGAAATAACTAACCTAAAAATGCAAATCATTTTAATACTTCCTTGTTATTGTACTGAGTCACATATAATTTTACTTCCTCATACCGTACTGGTTATACAAACAAAGGAGGCTCTCTACGCGTGGGGTTCATCACCTTCAGAGTTTTCCATTAACATTTTTAATTGTCTCACTTTACAATTAATAAGTCTCTTTTGTTCATATTCTAATCCTAATTGCTTTCGAACACGTTCAACGATGCTACATAATGGTACGAATATATTAACATCTTCAGTATTGACTAAGCTCTCACGTATAAACTTTTGGATATTCTTAATTAAAAAATATTTCTTAGATAGGACGTATTTTCCGGTTTGTTCTGCAAATTGTATATCCTCGAAATCAGTCATAATTTGATCACAATCTAACCCTGAACATAATTTTACATTTTCATCCTTAAGTTTATTGATTTCAATAATAATCAATTTGAGATTTTCAATATTCATATATATATATAAATATATTTGTTTAAATGCAAAGTATTTCAAATACAAAGTATTTTAAAATGAATTCTGGATACACTAAGGTGTTGATCATCTTAGTATACCCAGAAGCTTAATGCGATTATAGGTGATTATGATTACACTTATGATTACACTTACAACCCCGTGATCTAGTGTGGTAGGCGGTTGTATATACACATAGGACGGTACAACAATAGATTATAGGTGATTATGATATTTACAATGACAATGAATGACGACGGCACTTACAACCCCGTGATCTAGTGTGGTAGGCGGTTGTATATACACATAGGACGGTACAATGCCATATATCTCCGCGCTCGAGTGTTGCGGCAAATTTTAGGCATAACAAAGGATGGATTATAATTCAATGGAACGATGATGGTAATGATGTGGGCGTGGTAAACCAAACCAACATGGCAACCCATGAATTCGATTTCATGGTTGCATGAGTTGGAAAAAACACCAACCCACGCTACCGAGAATGCGATAGCATGAGTTACAATGTTGGTTTGGCTGAGGGGGATCCGCCCCTCCTCCCCAATTAATATAAAAACATCTTCCGTTTCGCCATCAAATAATGTATCTGCTATGGGGACCGAACACGTAGTTGATATAGATCTATGTTTACAAGACAAACACTATACCATTACACCACGGATTAGTCATAC
The DNA here is from genome assembly GCA_029339505.1 of Unio delphinus. Taxonomy (NCBI): domain Eukaryota; kingdom Metazoa; phylum Mollusca; class Bivalvia; order Unionida; family Unionidae; genus Unio; species Unio delphinus. The sequence continues at coordinate 11,161,512 of JAQISU010001236.1, forward strand.
AAAATAGAGATTTTTTAGTATATATATCCTTATCAATTAGATCATTGTAATACAAGGAATTTTAACCACGCCCACCTACTTCAATGAATAGGAAACACTCGCGTTCCGGCTGAGCGAACATAGGTAAATTTCAATGTTTAAGATCCGTAACTCTGTCATTGGTGGAAATCCTACGGATTTCACACGCGTTATACCTAACGGAGTTATCTCCCGTATTATACGTAAGATTTCAGATTATACAGTTACGTAAGTAAATTGAATTTTATTATTAAAGCGTTTTGAAAAAGCGGTTTTAGTTTTATTCTCTGCCACTTTTTGTACCGAGTGTGGGCAAATATCGAAATACTTACCAGCTGAAGTAATAGACGGAAATATTTTTTCCTTGTTGTCAGTGATCGCTTTTACTGGTCTAGCATTTTTCGAGTATTTCCCAGTTCTTCCTCGTTTTGTGTTTTCACATTGAGAAATAGCTTGAAGGTTGTTCAATTTGTTATTCTTAGTATCGGAATCAATATGATCAATAACAAGGTCATCATTGATCAATCCGTTAAATACTTCATAGACGAAACGATGATTGAGATATTTCTTATTCCCCCCAAACCTCAAATATCCCATACCATTATCACACCCAACAGATTTCTTATTTTTATTGTGTCTAACAACACCATCACGAGAAGCTTCGTAATTTTTAATAACAGGATGTCTTTGAAATTCTTGGCTCATTTATATATAATATATCTATTTGTCTAATTCGTTAATTGGCTGAATTATAACATTAACAAATCTTTTTATATAGTCATCCGTAGTTTTTATGATTTTGCTATTGACGTCGTCAGGATTTTTGATTCTTCGCTTGTCATAATAACGTTTTAACTCTCTATAACGCTTACCCCCGCAATTAATGCATAACTGCGACTTGCCTCTTACACCTACCCCACAATGCAAGCATGGTAGAGGTCCCTCCGAACCGTTTCTCACACTCTGCATATGATACCCACAGAATTCATTTCTACATGATTTGTTACACGGAGTCTTTGATCCAATCATAAGCCATTTGCAATGATTCATTATATAAAAATTTTCTTATTTAAATACTTGTTTTAATTATAATATGAAGGAGTTCAAGAGATTATCGAAAATTAAGCCTTGGAAAAATGCTAGATTTAATCTCGATAGAATCTCTGATATACCTAAAAGTCTAGTAGATGATAAACCACTATTGAGTAAAATCAGCGACTGTTTTAATGAGTTTAAGCGTGATGGAGCATCTCATACGTGGTCGACATTTCGAATTATTGATGAAGATGTCAATATACCCATAATTGATGCTACTATGAATGATATAAGAGCAGCTGTGATACTTTCACACCTTGGCCAGAAATCCAAAGGATTTCTACGGAGGTATTTTTTTAGAATAAAATTCATTATCGAAGAGGAAGGTGAATGGATTATCAGAGATAAATTTGACCCAATCCTTAAGGATAAAAAAACTGTTATTGTGAGTAGAGATTCCAAACCAGGAATTCTAACTGGAATTGACAAACCATACTATGAGAAATCTTACCCTGTAACAGCAGTTGTGTATGGGTTATATCCAATAAATAATAATCCTAATATTACAAAACTAGCTCCGATGTTTTCATCATCAGTGGCTTTGCCACTTAATTGTGTAGCAACACGGTTAATAGAACACTTTACAAATGCATCCCGGGGGAACAAATTAACTGATCTACGAAGAAAAAAAATAACCGAATGGGAACTAACAGTGAAACAACGCGGGGCAACGATTTCCGATATAGCTAAATTAGAAGCATTATTAAAATTTCCAATATCGGTAGCGACAATAACCGGAGAAGTATTATACGAACCGAAATATCAATCGCGAGGAGCTCCAATTGAAATTATTGATCATAACAAACACGCGTGGACACCCGCGGTAAATATATTTCCACGAGAAAGAACTGTTCGATATATCCCTAAAGAATTTTCTAGGGATGGTTTCTATGAAGAGAAATTATTTGATGCTATTCACACATTAACCAAAGACGACCCTGTGTCAATGTGGTTACTCAGGAGTAATGAGGATCCGGAAATAGGATTTGATCAGTTTGTAAAACCAAATGGTGAATTATATCGAACTGAAGAATTAGATACTAAAATGAGAAAAATCGCTAATGAATTTTCACCTGAAAATTCTAAAGAATTTTCTAATGAAAAACTACTTACGGATAGCTTCACAATTCCATCAGTGGTAGCTCACTTTGCAAGAGAAAAAAACTCATGGCGTCCAACACGAAGTGATTTTCTGGAGGATGTGAAGTTGAGTTGCGTCGAATTGGGTCATGGAGGATTGTGGAATACGAAATACTCACGTGATGGTATGATTTCAATTGATATATCCGCGTGTTATCCTGGAAGTTTTCTCGGATATGGAGAATGCTCTGAATATTTTAAACGATTTGGACATCCCACACATGAAATGACTCGTGTTGCGATTAATGGTCCATTGCCTGGAACTGCTAGCAGTTCTAATTTTGATTTAACCGGGTTCGCTCGTGTGATATCATTCGAATTAGCTACAGGGTTACATCCGTGTAGTTATCTTTGGCTTGGTAGACATATGTATGAAAAAGCGTGGATGCCAATTGTGCTATTGCGATATATGATCGATTGTGGTATGTTAACATCATTAATTGTCAGTGAAGCGATTATTTGTTATAACGCTCAGAAAGATGTTTGGTTACCAAAACCCGATCTAGAAAAAATAATTAACGAACAACGAAAACAATTTCTAGATGGAAATTCGAAGAATTTCAGCGAGGAACAAATCATAGATTGGTCTAAGAGGTTATTCGAAGGTAGGAATAGAGAGGCTAAAGAACTCGGACGAAGAATAATCGGTAAATTCACTCAAGGTGGAAGATTTGACAATGCAAAATATTCTTCGAGATTGATCTTAGACAATGAAGAATACGATTTTATCATAACCGATTTAATAAAAAAAGGAAAATTTGTAACCCGTAGGGATGCTTTTCGATCCAATGGTGAGAAATTAGGTACGGTTGTTACCTACTGTGATGGATATAGTTGTCAGTACACACATTTGAGAAGTTCTATGCTAGCCTATTCTTGTATTAATCTATTCTCGATGATAAACAGATTTCCCGATACCGCGGTTAGAGTAGCTACTGATTCGATGTATATCCATGAGAAATACAAATCAGATGTAGCTAAATTCACAGATCCTAAGGAAGCGTGGGGAAATTGGAGGTTTAAAAAAGAAACACTACATGAGTATTGTAAATCCGCAGACGTTGCTATGGATGATAAATACTTGAAAAGTAACCATAATATCTCAGAGATTCAATCAGAATTTTCTACTGCACCGCCTGTATCCGATCCGATTTGTAGATACAAGACAGTTTATTTAAACGGCTGTGGTGGATCAGGAAAGACAACTCGTGCAATCGAATTATTTCGTCGTGGTGGAAATACTTGTATTTCTACTAACATGATTGTGCTAACACCAACTCACAGACTCGCCAGAGAGATGATAGCGCGGGGAGTAAAAGCCTGTACTTATCACAGCTTCTTTCGATGGAAAGGCGATACATGGACTCCTGATCGAATGGGTGATAAATTTATTCCTGAAATAATAATCTGGGATGAAATATGCACGGTATCGTTAACAGTATTACAGATATTTCTTGAATGGTTGTTATTGAAAAATACAAAAGTCGTCATGTGCGGGGATCACGGCCAACCGCAGCCATTTGTTGGTGGATCTCCACATGAATGGTTAAAAGGATTTGTAGATTATTATGAAGAGATTAATACCGACCATAGATCACTTGATGAACAATTACGCGAGTTCAAAGCACTGATTAGATTACAACCGGATAAAATCCAATGCGAAATAGCGCGTGAAATAATTTCAGAAACTCCCATGAATGATTTTTGGGAAATGTGGAAGCCAAATGATTTAATAATCGCGAGTAGAAAAATAGTCAGAGACGCACTTCAGATGAAGTTGTTTGCGCTACATAAAGAAAAATTTGCAACGCTTCCAGTACCACTCTGTTATAGACCTAAGGATACACGAAAGCAGAATATCGACGTTGACATTCCTGGACAACAACAAAAGCAGAATTTAGTATTAAATGATATTGTGTTGGTTGATATCAGCGTCGTTAAAGATGCATTAGGTGCTGATAAATCCCCATGGACGTTAGGTTATGCAGCAACAATACACTCTTCACAGGGATTGACTATATCCGATACAACTCTTTGGATAGTAGATAATCATATTGAGTGGTCAAATTTAGTTTATCTCGCAGTATCCAGAGTACGGCGAATAAACCAACTTCGAAGAATTGTGGTTAATGATAATGACAATACAATAAGTAATATACACACCGATGATAATATAATCAGAAAAAAACTCTCTGGTTATAAACAACAGGATAAAAAAAATAAACGAGAATTTGACATTGATGCTGAATTAATTAAGACACTAAAGCAACAACAGAACAATCACTGCGCGAGTTGTAATTGTATAATGAGTTGGAATTGGTCGGATAAAGATCCTCGCCAATTCACCGTAGATAGAAAAGATAACAATCTCGGTCATGTCAGAAACAATGTGAGGTTGACTTGTCTTGAGTGTAATAGACGCCGGGGTGACAGCACCCTGGGTGCTAATTAAGACCACGCGGTGGTAATTGAGTATCCTCGGGAATCACTTGTAATTGTTCGCGTGTAAAACCCCGCTGAGGAGCAGTTGAATCCAGTCTATAGATTGGAGGTCTACCCGTAGATCGTGTTATGCCGGATATATTATGCGTAGTGACACTCCAAATAGGATCAGTAGCTCTTTTTTTACCACCCTCAAGCTCTCCTGGTTCATATAAGTACCTTACAATGACATTACTACCAAGAATTGGTTCTTTTTGTGAAATTCCTTGGATTTCCATTTTGATAGACGCCTTCTTAATAGCGTTGACAGGTTTCATATTAATTGTTCTAGTAATCTCATTATTGATTGCGGTAATCACAGCTGGTAATCTCTTGACCCATTCACGGGATCGTTTATCCTGGATGAATTCTTTTGCGTATTGATATCCGAATAACCGCTCAGCAAGGGTTTTATTAAACCGTTCAACAATTGCCTGATCGCGATGTAGCGCAGTGTGTCCTCGTCTGATGGCGACATTATGATGATTCATCGTAGATGTAACAACACCTTGAAATTCCTTGCCAGGATCAACTTGTAACAGATTTGGCCAGCGCAGAGGACCTCGTCGATAAATTTTTTCAAATGCAGAAGCTACTTCAGTAGATGATTTTGTTTTTAACGGTTCTGCTTCTTTGTATCGACTTGCAATATCAACTAACGTTAACGCGTATTTGTAACCGTTGTCATGCGGCAGAAATAGTATATCAGCTTGATGAACTTCATTAGGTGTTGTAACATCAAAATGCGAATAGTTAATTTGTTTAGGCGCTGGTAGATAAATTTGCCATATTGCCTGTTTAGATAACCAGTTTGCCGCTGTAGTTTTTTTCACCTTTGATGCACTAGCTAGTTTATTGATTGCTGCGTAACCTCTCCAGTATCCTCTCGGAGAATAATAAATAGATTCCATATTAAAATGCTAGCATTTTCAATTACCAGCACCTAACATCAATTTACCCTTCATAGCAGATTTTACCAACCAAGAAGCCAACTTTTCTTTGAAGGATTTATCAGGAATAGCATTTAACGCATGAATTAATTTTACATCTGCGAGATGTCTGTGTTGAAGATTGCTGCTTTTATAAGCGACATCATGAGCATAACACGCCTTATCAATAGCGTTTATTGGATACTCGCCGGGTCGGGGTAAATTTTGATCATCAAGTCTGATATCTAATCGTGTTCCCGGTCCACAGTAGCTATATCCTGGAAGGTGCTTTTCTCCTGGATACTTTGCCCACGGTGTTCCTGGGAGTTTTGTCAATTTGGCTGCAATATCACCTCCTCGTTTTTTTTTAAAGGTTTCGTGGAAGTAAATCTAAATTTTTTCGTACTACATTGTACGCATTTACCAGAAAGCGCTGATCGATTATTTTTCGTTGTAATCGTCGTCAAGTCATTTGTGCCAGTACGCGTCCTACACTTCACACAATATAGATCCATAATTTATATATAACAGTTATGAATGTAATTGATTATTCAGCTACTCGACGACGGGAACCTATTAGACACCATGCAATGTTACCAAATTCTATTCGCGCGATTATCATCGGACCATCTGGAAGTGGTAAAACACAATTGCTACTTAATTTGATAACGAGATGGATGAAGTGGGATAAATTGTACATGATTGCTCCGAGTGTAGACGATCAACGATGTTATGAAGTATTAAAGGATTTTAATGATGCCGCGCAAGAAATTAACGGCGATGGTGTTATTGAGTTTATAACCGATATCGAAGAGGCACCTAGTATTGATGATATTGATGGAAGTATTAACAATTTAGTCGTATATGATGATATTATGTTAGATAATCAAAAGAATCCTGCTAGAATATTTTCCAGAGGCAGACATAAAAACACCGATGTGATATATATCACTCAACGTTACACTCAAATACCAAAAGTGATCAGAGATAACTGCAATATGCTGTGTGTATTTAACGGAGTTGATACTCATACTCTTAGAAATATTTGGCAAACTTGGTGCGGTGGTGATATGGATCATAATCGATTTAGAAATTTCTTTAGCCACGCTCAGACAATCCCCCACGGATTTGTGACGATAAATTTATCAGACCCTCGGACAAGATATCGTGTCGGACTTGATCAAATATTTAGTTAGCGCATTAGCAGCCGAGGAGGTGAACGTCAACTAAATGGCGTCTTTTTTTTATGAATTGCTAGCAAGTTGGTCTGGTGTCGACGCTTTGTCGATCCTTTTTTCTGATGTCGATCCTTTTCGACAAAAAGTTTTTTCTGATGTCGATCCTTTTCGGCAAAAAGTCTGTTCACCCTCTCTGCTGCTATTGGTCTTTTCCTTCTGGAGTGCAGTTTGACTTTAAAAAATAAAAACTGGGTAACATCTATTCATAGAAACAAGGGAATTCAGAAAGGAAACAGTTTCTTATTGATTAATTGTTTGTGTAAACATAATGATAAATTATGGATAAAATCAAACATTTATAACATGTAGCTGGATATTTATGTTTTCATTAGTGTTATTGTGGAAATATGAGGTTACAAGTTTAAATTACCAAGTTTTGTCATCATAGATTAATGAAGACTTGATTAGCTTCTGCCTTGCATTAAGAACTCTCAGTAATAATTGTAAAATGGGAACCAGTCTAGATATGGGTTAAGTTAGAATAGAGAATATACAAGTGTTACTGGCCAGGATTGGTTGAAAATAAAAGTTAAATTTTAGTAAAAAGAATCTTTTGAGAGGTTATACATGTACTACATGTAGTTGTAAGTGAAAAAAATAGAAATTATTTTATTGATGGAATTTCAGTCTGGAAATTCAGTCTTTTTAACAGCCATGAGTCGGAAACACTCATTACTGAAATCAGCTATTAGAGATTATCAAAAGGTCAGCCCCAAATACTTCTAACTGATCTCATTCGATTGAACTCCTCTGTAAGTTCATGTCAGTTAAAGTTGGGGAAAATTTCCATATTTTAAGTCCTAGATTGCGTATTTATATTTTTAACAAAATTTCAATATGCTTCAAACATCAGTACACCTCCAACATGTTGGGCTGAGTATTTGTCTAAATACTTTGCAAGAAAAGAACAAATCAGGGCATGTACATAATTTTTCTTTGTTATTTATCTTTCCTAGAATATTATACTGAAACATTCGTTAGTATCAGTGTTTTAGTAGTTGACAAGTTAGTTTAAATATATCATGAAAGAATCAAATGTGTGTGTCTGTTTGAGAGAGTTTATGTGTGTGTTGTTCATAAATTACGCAATTCAAAATCAATCTCCCAAATCAGGGATAAGAAGAATAATGAATAGAGAAATCTCTTTTTTTATTTATTTTATAATTAAACAGTTTTGTACCAGTGATGTTAATCTGTGTTACAATAAATGAAATGCTTTTCCTGCAGTTTTGAAATGTTTTTTATGTTTTACAATTAACGGTATTGATCATTTATAGATATTTTGAAGTATCTCACTCGCATTTCTATTTTTAATATTTTTGGGAATGAATTTTGCAAAGTTATATATATATATATATATATATATATATATATATATATATATATATATATATATATATATATATATATATATATATATATATATATATATATATATATATATATACATACATACATACATACATACATACATACATACATACATACTAAACGGTGACAGAGTAAGAGTAAAAACAGCAAGCTTTGTAAAATTTAACAAATAATGTATTTCCCTGAAAAAAATTGCAAAATGGAAAAAAGAACTTACAGTTTTAGGAATCATATTCAAAAGTAATCCATGAATTAAATTACAAAAGTCCTAGTAATGAAATGTTCTAATAGATTCAAGTTAGAATACTGTGGAAAATCCAAGATGGAAGACGACGTACGCTGATGTCTGTTTTGTTTTTATCAATAGTTCCTTGTAGAATCACAATCTGGTGATGGAAATCCAAATAAGATTTTGTTAAACTGTCTTTGTCCAAGAATTTTGTATGAGCACATCAAATATTTCCAGAGATACGAATAATCATTTAAAATCCAAATGAACTGAAGAATTGTTAACATGTATTAAAAAACATGGCTACAACATGGGAAAATGACTTAATGTCATTTGTATAAGCCCAAAACTGAATGTATTTCACTAAAACTATGATTATTTAATATTCTTATGCACAGTTTTTAAAAAATTCCCCAAATTGCAAAATCACAAAAAAAAGGGGGGAGTGGATGGAAGGAGCCATGTGATCATTTATATCACGTATTCCCAACATGACTTTGATGAGAGCCAATCATTTTTACTTTAAGAATAAAAAGTTGTTTACTTCTTCACCAGTCCCATCTTGACCTTGACAACAACCAATCTTTTTAAAATAATGATACCAAGCAGCAATGGCTCAGTGGTCAGTGTGCTTGCATCATGATGGAAACCTCCATCAATACACATTTAAATATGCATTTTATTGTTTTTATTTATTTGTTTTATAGTGAGTTGGACCATTCCCACATTTGCCGACAAATCTTTGATTATTCTGCATACGACTGATTCATAATAATAATAATAATAATAATAATAATAACAATAATCAGGACTTTGTATAGTGCCTAATCTTTAGAAGCTTTAAGCGCTTTACATCTATAATGATATGACTACACTACAGAAAAAACAAAAAACAAAAACCATGAAGTTGGAAAACATAAAGGTGAGTTTTAAGAGCACTCTTAAAAAGGACCACTGTGTCTTTGTGTCTAATTTCAATTTCAATTCGTTCCACATTGCCAGGTCCTGGTATGCATAAGAACATTGTCCTTATGTCTTCGTTTTCATAGTGGGAACAATGCATATACGATTGTCAGAAGAGGAGCGTAATGATTTTGCTGGTGTATACACATGGGTGAGGCCAGATAGGTATGTTGGACAGGAGTCAGAGCAGTGATCAAGCTACTTTAAAGATGATCTGAGCAGCTGTATTTGAAGTTTCTAAAGTAGATATTCGAACCAGACAGAATTGAGTTACAATAGTCCAGTCATGAATGTACTAATGAACACACAAGTGTTTTAGTGGCATCAACTGAAAGATATTTGCAAATGGAACCGATGCATCACAGCTCAAGATATGCAGCCTTGCATATGTTCATGAAATGTTGGTGCAATGTGAGAGTACTGTCTAGAGTGACACCTTGGTTTCGTACTGACTGTGAGAATTTAATGTTGGTGTTACTGATATTTATTGTCTGAGATAAAGGATGTGAATGAGAAAGTCTTTATGTCATCCATGATTTCACATCGGAAATGCACCTCCCTACTCCATGGATGGTAGCATCAACTTCAATTGGGTGGCTAAACTTGTATATTTGTGTGTCATCAGCATACTATTGGTGGGGCACTGTGTGATGATCTATGACACTTGAGAGCAGCTGAGTGTATAGAATGAAGTGAAAAGACCCCTGTGGAACACAGCAACATAGTATCATAAATCTTGAACTTAGATCATTAGGCTGTAGAGATATCAGAATATTTACTGCACAAAGTCTTTAGTGAGATTAAAATTTTGATGATAAATTTTCAGACAAAATATTTGTTTTTTTGTTTTAAAACTTAGGCAACTCTAATATGGATGAGAACTAGTAAAGGAGTGTGGGTATATGTCTTCTGCTACATGTTTGTATGTTTGTACAGAGAGAGAGCATGAGAGAGAGAGTCAGAGAGAGAGAGAGAGAGAGAGAGAGAGAGAGAGAGAGAGATATTAATAACATCAGTTAGTGAAGGCAATATTGGGTCTAAGCACTCAAGCAGCAGTGATGTTGGAAATGGATCAAGTTCACAAGACTTTGGTGCACTCTTCATCACGATTGTCCGTACTAAATCAATAGAGACAGGTTCAAATGAGCCTAATCGTTGTCGCTGAATTTCTGTATCGTAACTGTATGGTGACGAGTCAGTTGAAATTGTGTTGTCAAGCGAATCTATAATGGTTTGTACTTTGTCACGGAAGAAATTTGCAAATTGGTCCGGAAGGTCTAGTGGAAAGAAGGTAGTTGGAAGTGGTGTACATTTGCTCCTTGACATTAGTTTGTTAGTGATCTCGAAGAGGTCTTTGCAGCTGGAACTCTTACACGAGATATTTCCAGCTAGTTAGGTTGCTTTATCTACATTTGTTAACGCTGACCTGAAATTATAATGAGCTAGGCCATACTTTGTGGAACGAACTAGCATAATACCAAAAAGCTTGACCTGTATGCATGCGTGTCTTTGTCTCCCTCGAAATTTTTTTTTTTCAAAGATCGATTTCCCTTAAGTTACTACGTTTTTGTTATATATTTGTTGCTGCTGTTTGAGTTTAGAACAACTACGTCAGGCACAGCAGAAGACAACAAGGGTTTCTTGTTATAAAAGTAGTTCTGAGTGCTTGGAAACCTTGACTGAGACAACTGGTCTGAGATGACTAAACTAAGATAAGAAAAGCAAGGTTAGCAAAACGACTAGATTTCTCTGTCGCATGGAGGAGAAAAGAAAAGTAAGGTAGGAAAACAGCTAACTTTATTGGTTGAATGGGTGAGAAAAAATGTCTGACGTAATTTTGATGATATGATGACGTCAGGTTTATATTAATGTGGCATATTCAATGGATGATGGTGTTTGCATCGCGGTATGGTACAATGACATTAAATTATACTTTTAACCTGGAATATATATTTGTCTTGAATGTTTGCAGACAGTACGTTTAGCAAAAATTTAAAATGGCGAGAAATGTCGTTGTAACTTTCATAAATTGTTTTATTGGCTGATGAGATGAGGTGACGCAATCAGCCATTGCTTTGAATGTTTGTTTCAGAGTCCACAGAATGTAGGGATACATACATTTTGTTATTCCGAGAGATACTTTGGAGTTTTTGCTTTCGCTATTGACCAGAGTCTCGTATAACATAGATGGGGCGAAGCCATGAGAATGTTTATTATTCAAGAGACTAAAGAAGAGTTGGTACCATGTCAGTCAAACAAATATGAACATTTCACTTCACGGGCTATGGTACTCGCACAACCTCGGGTTTGTTTGTCCCCTCTACTGATATTAAAAATGAAAAGCAGCAAGGATATAAATAATTGTATAAAATGTAGTCATTTCATTCATCAATGTATAATTTATAATCTTATTGTCGCCAGGGGTCCTTGACACTGCCAACTTTTCAGCGTTTCAAACTAAACTGAAGTTCTCGATTTAAACAGGCAGACTGCTCACTGTTCTGTTCTTATTTTTAGAGCAGTTTATGTGTTCATATGCTGCCTGAAAACAGAATCGTACATGCAAATAAGGCGACTGTGTTAGTAAAGAAACTTCTATTGTAATCAAAACACCAGCAACTTTACAGCCTCTGTCCCCACCCCCATGAAACAGTCAGGTTAGAATTTATAATTGATGAATAAATGTGTGCAGTTTTCAATTCTTGATATATGTTGTTAATATTAGACAATTTCGACGTCGCTCAAACCAATTATTATTTATTTATGATGCCACAGAGAGTTTAAGATTCTTTTGTATATCAGAACTTACATGAGTTATATAAGAAGCAAAAACTTAATTGAATTCATTGATTACTGAGTTGTCGTCTAATGTTATTTTCGATGCCTGTGATTATTTATAAGGACATGTTCCTAGCATATGTACTTGAAGTTTCGTCCGCCAGAAACTTCACAATTTTGGAAGTATAACTACAAATATATCCAGCTTCCTTTCAAACTTTGATGGAAATGAACATCACGAAAGAGAAAACTGCTCCATTAATCGTTGTTGCCGATGCTTGCTGGCTACCAGGTATCGAGATTAAAAAAGGAAAATCCCAAATCAATCAGTATGTGTTTTTGTAAAGAGTTCCCTTTATCACCAGTAACAGGTTTACAACCGAATTTTGGGGTCCTGTCTTTATTTGTTTCCTCCACAAGGATTTGATAAATTTAGTATACAGCCACTCCAACTTGTTACTGCCACTCCTCCGAAACTAGTACACTCCCTTGAAACTTTTCACACACATCTATCTCTGGTTGGCTCTAAATGATAAAGGCGTGAACAGAATCCAGTATGGCTACCACTGCAGCCATCTTGAAAATCTTGTTACTCCATAATGCATGGTTATATCAACATTGATTTGTCTCTAAACTTCTTGTGATGTGTACTTGATCCTGAATGAACAACGTGTTTATCAAATCTACTTACATAACCACCACAATAACCATCTTGAAATCGTATCGCTACATAAAAATAATTGTTATTGATCACTTTCTCCCCCTGATAAAAATAGCTGTTTGAATAGCCATCGTAAATATTGACTACTTTCTCCTCCTGATTAGATGGCCATGTCATCAAGGGGGTTTCAATTAAAGATTTCTCACACAAGGATTTGATAAATTTAGTACGCTTCGGACAGTGTGGGTATGTAAGAAAGCTTGCTAGTATCTTCTCGTAGGTTGGTGGTTCTTTACCCGATTTTCCCCGGTTTTTTCCTTAACCACTAATACTTGCCGCCATGTTTAGCCTATCGTGTGCTGTAAAATGGCGTTAAACCCTACAACAACAACAATAAGGATAGCATGCGAGATTAACTTTTTCCGTAATGGTAGTGATTTAAATCTATTTGATCAAGCTAACTTGAAAATACTTTTGACATAAAATTAGTGACTATACCGATAATTCGCTTTTTTTTTTAAAATCCACAACATGAAAATGATGAGAAAATAAATTTAAATTACATAATCACCATGTATCAGACAATAACATACCTCCAGCATCAACTAAAATTCCAACCACATGCTCGTAGGACGAATGGACACATTTCTTGATGCAAGGGAGACAATACCGTAAGGCTTTTAGTTTTTTTCCTGCACCCTGCATTCCTATCTATATCTCACGAATATAAAAAGTAATACTATCATTAAAATTAGGAAAGCTTACAGAGTTGGCATTAAGGTTTGAAAAAGTAGTAAGAAAATCGAAAATATTTCAATGAAGTGGTTCATTTTCATCCAGGATTTGGCTAGAGGGTGCTCTTTGTCAGATCTCGATAATTGTTTTTTTTTTAATGGTTTAACGCCATTTTTCAGCATAATACAGGCTATACATGTCGGCCAGTATTAGTGGTGGAGGAAGAACCAGGAAAACCCCCGGAAAGAACCACCGACCCACGAGAAGCTACTGGCAAGCTTTCTCACATAACTACATTAGACTCGAACCCACGCAGACAGAGGTGAGATGGCAGTGATCCGTAATGGACAGCGCTTTAGACCACTCGGCCACTCGTGGCCCCCTCTCAATAATTGTACAAATCTAAAAAGGTCCTAGAGAAAACAGTGGTCAGTCTGCTGTTTGTGTTTAGATGCACCGAGTGGAATTTGAATTTTACAGAGAGTTAAAAGATTACGTCATATCCGTCGCCAAATATTGCTTACTTGCAGTAGTCAAACATTAAATGGGTTTTTTAAAATATTTTTTTATATATTTTTTTTTACGGGGGAAAATGCAACATGTTTCTGTTCCTTGGTTTAGTCGGTGTTCATAAGTAACTCAAGTCTTCAAATGTAAATGTGGCTCGTTTAACTTCTCAAAAACTACCTGGCCAGTTTTTAGCAAATTTGGCAGTGAGCATCCTGATTAAAGGGCGTTCAGAATTATGCAAACGATACTCATTCTGCCTCCTCAAATGAAAAAATTTAACGACTTCATATAAATTGCTGGTCAGATTTGGATCAGAATTCATAAGCTCTTCAAGTTTGTACTAAAGTAGAAAACACGCCATTAAACGTCTTCTTCAAAACTGCTATATAGTTTGATGAAACTTGAAGGCACCTGGCATTAAGATTTTCCACGTTCGTACAAAAGATGCTGTTCCATCATCAAATATTACGGCCGTCACTAAAAAAAGAAGTTTAAAACGATTTCATCTTTAAAACTGCTCAACCGAATTCAATCGAACTTAATGGAAAGCATTATAACCTTAAGTCTTCAAACACGTTTTGCAAATGATATCCATCTGCCGTCAAACATGGCCGCTGCTACAATATTGTTTTTTTTTTAAAAGTGTTGGCGACATTTTTTGTCTTCTCCAAAAACCGCTGTATAGAATTTGATTGAACTTGATCCGACGCATACTACCGTCTTGAATAAAGCTGATCCGCTGCCAAGTATATTGGAGTTACAAAATAAAAACAACAAAAAATCCTTTAAGCGACATCTTCTCCAAGACTACTGAACATAATATGGTTATATTTCATGGAAAGCATGAAGATCTTTCAAAGTTTTGTAAAATATATGATGCGTCTTCAAATATGGCCGCAGTTACTAAAAATAGAAAACCCTTTAAGCACGTGTCCAAAACCGTTTAATAAAAGTAGATCAAACAAAATACAGAAAGTAGTTGGTATAAAGTTCTTTCAATTTTGCATCGACCACGTTACTAAAAATAGAAAGAGCTTTGACCGACTTCTTTTTAAACACAGCTTAATTTAATCTGACCAAATTTAATGGTTTTGAGATTTGTTATAATATCATGATCCGTTCTCAAAGAGGTCTGCTGGCACTGTCACTAGAAACAGGACACATTTGATGGACCTTTCTGAGATACTGCTTAATTTGACAAAACTGAACATATATAATCTATGTAAGTTTTTTAACTTTGTACAGTTGATATCAAGCATTGCCTATACGGCTGCTTTTTCTAAAAACAAAACCTTATAAAAAACATTTCAAAAACTTCCTAGCACATTTGACAAAACTCACCATGGTGATAACGTCTTTTAGGTGTTTACAAATTATGCGAAGTTGTAATCCAATGTGACTGCCGTTAATAAAAATGAAAATTCCTTAAACGAATAAAAAATTTAAAAAAAAATAAATATAAAGTTTTACAGAATAATTCGGGCATCAAAGCTTTTTAAGTTTATACAAATGATGCCATTGCAATTAAATATGATGGCAACTAGTAAAAATTAAAAGCTTTATTAGCGATTAAAAACACTTACATGCTTGTCAATTTTGAGACGATATGTTCTTGTTGAATGCCTTTTTGGTTTATCCAAATGATGCTGTTTCGCCGTCAAATATGTCCGTTGTTAGCAAAAGTAGACCACATTTACTCATCTTAAATTTAAAAAAGCGGCTGACTAGCCTCTGATATACTTACATGCAAAGTGTATTGACAGCATTGGACAGAGGTCACAGATGCCATGATATATGGACGAAGATACAAAAACTAGAGAAACATTTTAAAAAGTGTTTGTTGCTAAAAAAAATGCAAATAATATAATTCGAGGAAAGTTTCAAAATAAAAATCTTCCTACTGATTAATACACGCTTTCAATTAAAACATAAGATATGCGGTTAGGTTTTCGCAATATAAAAGCAGTGGGGTATCCAAGATAGGTATAGCAATTTGGTTTAACGTTGCAGAAAGAAGAAAGAGATTGTTTAATAACGACTAAATCACACACACAGTGATTACGGAGGATAATGCAGAACATAAGCTCGTGTCAATAATCACACCTAAATACCCACGCGAGTAATTTTTCTTTGCATTATCTGGCACGTGGACAGATTACATCCCCCCATCTATCTATCTATCTATCTATCTATCTATCTATCTATCTATCTATCTATCTATCTATCTATCTATCTATCTATCTATCTATCCATCCATCCATCCATCCATCCATCCATCCATGTATGTATGTATGTATGTATGTATGTATGTATGTATGTATGTATGTATGTATGTATGTATGTATGTATGTATGTATGTATGTATGTATGTATGTATGTATGTATGTATCTTTCTATCTATGTATATATATATATATATATATATATATATATATATATATATATATATATATATATATATATATATATATATGTGTGTGTGTGTGTGTGTGTGTGTGTGTGTGTGTGTGATTCTGGTAAAATGACTCTATTGTTCAACAGATGTATATTTGTTTGTTTTTTTAAAGTTCATGTTTTGTAGCAATCAGGAAATCCACACAAAACATATTACTCACAAATACTAGGGACATCACATTATTTGACTTCGATCCACAACATGTTAAGTTCACGCGCTTTTTAATTTTTTAAATTTTGTTTTAAAGGTGAGTTTGGGATATTGTGTTGTATATTACAGCTAAGTGGTACCCACCGCAAAGGTGCAGTGACTGCTACGTTTTGTAACAGTCACTCACGATAAAAAAATTTGTGGTCTCTGAAGTGGAAGAAACCGGAGAATATATTGTAAATAGCCAACCGTGGTGTCAGAACAGTAGGTGGAACATGAGACCGTAGACGTAGAAGGATATTATACGTACATTAAATGGAAAGATAGGGATGGATTCGACGAATTTTTTTCTGATTTTTTCCCCACTAATATTCTCAATGACATAAACTTCATCCCATCAAATTAACTTGACCCATCAATAAATTTGCACAAAACAATTTGTATGCAGTTTTAAACGAAAAGAGCGTTCCAGAAGTTAACGTTTAAAATGATTTTTTTATTAATACAAAAAAAATAAATACACAGAATAAGTGCTGATTGTAAGTTCTTTGAGAAACAAAACTTTTTGATAATGTTTGATTATTTTTACAAAAATTTTAGTTACAAGAAAGCCCCACCCCACGTCATTATTGTCTCGTGCAGCTTTTGTGCACGAGCGATAACGCCATGTGAACTCGAAATGTTAGTTTTATTTGAAATACTAACGCACATTCAAGCAGAAAAAAATAAAAATATAAACAATGCATTTGTACTTTGTCATTTACTACACAACATGATACTAGTGCCTATTATTTGCAAGTGTTGACTGCTAGATGTTAAGAAAGGAATAAACAGTGTGGTCTGTAAACAAATCGTTAATATTTAAAAAATATTTTATTTCCGTGAAATAAATTCATTGACAAGATGACTCTAATATAAGGATTGTTATATTCACAAATAAAAATAAACGCACAGACACACACACACACACACATACACACACACACACACACTGCTGTATTTACAGTAGTAGTGGGAGTATCATAATCAGTGTGATAATATGCATTGCACTAAATCATAATTAGTGTGATAATATGCATTGCACAAAATCATAATTAGTGTGATAATATGCATTGCACAAAATCACAATTAGTGTGATAATATGCATTGCACAAAATCATAATTAGTGATAATATGCACTGCACAAAATCATAATTAGTGTGATAATATGCACTGCACAACATCATAATTAGTGTGATAATATGCACTGCATAAAATCATAACTAGTGTGATAATATGCACTGCATAAAATCATAATTAGTGTGATAATATGTACTGCACAAAACCATAATCAGTGTAATAATATGAACTGCACAAAATCATAATCATTGTGATAAAAAATATGCACTGCACAAAATCAGAATCAGTGTGATAAAATATGTACTGCACAAAATTATAATCAGTGTGATAATATGCACTTCACGAAGCAATAATTAGTGTGATAATATGCACTGCACAAAGCAATAATGAGTGTGATAATATCCACTGTACAAATAAATAATTAACGTGATAATATGCACTGTACAAAATCAATATCAGTGTGATAATATGTGCTGCACAAAGAAAAAAATGAGTTTTGATAATATGCACTGTACGAAGCAATAATTAGTGTGATAATATGCACTGCACAAAACCATAATCAGTGTGATAATATGCACTGCACAAAACATAATCAATGTGATAATTAAATCTTCCTGGGACTCCGGTAGCCGAATCTCTCTGTCTCTCTGTCTCTCTCTCTCTCTCTCTCTCTCTCTCTCCCGCTTTTCCCACGAACATAATATATACGCAAAATGTTGAGACTAGCCCCACCCACCCACCCCCGAAGAAAAAGAGTGCCAGTAAGTATTATATTTTTCCCTGTTAAACCAGTATACGCAAATCGGGTGTTAATTGGACTATTGACATCGTTTTCTTACTGGACTACACATATTTCGCAGTGTTCTGTAACGAGCCTAGTTTTTTTTTTAAAACCATGTCTTTCAGCCTGACTTTTACTCTCGAGCGAACAATCGAGCTCTGTCCTATTTATTTTCCAGATATTGGTGATCATCACGTGTGTGTGTGTGTGTGTGTGTGTGTGTGTGTGTGTGTGTGTGTGTGTTTTGGATTTTGAACGTAGCTTTAACATTTGTCAGCCATACCGCTAAGGTGTCTGCAAAATATTAGTTAACAGTGATGTATATCTGTTAGTACCATTTTTATAAGTCTTTGTATGACTCTGTTGGGTTTAGGACCTGCGACCTTCCGCATCCGTGACGAACGATCTAACCATTTGTCCATTGGAGTGATTACACTTTGTGAGAGCAAAATAGCTAAATGTGTGTTCAGTTCATCGTATTAATATATTGTATTACTGTGACCTTTAAATGATTGAATGTTTTTGTTACCATTCATTCAGTCATTTTTAAACATTCTGAATTCCTGGAATTTGGACATAAAACAGTATAAATTTGACACATTAAACAGCAATGTTTCTGGTGTCATTTGTTTTCAGAAATCAATTTGGCCTTAGTTCGGTTGGCATATTTCCAGAAATGTTGACGAGAATGTTTGTTTAACTGTATCATTAACACAATAACCGGCTAAAAATTCCAAAAGCTATGACCTGGCCTTATTTTCACTATCTGTCTCAAAAACTTTCCACAGATTCTGCATTCTTGCTTATAATATTTAGGACATAATTGGGATTTTGTTGGAGAGGTAGATGAAAAACAACGTTTGAGAAATAACTGTCATTTAAACAATATTGTACACGTGGGAGTCTATTTAGTTTTTAAAACAAGTAATTGGTAGATTCAGAAATATCGTGGTGGTGGTGACATGATCAAGTGAGTGAGTGTTCTGTGCGAAGCCCCGGATTCAAAATGTAGAATGTTATTACCGTACAAACGTGAAGGTGAGACACCCCTCCAACACCCCCCTCCCTCCCAAAAAAAAAAAAATAAAAAAAAAAAAATACAAACAACAAACAAACAAGACAGTCGGACGCAAGTTTGGCACGTGAGTTTAATGTTGCAACTTTGTTACGTGAGTTTATCTTGCAATTTTGGCACATGAGTTCAGGGTTGTAACTTTGGTACATGAGTTTCAGGATTGCAATTATTACATTAGTCCAGGGTTGCAATTCTGATATATGAGTTAAGGGTAGAAATTGTGATACATGAGTTTAGGGATGCATTTTCGGTATATGAGCTAAGGGTAGAAATTGTGATACATGAGTTTAGGGATGCATTTTTGGTATATGAGTTAAGGGTAGAAATTGTGATACATGAATTTAGGGATGCATTTTTGGTATATGAGTTAAGGGTAGAAATTGTGATACATGAGTTTAGGGATGCATTTTTGGTATATGAGTTAAGGGTAGAAATTGTGATACATGAGTTTAGGGATGCATTTTTGGTATATGAGTTCAGGGTTGCAACTATGAGACGTTTATGTTTTTTTTTCCTACTGCATCGTGAAATAAATGGTCATTTTCCGAATCACATAGATTACAAAGTGGATATTGCTTGTTATTTGATCTGGAAACGGACACGATTTACGTATTGATATCCCGCACACAAATTAACATTATAAAGCACTACTCTTTAGTGTAGCGCTTCTGATGTTCTCACCAGTGTTGGTGGCAGTGCTGGTTCAGTTGAACAGCCACTGTTTGCATAAGGAATTAACTTTCAATACCTCAGTCAAAATCTTACAAGCATCCTTTCTACTAAAATCATTAGTTAGTTTTTATTTGTATCTTGAATGTAATATTTTTTATTTTATTTTTTTTAAATCATTTTTCTGCAATAGGTCATCGTCGGATGAAAATTTGCCAAAATAACTGTCCAGAGAAACCTAAGGCTCTGAATAGTTCATATTTGCGTGCGCATCTCGCTTGGTGCCAAAAGCGTCTCTTTACAAAGAGCTTTATTGTTATAACGCGTGAATTAACATACATGTTTTGCAGTATATATGCTTTGAAAAGGTCTCGCCATCTGGAAGTTTCTTGTGAAATTGTGCCGACTTGAAAGTTGGAAAAAAGCCAAAAATGTCCAATCAAGCAGACTGATTTCGATCCCCGCTTTATACAAAGGTAATTTAATGCAAAACGGTACAATGGATTTGCGATTTCTTTGTTTACGTACTAAAATGAACGACAGCAGAAAATAAAAGATAAAACATATACCGTGTAATGTAGCAGGGCCTGTGGGGTCCTATACTAATGTCAGGAACGCAGTCAGAGCATTCGCGGTCTTTTCTGTCAGGCAATAAAAGGAGGACCCCATCCCCTTAAATGTATAAAGTGACTGATTTCAACAAAAATCTAAACCAACTGTTGCTTCATTAAAAAGCGACCATTTGGCCGATATAGAAAAATGTTAGGTTTGCGCCAATTATTAATAAAATTAGATTTTTCTATTTGGCTGGCAATATAGTAATTTTAAAAGTAAAATAGTGTTGGCTCAGCACATTTTGTATCACTTGTTCGCAGATTATTTAACAATGTGTTCTAATTCTCCTGCATAACTCATAATGTTTGAAAATTGACATGAATGGTATATTTTGCCCAGCATTTGTTACATTTCAGCTGAAACATTAAGGCATCCATTCAAAACTTTTCACCCCAAAGGTAACTTTTGTCAAAAATGTATTAGATCACGTTTTCATACACCATAATGTCAAGGAGTCTAAGAAAAGTATTTTTGGGAAGTATAGTTTTCCAATTAAATTAAGAACCAAATTCATTAGATTTATTCTGCAATATTATAATTTTACAAAATCTTATGAATTTGTTTTCCCTTGAGTGTTTAATGGAATAACGTTCGTGGATAAGAATTCTCCTTGTTATTCGTTATTTTCGTATCAGTGTTTAGAAAAGTACAAAGTTGCAAGGGAATGTTCAAGTATTCGCAAAACGAAAGTGAAAGTTCTTACTGTAATTGGGCTTTTCTAATGTTGCCCTTTTATTTCATTACACGAGAATCTCACTTTTGATTTAAGTGCAAAAAGAATTTCTAATGAAAGGAACATTATTCTAAATTTATGTTTTCGAAAATAGTTTCTGTAAATGAAGGTATTAGCAAAGACCGTTACATAGAGAATACATTTATTCAAAAGTTGCTGATTTGGTCCAAAAAGAAAGTAGCTTTAAAGATGACTTTAAGACATCATATAAGCAAGGACCAATTCATACAATGTTAGGACCAATTGATACAATGTTAGGACCAATTCATACAATGTTAGGACCAATTCATACAATGTTAGGAGTAGATTATGAATCAGTAGGTTTCAGATCGTGAGGAAACTTGTATTTTGATAGTTGGGTCTTCATTGCACATTTTACATGCGACAGAGAGTTACAAATGCCATTTCGTTACAAACAAAATTGTTCCAAGCATTTGGCCCCTTTATAGTTTTCATTTTTTTAAAATGACTTATTAAAGTGAATCCATGTTTTGAGTGTAAGCTAACATATGTAAAGTTTTTTGTGAGAATTTTATTTTGTGAGCAATGTTTTAACGTGTTTTCGCAAAATGTAAAATTATCATTGCTTATTGAAAAACTGCAGTTGTCAAATATACAGTCACGGATATGCTTAGTTTTGCACGTTGTTAATCTCTTCAGTTTCGGAGATAAGTAAATCTTGTATGTAGTTTGCAATCCCAAAATGCCGAAATAGAAGTGATCGGTTTTAAAATATACCGGAACTTGTGAAGTTTAGTATTCACACAATGCATTTACAATCGGAACATTCTTGGCGTTTTCCATCAAGTCGAGAGAAAACTCAGGCGTAATTCGTCGCCATTGAGAACTATATTTTAAATTAATTTCGTCCACGTTAAACAACATAGCGGCAGAAAGAGACAGTCATCATCGGAATGTTCTCAGTCATTGTTGTCGTAACATCTGTGATGCACACCACTAGAGACGAATCAACCAAAGACATCAAATTAATGTTGCACGACTAGGCCCTGCGATTATCCTGTTTTGGGCAAGTATTTTGAATTACGACGCCGTCAGTTTTCATGTTGGTACTAAACTAAACAGTTTAGAAATACAATCGGTTGGAGGCTTAATGTCAGGAGTGCAAAGTTAGCAGCCCTATCCAAATATATTTCATTCATTTTACCTAGACCTGTGGAAGGCAGTTTACACATAAGATGCATTTTAAGATTAAAGTAATTTTTGCAGTCAAATTGTGGCATTGGACCGAGTTTTGACGCTGAAGAGTCCATATTAAGGGGAGTTAACTCATATTTTCGGAAATGTCTGTCTTCATGATATAGTCTGTAGAGGTTTTCTTTATTTAGGTTGGAGTGTGGTTCTCCCAATATTCCAAAGTTATAAAAGTTGCTTAAAAAACGTAGGTTTAGAAGAAATAAAGGAAACTTAGATTAAGAAATTACAGAAAGACAAAACTTTACAAACGCATTCTCATTGTATACTAGCGTCATGGTGGAAAGTAGTTTAACTATAGGGTACTTGCTAAAAAGAAGTGAAGATTACTGAGTTCAAGTAACGTGACTAAGAATAGAAAGATTATTGAGTTTAAGTAACGTGACTAAGAATAGAAAGATTATTGAATTCAAGTAACGTGACTAAGAATAGAAAGATTATTGAGTTCAAGTAACGTGACTAAGAATAGAAAGATTATTGAATTCAAGTAACGTGACTAAAAATATAAAGATTATTGAGTTCAAGTAACGTGACTAAGAATAGAAAGATTATTGACCCTATCAGAATAAAAAAAATATAATGTTGATACAAGAAGGTACGGTCACATCAAATATAAGTGGATACGTTTTGGGTTACTTAAAGGTTATATACATATAATCTCTTTGAAAACTTTTTTTTTTTTGGTATAAAACATCACATATCTTTGAGCGTAACACTGTTGAAACTTCTGTTTCTTTGGAAACGCGTGACTTTGCTAAATGGTCAACTTGACACTTGAGTACATTTCGAAAAGGGATAGGGGGTCTGACTAAATATATTGTATGCACGTGCGAATATACGTTGAATTTATCTAAACTAATTGTTTTCTACGTCAATAATCAGCATAAATGCACACAGTATCACAATATACACACAACTACTGACGAAAGTACATATAAAAAAACATTAAAGTATCCCCACCTTTTAATGCATGATAATGGCTGTATTTTTCAGAACATCTGTGGCAATTATATGTTAGGAGTGGGTGATGAATTAACTTGGGGGAAAAAAATGAATATTAAACCAAACAGTGAATGCAATACATGCGAACTAAGTGAATCATGCGCAAGAGGAACAACATGACGTACTTATCCAATCCATATCGTACGTACCGTCTATACTAGCTCAGAACGCAAGTCCAATTGCGAACTAAAAAAATACTCATATCTATTGTCTGTCCAAATTGTTAGGAATATATTATAGAACAAACAACATAGACCCTGATCAGGAGGTGCATTATTCTACGTCAGATCTCTGCTGTTTGCAGTTTGACTGGTTTTATAAGCGAGTGCATATGGTACTACTGTAATAGTATTAAAACATTCTAATTTACACTATTATAAAGGTTGACGACAGTTATGTTATTTTGTTATGACAGTACCTACCACGACCTGTTAATACATTGCTTTTCACACAGCATGCATAGCACTCTTATATCTCTGTCAAATTATAGGTCAGCCCGTTGATATTAACAGTACAGCAGACATCATGCTGGACTTGTTGTTGTTTTTTTTTTTTTTAGGGTTTAGCCATTTTTCAGCACACGATAGGCTATGCATGGCGGCCAGTATTATTGGTGGAGGAAGAACCCGGGAAAACCAGAACCACCGATCCACGAGAGGCTACTGGCAAGCTTTTTAACATACCCACATTAGCCGAATCTTAGACTCGAACCCACGCAGACAGAGGTGAGAGA
This sequence comes from Unio delphinus, assembly GCA_029339505.1. Classification (NCBI taxonomy): domain Eukaryota; kingdom Metazoa; phylum Mollusca; class Bivalvia; order Unionida; family Unionidae; genus Unio; species Unio delphinus. Next base: position 11,186,204 of record JAQISU010001236.1, read on the forward strand.
GCAGTGATCCGTAACGGCAAGCGCTTTATAAAACTCGGCCACTCGGGGTCAGGCCGAACTAAGAGATAAGATAGTGCGTTGATATTAACAGTACGTCATATATCATGCCGGACTAAGAGATAGGATAGTGCGTTGATATTAACATTACGTCATATATCATGCCGGACTAAGATATAGGTGGTTGAGGGATTAGTATCCTTAAAATAAATCATAGAAAAGAAACTAAACTACACACAAATAGATGGACAGATGAATGGATGGTTTAACACACTAATGTATGTACGTATATATATATATATATATATATATATATATATATATATATATATATATATATATATATATATATATATATATTAGGGAGTCCCAAAAAATTTTTTTTTTAAATTCAAAGTCTCACCCTCCAGAAAGTTTCTTTGTGATTATCTGATGCTATTTTAAAAAAATTCATAATTTTTTAAGAGCATTTAGGGGTCTTTCAAGGACCCCAAATTTCCATGAAAATCTTCAAAACGGCATGAAATGTGACGATTTTATGTTAGGTATTATTAACATATTAATAAATTGCTGAATATGTGTTTAATAAAATGGGAACGTCTAATTATGTAGAATCTATTAAATTATTTAAATATAAAATTAGCTACACTTTTATAACAAACCAAAATTTAATAAAATCATCAAAGTCCACACAATAAGTAACATATTAGATCATGCAATTTTCAGTTAATAATATGCACTGTAAAATAAGTGTAACTTAAAGTAAGTTTTCACAATTTATGTGTCATTTTTAAGCCAAAAGTTTAATCAGTGTGCTACGATAATGTATCTACAAGACTGTCATGGTTGCAATGACTAAACAGTTTTCCATCTTGCTCTACGACTTGTAGCAGATATTGTTTCTGAGCTTCACCTTTTTTAATCGTGGCATTGAATGTCTGGATCAACGCTATGCCACGCTCCGCACAATCGTTTACACAAGCCAGGTTCTTTACAAGATCTTCGGCCTTCTTGAACGATGGGTTTTCAGGCCATGATTCAACGGGAACATCTAGGAAGCTATCATCAAGACCTGTAGTGTGGAAGAAAGTGCGAGATATGGTCAATTCTGCCAAACTGTGAGGCAGTGACTTTAATCAATGTTCCCCTCGATCAGACTGGGCTGAAATCATAAGCTGTGTTTTCTCACTTGAAGATAGATGCGGTGAAAACAAAGCAAGAGTTGCTAACTCCGGGCTGATGTACCACGAATGTCGTGTCATCATCTTTAGGCCAGCCGTCTGCAACGCTTGGTCATCATATTCACGCAATCGCTGGTTCAGCAGAATGTCATTTATCGGAGCATCTGTGACGATTTTACTAGTAAACCATGACTGAATGTAAACACAGACGACAAATCTGTCAAACCTCTTAATTCCTTGTAATTCACGAGCAGTACGTTTGAAGACGGTTTCATTGCCATCATAGAGCAATTCCATCTTCGCCATCCAATGTGCTCGATGCAGGACACCAGGCTTTCGGATCGCATACTTTGTTTCTAGACCAACAGCAGAAGCTGCCAGGGACAGAAACTCACGATAGTCCTCTCTTGGATAATTGAGCTGACAGTGGTCTGCAATGAATTCTTTCAGTTTGTTCGACACATTGATCAAGGGAGTTTGACGTTCTTTTGGATTACGATGGTTCATTTCGGACCATTTATCACGGAATCTCTTAAACATGAGAATATCTGGTCCAGTAGAAGGCCCTCCTAGGCAGACACTAGAAGAATCCGCCAATATCACTTCAAACATATGGTGCCGGCAGGCCATCCACAGCAAGTTCCGGCCGATAGATGACTCGAGAAGAGAGCACGCTCCATTCATTCTGCCTGTGTTACAGGGAGCGGTATCAAAGCACATACCAATGACGAGTGTCTCCTACTGCCATGATTTCAGAAGTTCGAAAACCGCATCAGCAGCAGCTTTACCTGAACCAGAAGTCAATTTTGGAACCCCCATGAGCATTGTACTGCCATCATTTAGTGAAGTTGTCAGAACCAAGAGTCGATCAGTCTTGTGGCTATCGTCACCAGTGACATCAGGTAGAAGCTTTCCATCCCAATGTACTATTGATATACTGCTGCTAAAGTTCTTTTGTATTTGCTGTGCCAGTTCCTGACGACGTTTCTTTCTGTGACGATGAACTGTGCTTTTTGAAAGTACGACAGCTGACGTTGAACATGGAGCCACTTCGTTAACTACAGAAGCAAGTATCATGGTGGATTTTCGTATGCTTGCATTTGTTTGGTCAAGCACAGCTGATACTTTTGGAGATATGATAAGCTTGCATTTGATTTTTTCTGCATCACTTTTCGGCGCTGACGCTTTCGATGTAAATTCACCGTCTTCATCGGATGATTGTTCACTAACTGATGTGTCATTGACCTCTGTAGCTGACTCATGATTCTCTGATGGTTTTTCAGCAGCAGCAGCAGCAGCTAATTCCATTTGCTTAGCAAATCTGCGTTTCCGTTCAGCAGATCGCTTTTCTTTTTTCAAAAGTGTTACGTCTACACAACCGATGCTGCCAGTTCGTGATCCTTGCTGCAACATTAAAAATTTCTTGTCCTCTTTATTTGATATTATCTGATAGGCATTGACGTGGCTTATGTCGAACAGTTTATCCAGTTTTTCAGTATATAGTATTTGATTATGTAAATCCTTGTCATTACTTCTAGCCTTATTCTTCATTAGTCCGACTTGTTCGCCATACAGATCTTTAATCATCTTTATGACATGATGTTTCTGTCTAACGGGTAGTCTCGATTTCGTCCAGAATGGCAGGACTTGGTTGTACACTCTGTCAGCACTGTCGGAAAGTGTTAGTTTTTTCAGACGGTGATGGAACACAAAGGTTTTCATGACGTCAGAACCAGATGGAAGACGGGCCCCTGTCACAGTTTCGCAAGGATGTCCAATCAACTAGATAAAGTCTTTACTCCGTGTAAGTTTAGACTCTGCCATTATCCTGCAAAATTAATTAGTATTGAAAAACTTTTTCAATGTAAAAATTAATTGTTCAAATTCTTTGTACATTAAATTTTTTATAAATTCTTTATTTTTATTCAGAATACCTACTAATTTACGTGATACTAATCATTATCACTCAGCTACTAACTATGTAATAATAATCTAGTAGGTCTATGTACAATTTATGTATTAAACCAAACTATCTGAAATAGAATGTAAATTATAACAAACACTTACCAAGTTTTATTCCTGCTACAGCTGTCATAACTATCCAAAATCTATGATTATTTATTCCACAAATTGTCAATATTCAACAAATTAAAAAATATTAAATGTCTGTAAACACTGGGCTTTTAGTGACTGGTCACATGACATATGCAACATTAGTACAATTACTGTAAAAATAATCATTAATTGATTTTACCAAAACCGGGTAATGCGGGCATTATGTTGTATAAATTTGAAGATTTTCATGAAAATTTGGGGACCTTGAGGGACCCCTAAATATTCTTCAAAAATTCTGAAATTTTTTAAGTAGAATCAGATAATAACAAAGAAACTTTTTGGAGGGTGAGACTTTGATTTTTCCAAAATATATATATATATATATATATATATATATATATATATATATATATATATATATATATATATATATATATATATATATATTACAGAAATGCCCTATATTTATCCACCCATCCACCAAAACAAAACTATTTTGCAAGGAAAAATGCCACGCCACTCCATTTCCAACAAAAGATGTAAACAATTCCTACCATCAGAACTCTGTGCATTGGCATCTATCAAACTAATATGTAAAAGAATTTTCCAGCTATGTCACAAAAATCTGCATTATTGCGCAGACATATGAGTGAGAAAGATATCTTCATCTGAGACGTAAAGTAATCTAATGCAAGACCAAATAAAGCGTGACCCCAAAAAATGTTCTAAGTTGAAGGTAAAAATTGTCCATCCGCACACCGCATAAGTAAGCTAGATAAAAAGTTTTGTACTAAAGGAACTTATACAAACACTTGATTGATCAGTGGCAGGCAGAAACAATTAACATGCAACCATATAAAAATTACAACGTTAGATCCAAATACATTTTGTACGTGATATATGTCTTCTAAAAAATGCTCGTTTTAAGAATGTGAAGGCGAAAGTAAAAGATGCCAAACGAAGCTGTCAGTGTATGAAAAACAGAAAACATATGTTTGTGGATTCAGAGCATATTCTTTTTATATCCGCAAGATTCAGTAATTATAGCTGAAAGAAAATATTGAATATTTTTCTACTAACTCAGACAAAAGAAGAATATGCGATAGAATAGTTTAATAATGTGATATAATAGTTTAATAATGCGATAGAATAGTTTAATAATGTGATATAATAGTTTAATAACGTGATAGAATAGTTTAATAATGTGATATAATAGTTTAATAATGCGATAGAATAGTTTAATAACGTGATAGAATAGTTTAATACTGCGATACCATAGTTTAATAATGTGATATAATAGCTTAATAACGTGATAGAATAGTTTAATAACGTGATAGATTAGTTTAATAATGTGATATAATAGTTTAATAACGTGATAGAATAGTTTAATAATGTGATAGAATAGTTTAATAATGCGATACCATAGTTTAATAATGTGATTGAATAGTTTAATAATGGGAGAGTTTATTTTAATAATGTGATAGAATAGTTAATAATGTGATATAATAGTTTCATAATGTGATAGAATAGTTTAATAATGTGATAGAATAGTTTCATAATGTGATATAATAGTTTAATAATGTGATAGAATAGTTTAATAATGTGATAGAATAGTTTAAAAATGTGATAGAATAGTTTCATAATGTGATAGAATAGTTAATAATGTGACACCATAGTTTAATAATGTGATAGAATAGTTTAATAAAGTGATAGAATAGTTTCATAATGTGATATCATAGTTTAATAACGTGTTATAATAGTTTAATAATGTGATAGAATAATTTAATAATGTGATATAATAGTTTAATAATGTGATATAATAGTTTAACAGGGCGATATAATAGTTTAATAATGTGATAGAATAGTCTAATAATGTGATAGAGTAGTTTAATAATATAATATATTAGTTTTAAAAACATGATAGAATTAGTTAATAATGTGATAGAATAGTTTAATAATGCGATATAATAGTTTAATAATGCGGTAGAATAGTTTAATAATGTGATAGAATAGTTTAATAATGTGATATAATAGTTAATCATGTGATAGAATAGTTTAAAAAGGCGATATAATAGTTTAATAATGTGATAGAATAGTTTAAGAATAGTTTAATAATGTGATAGAATAGTTTAATAATGCGATATAATAGTTTAATAATGCGGTGGAATAGTTTCATAATGTGATAGAATAGTTTAATAATGTGATATAATAGTTTAATAATGCGGTAGAATAGTTTCATAATGTGATAGAATAGTTTAATAATGTGATATAAAAGTTTCGTAATGTGATAGATAGTTTAATAATGTGATACAATGGTTTCGTAATGTGATACAATAGTTTCGTAATGTGATAGAATAGTTTAATAACGTGATATAATAGTTTAATAATGTGATATAGTAGTGTAATAATGTGATATAATAGTTTAATAATGTGATAGAATAGTTTAATAATGCGATATAATAGTTTAATAATGTGATATAGTAGTGTAATAATGTGATATAGTAGTGTAATAATGTGATATAATAGTTTAATAATGCGATATAATAGTTTAATAATATGATAGAATGGTTTAATAATGCGATAGAATAGTTTAATATAGCGATATAATAGTTTAATAATGTGATATAATAGTTTAATAATGTGATAGAATAATTTAATAATATGATATAGTAGTTTAATAATGTGATAGAATAGTTTAATAATGTGATATAATAGTTTAATAATGAGATATAATAGTTTCGTAATGTGACATAATATTTTAATAATGTGATACAATAGTTTCGTAATGTGATATAATAGTTTAATAATGTGATACAATAGTTTAATAATGTGATATAATAGTTTCATAATGTGATATAATAGTTTAATAATGTGATAGAATAGTTTAATAATGCGATAGAATAGTTTAATAATGTGATAGAATAGTTTCATAATGTGATATAATAGTTTCATAATGTGATAGAATAGCTTAATAATGTTATATAATAGTTCAAAAATGCTGTAGAATAGTTTAATAATGTTATATAATAGTTTAATAATGTGATAGAATAGTTTAATAATATGATATACTAGTTTCATTATGTAACAGAATAGCTAATAATGTGATAGAATAGTTTCGTAATGTGATAGAATAGTTTAATAATGTGATAGAATAGTTTCGTAATGTGATAGAATAGTTAAAAAATGTGATAGAATAGTTTCGTAATGTGATATAATAGTTTAATAATGTGATATAATAGTTTAATAACGTAATATAATAGTTAAATAACGTGATTGAATAGTTTAATAATGTGATTGAATAGTTTATAATGTGAAAGAATAGTTTAATAATGCGGTAGAAACATTTAATAATGTGAAATAATAGTTTAATAGAAGATGAAAATCTGAATATGAAAATATTTCGCCCAAATTTAAACCAAAGGTTTTGCAGATGTATACCCAACTTTATTGAAGGACATAATGATAGCTTCCAGATATAAATTCATATAGTTCCAAGTATAGCCAGTGACTCGAACAATAAAATATTAGGTAACATACGTATATTTCAACATCAATCGAAATAATTGCAATTTGAAAAACAAAAAGTACAATAATAAATGGTGTCAATGATTTATTGAAAAACACCTATTTCTGGAGGCATTTCAGCTCCAATTTTTAATTCAAAGATTGTTTTTCAACATGTATTGATATGGATAGTCAGGCAATAGTTATCTTAATGAAATGAAGGTAATTTTTTTTTTACTAATGTATGTATGCATAGATTTGTTAAATGTCAATCAGATATGCCACATTTTGCTGCTGCCCTCAATACTGCCCATTTAAGTTGATTTTGTCAAGATTAAATATCACACCATTCCACGAATCTGCTCACTTAATTATCATTGTCAAATCTTAAGTGTATCTGTCAAAAATATTTATTGGCTTGTATGTGAAATAGTTTATTCTATGTAATAGATTCTTATAGTTTTAAATATTTGTGCAAGCCTTATTAACTAGAGCTTTAAATTGAGTTACAGTGCAGGAAGAAAATGGAGCTTTTCTTAGCAAAAAAATTCTGAATTAAACTAATTAATTGTTATAACACCCCCCCCCCCAAAAAAAAATCATAAACATTTACTTGTTCGATTTGATTAAGTACCTTGAGTAAAACTTCGTCTAGTATGGTTTGCAAAAATGTTTTTTGATGAGAGCAACGCTTAACACAATAGGTACTAAATACAGGTTAACGTTATATAGGTATTAACGTAATATTTTTCACTCAAATGTCTTCGCAATAATAAATGGTGATTATTAGAATGCTGGCTTGCAAAAATTTAAAAATTATTTTGATAATTGCAGTTTTATAGGGTATAGTGACTTGGACATTTTTAGAAAATGTGTATGGGCGTGGATGGTTGGATAGTTTTTAAATTTTTGTGGGTAGGTGTTCTCTGCAAAATAAAAGTTTTTTGGGGACTCTCGTTTTATACAAAGGAATTTAACGTTTTTGATGAAGACGTAACGAATAATACATGTACAAATGTTTCCTATTACTGATTAAAGTTCTGCAAAGTACTTTGACGAGAATTTTGCTTAATTATCGAAGAAGAAAAAGAATATTGACATAAAAAAAGCGTAACAATGTCAATAGAGTATTGACTCCATCAGACTAAAAACGAAAGTTGATACATATGTGCAAGTCCAGTCAGATGATGTTTGCTGTTAAAATATATTTTAATTGACATTTTGTTGATATAAAATTATTCACATAAAACACAATGTTGCAAGGGTCAGCGCAACTCTAACTGATTCTTACTTAAGGTCAGAAACTAGGCCAGCATTAGATACAGTCTCTATTATTCTATGCCCCAATAGTATGTAATGGAATGAAAAAAAATGTAAACTTACTAACAAACAATATATATATATATATATATATATATATATATATATATATATATATATATATATATATATATATATATTGTAACGGGGCGTTTATATATATATATATATATATATATATATATATATATATATATATATATATATATATATATATATATATATATATATATATATATATATATATATATTGTAACGGGGCGTTTGGTATCAAGCGCTATTAGTACAATATTGCACAATTCCCTGGTCAGAGGTATTGCGCAACTTAGAAAACAACACTCGAAACCGCCTCCCGCTAATATTCGTTTATTTAAAGCAGCGGTTCTCAACCTGTGGGTCGCGACCCCGTCAAGGGTCGAACAACGATTTGCCAGGGGTCGCTTACGACCATCGGAAATATACATTTTTCTTCACAATATATAATTACATATTGCTTTTGTGATTAATCACTACGCTTTAATTATGTTCGATTTGTAACAATGAAAATACATCCTGCATATCAGATATTTACATTACGATTCATAGCAGTAGCAAAATTACAGTTATGAACGAAAATAATTTTACGGTTGGGTCGCCACAACATTTGGAATTGCATTAAAAGGGTCGCGGCACTAGAAAGGTTGAGAACCGCTGATCTAAAGGATGACCTCTACGGTGTGATTTGCCCGGTTCGAATGGATATGGTAATCTGAGACGGTATCTTGAACAAAGACAACACACGAGCCCCCGTAAAGATAAAATAAGAATTTAATTTTAAAAAAATCAAGAGAATAAAAGACACAGTAAATTACGATTTCCTTTCCTTCTGAATACTTTTAGTTCAGAAGTACATTAAAATCGAAGTTTAAAATAATAGATGCATTAATTAAATTTCAAACACTAATGAAATAAACAAAATTTAGCCTTTAATAGCTGATAGCAAAGTTCATCACGAAATCGAGTGTTCATTAACATTGGACTGCTTGGGAAATTTACAATGACCTGCTCGACTGGCTCTTCTTTCTGAGTGCGTCACGACTTTAACTTGCCCTTTGGTTGAACGTGGGATTCTACAACTCTGACTTCTGACTTCTTTTCATTCCTTGAATTTCGACTTCCTCGCTATTTCTCTCTCTCTTCAGACAAACTATTTTCCTTTGAAAAGAAAAGGGTAAAACGCCCTAAGTATCTTGTTATGCTTTAAGAGTTGAGATTGTCCGTCCGTCTTTCTGGTTCGAACACTCAGATCTTACTATAAGTGTTAACTTTTATACGGCTAGCAAATACTACACAAGTCTTCAGATCAATAGAGTTATACCGCTAATTATCGACATCAGAATTTGGGAAAGTCACATATATTCCCGTAAATCATTACATAAAGTGAGGCAATATATCATAGCCCACAATCAATATTCACTAATATGGTAAATTCAAATTAATGTAACACTTTCCAATCACAAATGTACACGGCGGGTTTTTCTACAACACCCATTAACCTATCTACGTATATAAATTGAAAATTCTAACTCATGATTCAGAAGTACATTATTAAATCAATGTAATAACCGAACTATTCATTCAAAAATATGAACAAATCATGCATCTGGAACTAAGAAAACATCATATAAATTACATTATGATAAATGTGAATTTGAGTTAAATACCTTGTGTTTTTGGCGTCCTACAATCGTTCCAAATTCAGTTTTCCCCTGGAACCACAATTTTAACGAACGTCTTTTCCCTAAAGTCCGCTCGGAGTCTTCTACTGCGTATTTTCGGATTTAATAATACGGACCCTCTCATGCAGAGGTAATTCCTAGACTGGTTCAAATTCATTTGCTCAAAGAATATATTTCCCTTAATTTCAGGGTTCGACACCCCGCTGATTCTACATTTGACCAATCGGAATAAATGCTATTCCTACAGACATTTGGAAAACTGCCTATCAAGATGCCAAAAATGCACCTGGTGTCGAAATAATACCCTACCATTTGTTTCCAATCACTTTGACAGCTTTACGTGAGAAATTCCCTCTTTTTAAGCCTGTCGTACACTAGGTCGTTTTTACTATAAACCTAGTAACAATGTGACCCAGTTAGGTAAACATTCCTTCGTCCAAACTCTACTCCAAGACAGTTAATTGTCGGCTAGACTAAGAATTAATTAATGGATTTCACTGACGAAATATTTGGCAATATATATACATATATATATATATATATATATATATATATATATATATATATATATATATATATATATATATATATATATATATATATATATATATATATATATATATATATATATATATATATATATTTATATATATATGTGTGTGTATATATATATGTGTATATGTATATATATGTATATATATATATATATATATATATATATATATATATATATATATATATATATATATATATATATATATATATATATATATATATATATATATATATATATATATGTATATATGTGAAAGAGGCCAAAAGTTTACAAAACGTAATTTAATCTGTTGCTAACTCTAGCCAATCAGGAAAGTAAATATTTATGTATGAACACCAGTTCTGCGTCATGTCACCATGAATTTACATGTCTAACGATTCACCTTTCGAGTTACACCTGACCATAATACTATCATACCATATAACCCTTTATTTTTGTTGCAAAACGCTGTAGCACTAGTATCATGGTAATTATTTTCTAACAATGGTATTTTTTTGTGCGCTTCATTTTGTTAAAATATCAGATCCATTAGTTTTCTTCAGCTTTAAAAGAAGCATTTAAAGAAGAGATGAAGAATTAAGGGAAAAAAGGAATAAAAGAAGAGGAAGAAGGAAAATGAGAAGGACGGAATAAGAAAGATAAAAAGGAATAAATAGAAAACGAAACATAAAGGTAAGAATGAAAGGAGAACAAATGAGAAAATACAGCATTATTTTCTTAACAACTCGCAATCTTTAATCATCACCATCATCGTCGTTGTCATCATCATCACCTTCACCTACCTACATGGAATATTCGCGGTTTATAATACAGGTCGGCACATGAAGACTGTTTAAAAATGTGATTTTCTGTACGTTTAAAACGCCCAGAACTGAGATATAAACCTTTTTCTCAAGGTAATTTGCGATGGACACTCATTTCGTACAACTTTCTGATTGAACATTTTTATTTAGTATTTTCCACCTTCAGTTTCATAGTTTCTCAAGTTAGTAAATATCTACTTACATGTTCTTTGATCTGCATGGAATTTTCCAAGCCAGGGAGTATATATCAATACACTAAAAGCCATACAAATAATTTTATTTTCGATGAAAGTGTACACTATTGTTAGAAAAGTAGGTAATATTATAAACGTATTCCTTATCACTATTATTTCAGGATTCACCAAGTAACTTCCCATCTTATTTGGATTTATTCTTTGTTTGATAGCTTGATAAAGTTTTGTCTGTATTATCGAGAAGGATTTTAATTGCAGTAGTAAGTTTTCGTGCATTGTACTTCACTTATTTTTGTAAAACTTTAAACCAATTTTCATAGCGCCGCATAGTGACGGATACAAGTGATAGGTAACTCCAATCACGATGTACATTTCCCCAAAATTATATCAATTATGTTTCTGGAAATAGCAGCGCTATCTAAGTAATGTTTCTGTTACAATGTTCCGTCACTAATATTCGGTACTCGCCAATTTTTATATATGTCTCCATACATTTGATCCAATGCTAGAAACATGCTTTCAAAGTACTTAATTCTTCTGGAATCGACCGTTTCATTTGTATTGAATGTGTATGGTGTTCCGCACGGACCAGAGCATTTCGGATTGTTTGTGGTTACGTATTTTCGTGTCGATTTTGCCTCACAAGGGATACTAAGGTAGGTAATCGCGCTCACGCAGACGAGAAGGGAGACGATATTGCTTGCCACAAGTAAGATTACAATGCATTTACTATAGACAAACTTCTTTTTTTCATCATTCGTCTTTCTGTAAAAATGGTGAAGAATTAAAGTGACTGGTCCTAGGATTGGGTTGAAGAATGAGGCACAAAGTCCAATCCAGATGAATGATTTTCTATCTAATTCAGTTCTGAAAGAAGAAATAAAAGAAAACGCAGTTGTAGAAAATTGGCAAATCACAAAATAAATAAAAATTCACGAGACTCTAATTTGATATACCATCAAATGCATCTTGTGACCGTTGTCATGGGAAACTTTAAAGAAACAAACATTTACGATTTATCAATTAGTGACTACAGTCAGCAGTAAGAAAGAAGACGCTTTCCCTAAATGAAGCAATAAACGGGAAGACACGATAAAGGTAAATATAATTTAGCTTAAGTGGTGCATATAGATTTTAATTCTTACATGTAGGGTACCGACCACACGACCTTGTCTTACCTGTAAGGTACTGAGCCCAACGATCTTGTTTTACCTGTAGGATACCGACCCCAGGACTTTGTCTTACTCGTATGGTACAGACAACCACGACCTTGTCTTACTTGTACGGTACCGTCTTAACGAGCTTACCTTCTTACCTGTACAGTACCGATCCCGTGACCTTGTCGTACTTGTACGATACAGACCCCACGACCTTGTCTTACCCGTACATTACCTACCCCACGAACCTGTCTTACCTGCACGGTACCGACCTCACAAACTTGTCATAACTGTACGGTACCTACCTTAAGACATTGGCTTACCTGTACGGCACCGACCTCACGACCTTGTCTTACCTGTACGCCTTACTGGCAATACATGTCGTACTGGTAAGGCGTACTCTTGTTGCACCTCCATGGTCTTGTAAGATTTTAAGATTGGCTATAGTTAAATGTTTGATTACTCCATCATTTACATCCATGCATGTCTCCATAGGTCATCCGGGCGTCAATACTGAATGATTCAGGGAGGTATGGAAAACATACGTAGCTAAAAGGAAATTTGCACCAAACGGATTCAAAATTGTGCTGTCAGGTAATATGGATGAAAATCTCTTTGTTGTTTTTTTATCGCTTCTTCAGAAATTCCGGGAAAATAGCTAAACACTAACATCGGATTATTGTTCATGCTCTGTCCATTTAGATACTTCATTGAGACGTTTCTGTTGATGTATAGATTTAATAATGTCCACTGTGTTTCAGGTATGGGTTATTTACGGGACTTGAATATAGTCTGCAGTTTGGGAATTTTTGTGCACCGTAGAGAGGATGGGTTGTTTAAATCACAAATGGGTCAAATGTTGCTAGAATAGGCTTACCACGGAGAGAAATTGACTGATACGGTGTCCTTCCCCGAAGAAAAAATATGTGAAGCATTGAGGAGCAAACAAATTGATAACATTGATGTTTGACTGGACAATGAGCGAATTAACATATAATCTGAACAGAAAACTGTTATACCCCACTGTGAAGTAAATTCTGTAGAGCACACACACACACACACACACACACACACACACACACACACGCGTATACAGAGACAGAGACAGACACACACCACACGCACACTAATGATTATACCTAAACTGGAGAGTTAAAACAAATGATATGACTTCCTGGAAGATGGCCGCCATCGCTTAAATGCTCGAGATAGGCTCTTCCGATTTTGTGCTATATTTATGATATTTGTGCTTGTTCTCTATCATCGTCTACATTATTGTGTTTCATCATGCATTGGCTGTTCGGTTCATATGTGTTAATTCATCTCCTTGTTTTGGAAACGAGAACAATTAGAATTTTTCTCAGCTGTTTTATCCCAATGTTAAGACGTCATTTGTTTTTGAATAAACCGCCGTCACGTGACCGCTTACAACACGACGGACCCTCATTAATTGGATTAAATGACCACACCTTGGTTCTAGATACATTGTGCTAAAGTCTAAACGAACTGGGAATACATTCATCATTTCTTAAATGTAAACGGAAGCGAAAAAAGAAACGTTCTATCAAAGCTGGCCGGCGTTGAACAGGAACAAGAATTCCAGTTATCTCCCTTTCGCCCGTAACGGATAAACAACTTAAAAATTCTGCCGTTTAGTTTAATAACCTGGTTCAAATTCCTCTTAAATCGTCAACCGTTGTGTCAACTGTCCCAGGGATACCACTTCGTATTGCATTATTCAACGCTCAATCAGTAGGATCACCGGAAAAGAGCATAAAAATTATTAATTTTATCAACGACCAGAATATTGATGTCTTCTTTCTGACAGAAACTTGGTTACATTCGGCAGGTGATGAATCTAAGTGTGCGGATTTAACACCCAGCGATTACTCCATCAAGTCGTTCCCCCGCAACTCTCGCAGAGCTGGAATTGCTGTAATTACAAAGAATTCCATGATCAAATGCCTTAAGTACAACACAACCTTCAATTTCTGCCACACATCATTTGAACTAGTCCAAACAACGCTCACACTGGAACAAAGGTCAGTCCATTTTTTCTGTCTCTACCGTCCTCCTCCTAGTATAAAAAACAAGATGACTGAATCTCTCTTTTTGGAGCAGTTTCCAAATCTTCTAGAGTATTGAAATTCGATAAGTGGCAACCTAATTATTCTTGGAGATTTCAACTTTCACTTTGACTGTCCCGGTAAACCATATACGTCAAAACTCCTAGATTCCATTTATGTTTTCAATCTTAAACAGTCAGTTAACAAACCTACCCATAAACTTTTTTCACATTTTTGACTGGTTTCTTTATATACCTGATGATAATATTCTGCAATCCAACCTTGTATCCCACGAACTTGCATCGGATCACCTCTGCATTTTATGCCATCTCGACGTATCAGTCCCTAACCCACCACCTCTATTTGCTATCCGTATGATAAATAGAACCAAATTCATGCATGCCATCCAAGAAAACCTAACAACTTTCTTACATCCAACAGCGGAACAACTTGATAACTGCCTGCGTTCATTGCTTGAAAAACATGCCCCAGCCACCAAATGCAGAGTATTAATAAAAAGTGTTCTCCATGGTATAGCAGTGTTAGGGACCAGCTTCGCACTGCTAAACGTCATCGCCGAAAAGCAGAGACGCCTTGGCTTTCCACCAGACTCACTATTCATAAACAAATCTACGAAGCCGCTAAGAAGAACGTCACAAACATAGTCCATTTAGCCAAATCATCCCACTACAGTACTAAGATCACGGAGAGTTCCAGCTGCAAAGAGCTCTTTGAGATAACTAAGAAACTAATGTCAAGGAACAAATGTACACCACTTCCAATTACCTTCTCTCCACTAGACCTACCAGACCAATTTGAAAATTTCTTCGATGACAAAGTACAAACCATTAGAGATTCGCTTGACAGCACAATTTCAACTGATTCGTCATCATACAGTTATGATGCAGAATTACAGCGAGAACCGTTAAGAGCATTTGAACCTGTTTCTATTGATTTAGTACGGACAATCGTGATGAAAAGTGCACCAAAGTCTTGTGAACTTGATCCAATTGCGACATCACTGCTGCTTGAGTGCTTAGACCCAATATTGCCTTCACTAACTGATGTTATTAGTATCTCTCTCTCATCAGGGGAATTTCCATCATTTTTGAAAACTGCCATCGTAAAGCCACTGCTGAAGAAACCAACACTGGACCATAACGATTAAAGAACTACTGCCCAGTTTCTAATCTCCCATTCATATCAAAAATCGTAGAAAAGGCTGTTCTAACTCAACTTGTATCTCATTTGAATTCAACAGTCTTTTTAGCAATGAACAGTCTGCATATCGCCCTTGCTACAGTACGGAAACTACTCTTCTGAAAGTATTAAGTGACATTCTCTCTGCTTTGGATAATGGAAAGATTACAGTCCTCACTCTCCTGGATTTATCTGCAGCATTTGGCACAATAGACCATGATATATTACTGCACCGTCTCCAGCATGTATTTGGCATTCAGAATATAGCCTTACAGTGGTTCAAGTCCTACTTAGTCAACAGGACACAAATGATATCTGCAAATGGAATACACTCCAGCCCAGTTGACGTATCTGTTATTGGACCTGTTCTCTTCATTCTGTACACTCAGCCGCTCTCAAGTGTCATAGATCATCACCCAGTGTTGCACCAATTGTATGCTGATGACACCCAAATATACAAGTCTAGCCACCCAACTGAAGTTGAGGCTACCATCCATGGAGTAGAGAAGTGCATTTCTGATGTGAAATCATGGATGACATGTAACAAGCTGCAGATGAATGATGATAAAACTGAGGCTATTCTGATCACAACACAAAGACTTTCTCATTCACATCCTTTATCTCAGACAATAAATATCAGTAACACCAACATTAAATTCTCACAGTCAGTACGAAACCTAGGCGTTACTCTAGACAGTACTCTCACATTGGACCAACATGTCATGAACATATGCAAGGCTGCATATCTTGAATTGAGACGCATCAGTTCCATTCGTAAATATCTTTCAGTTGATGCCACTAAAACGCTTGTGTGTTCATTAGTACTTTCAAGACTGGACTATTGTAACTCAATTCTGTCTGGTTCATCACAATATTTACTCCAGAAACTTCAAAAAGTTCAAAACACAGCACATCTTTAGAGTGCCTCGATCAGAACACACCTCAACATTGCTTTGTACCCTACACTGGCTATCGATTCGATACAGAATCAAACACAAAATTTGTTCTCTGTGCTACGTTTCAATGACAGACTCCAGTCCAACATACCTATCCAGCCTCCCCAATGTGTATAAACCAGCTAGATCCTTTTGCTCTTCTTCTGATAATCGTATACTCATTGTTCCCAAGGTGAAAACAAAGTCATATGGACAACGTTCGTTTGCACACCAGGGTCCGGCGACGTGGAACGAATTGCCCATTGAAATTAGACACAAAGACACAGTGGTCCCTTTTAAGAGTGCTCTTAAGTCTCACCTGTTTCGACTGCAGGGTCAAACTTAGCGACCTAATCATGTTTTGTATCTTATATGTTTTCAGCATGTTTTTATGTTTTCCAATTTCATTGTTTTTGTCATTTGTTGTTCTGTAGTGTAGTCTTATCATTATTGATGGTGTAAAGCGCTTAGAGCTTCGAAAGATTAGGCGCTATACAAAGTCCTCATTATTATTATTATTATTATTATTATTATTATTATTATTATTATTACATGGGTAAAGGCGTCGATAGACGATGAGGTCTTGAAGGGACAATTACAGGCTTAAAACATTTATAAACGATACAGTCCAGAAGGGACAAGTACCAGTTAGACACATCTAAAAACGATGAGTCAATATAGGCCAAGTACACATTTAAAACATTTATATTCGATACAGTCCAGAAGGGTAAAGTGCACGCTTCGTAAAATCTATATATGATACAGTCCAGAGGGGTAAAGTGCACGCCTCGCAATATCTATATATGATACAGTCCAGAGAGGACAAGTGCGCGCTTAAAACTATATATTTGACGATACAGTCCAGAGGGGACAAGGGCACGCTTAAATACAGATGGGACAAGTAGATGCTTAAAACATCAATGCACGATACAGCCCAGAGTGGACAAGTGCAATTTTGAAAACGAATATAAACGATAAAGTCAAGAGGGGACAAGTACATGATTTAAACCATCAATAGACAACACAATCCATGGAGGACAAGTACATGTATGTAGACGACAGTCATGAGAAGACATTTTGACGTGTATGCTCTCATATTTGTTAAAGACGCATCCGCGCGAATTTCAATCTAACTATTCAGAATTAAAAATAGAAATAGCAATATATAAAAACACATTATCAAAATTTTTGCTCGATATTAATTAATACTAGCTTTTGAAATAAGTAATATATGTCTATAAAGTTTAAACTATGGTTCCTCCAGCACAACTATTCAGCTACATAGTTTGTTTGCACGGGGAACTAGTGTCTCTTTACACGGGGAATTCGAGCAAATATTTTGCTACATGTTTTCTTATATAGGGAATTCCTTCTCTTGTAAGGGTAAGAAAATACAATTCCATTTGAATAAGAAATATTCCCCATGTATCGAATACTACATTTTAAGCATGTTAAATGAAATTATTTTCCAAGATCTCAATACTGAAATATAATTATGTATCATTGACAGCTTGAAAAATTAAACTGGTACATTATATATATATATATATATATATATATATATATATATATATATATATATATATATATATATATATATATATATAACCCTCTAGTTTTATGTTAGAATATTACAATCTTTGTTTTTTTCGAGCGTCCTGCAGAAAAGAGAAAACTGACTCATATACTCGTTGAAGAAGAAGCGGGTTGTCATTATGGCTGGTAGTTACTCGATTGATAGGTTATAAATTTCTATGTATTCTATAATAATATTGATGTTAAAACCCAATAATTACTTACTGAAATTCTAACGCCTTCGATCGCGAAGAGCTACGAGTTTCGGTGGTAACAAATGGTCCGACCATCTGCATGTTTGGAGGCCGTATCTGTAATTTACAGTGTAAATGAAAATAAACCTATCAGTTATATCATTTGAATATATTGTAAAAGTTACGAAAATGTATTTTAAAAAAATTAAAAAAATTTGAATGTAATACTAACCCTTCGATGTGAAGCGATATATTGGTCGTTTCGTCACGGTTGTGGATGTAAAATTCGGTGGTATTATACACTGCGTTATGTGATGAACTGCACCTGTGTGTGTGATTAGCTGATGACAGTACTTTTGGACATTGTTTAGGGAAAGTATGTGCCCTCTAATCACCCCATGTTTTGTGAACTGCAGCTGTGTGTGTGTGATTAGCTGATGACGATACATTTGGACATTGTTTTGGAAACTGTAAACCCACTCATCACCCCATGTTTTGTCAGTAAGGCTCCATTTATGGTAACGTGGTTAGAGAGAAAAATTCTTTTATCGGTGCCTACTGTAAAAAAATGCTCCGGCGATATGTTCCTATAAAATTACTCATACGTAGACGTCCCCTGAAGAAAAATGTGGAATGTTTTACAGATTGTTTCTTTCTGTAATTATGATCAGCCAGTCAGAGCTATTCATTCTCATAAATACTCTATTAAATATTTCATAGACTGGTTTCGTTGCGAATGAAATGTAAACTATGCCATACAATCTGATTTCATACTAAGTGTGCTCGTGCATTGATTGCCATAAAGAAAATGGAAGTATGTCTGGGAACTAACATCTCCCTCTTTGCACACGACATTTATCATCAGCTGTAAGAAGATTATTGAAAGTGTAGAAGTTACAAAGAAATACATTTTCTCCGAAAACTGGCATTGCACCAGAGGCGGTGAGGGAGGCACCCGTAATAAAATCAGATAATTGTTTTTAGAAAATACATAAAGAAAAAAAAATGAAAAATTTGAAATAATTAGACTGTAGTCTAACCTAGCCTTTAATTATTTCAATCATCTAGTTGCACCAAAGACATATGCTTTTTTATGCGTACAAGCGTTACTTATAGCGGTGCTGACAAAATGTATCATCTCGTTAAGTTCTCCTAGGAGGTTTAAAATCCAGCGTGTCTAAAAACTCGTAATCTAAAGAATAGCGTCTTGAGCTTACACAACAGACAACTTGTTCTTAATTATAAAAAATACAAAATTTGGCCCAATGAAACATGCACCAATGATGTAAGACATATTTATCAGAGATCTTTTATAATGCATGTTCTTGTTATTATAAGGCACATTGAACAAATTGAATTCTCATCAAAAGCATGCTAATGTTTTCAAAACTTACTATTCTTTCGTAGTAAGAAGGCAAAGATGTCGGCATTATAATCCCATGGGTCATCTAACGAAGAATAAATTCCTAATACGATCAAGGTGCTATGCTGCACCGCTATATATTTGTGTGGAAAAAAAAATGCCTGAGTGGAAAAAAAAATGCCTGATTGTAGGTGACAACTATCAAAATCGGCCCTGGTCAGATATCACTTCAATCTGATTTAAACCAGATCTAGACAGTCCTACGTGAAGGTCTGGTGACCTTTGAATTAGCCAATGGAAATGCAGCTTTCAGAAATCTGAAAGTGAATCAAATCGTTCAGCACACATTGAAGCTCTTCAGACATACTACTCAGTCTCCAAAATGCGCAAATATAAGACTTCGTCTAACTGGTTAAATACAGTTTGTGATTATGATAATAATATGTCACCCGTACACGATTCCAAAGTAGTCGCTATCAGATATTCACGTATGACGGCGGAGATCTGAATATGTGTTTACAGCAATCAAAATGAAAATACATTTAAGTCCAACTTTGTGACGTCATCACCGCAGCGCGACAAGTAGGTAAACAATCAATCACAACTAAAAACATCGTATAGCTGGCGATAAAGTGTACATAAAGGTTATGTCCACACGTTGAATTTAAACTTTATTTTAATAGTTTCATAATAACTGTGGTTTTTGGAATGGAATTAGATCGTGACTAAGAAGTAATGTCGGCAGTAAATGAATACATCTATAATATCAGTCGACCCTATATAATTGACTAAGCTGTTGTTACTTATTTATAATATCATAGTGACTTTGTGAAATCAAAGACTAACACTGTCTTACAAAGTAATTAAACTTCGGTATTTTTCTATCAACGAAATTAGTTGTCCAGTACTATATTACTCGTATTAGAACTTTGAAAAGTACATTATTTTTTTTCTCGTATCTTTTTTGTGTAAGACAGAACAATGAAATTTCAACGAATTTACCAGTGGCTCGATTGGTGATTATGACTGAGATCTAGTCGTTTGATTCATGACTTGAATATAAGACAGAGCTAGTGGCTTGATCTGTGACTTGAATATAAGACTTCGAGCTAGTGGCTTGATCTGTGACTTTAATATAAGACTGAGTGGCCTGATCTGTGACTTGAATATGAGACTGAGAGCTAGTCGTTTGATTCATGACTTTAATATAAGACTGAGAGCTAGTGACCCGATTGATGACTTTAATATAAGACTGAGTGGCTCGATCTGTGACTTGAATATCAGACTGAGAGCTAGTGGTTGGATTCATGACTTGAATATAAGACTGAGAGCTAGTGGCTCGATATGTGACTTTAATACAAGACTGAGAGTTAGTGGTTCGATCTGTGATTTAAATCTAAGACTAAGAACTAGTGGCTTGATTGAGACTTGAATATAAGACGTAGAGCCAGTGTCTCGATCTGTGACTTTAATATAAGACTGAGAGCTAGTGGCTCGATTGATGACTTGAATATAAGACGGAGAACCAGTGGCTCGATCTGTGACTTGAATATAAGACTGAGAGCTAGTGGTTCGATCTGTGACTTCAATATAAGACGGAGAGCCAGTGGCTAGATCTGTGACTTGACTATTAGACTGAGAGCTAGTGGTTCGATTAATGACTTGAATATTAGACTGAGAGCTAGTGGTTCCATCTGTGACTTAAATATAAGACTAAGAGCTAGTGGCTCGATTGAGACTTGAATATAAGACGGAGAACCAGTGGCTCGATTCATGACTTAAATATAAGACTTAGAACTAGTGGCTCGATTAATTACTTGAATATAAGACTGAGAGCTAGTGGCTCGATCTGTGACTTGAATATAAGACTGAGAGCTAGTGGTTCGATTAATTACTTGAATATAAGACTGAGAGCTAGTGGCTCGATCTGTGACTTGAATATAAGACTGAGAGCTAGTGGTTCGATTAATTACTTGAATATAAGACTGAGAGCTAGTGGCTCGATCTGTGACTTGAATATAAGACTGAGAGCTAGTGGTTCGATTCATGACTTTAGTATAAGACTGAAAACTAGTGGCTCGATCTGTGACTTTAACATACGACATGTTTCTTAAAAGTACGACTTTATTTGTAATTTTTTTTAGATTTAATCTCAAACAAATGTATTATGAAATGTTTAAGCCCTAAATACATTATATTTCTGAATTGTTTTAAATTTGAGTAAAAAGGAAGGGGATTTAATTCAATAGGGCTCTGGTGTTCTTGTACACTTTTCAGCCAGTGGAGCGTAAGTAATAACGTAATGGTTTTTATAAAATAAAAAGATTATTGTTAAGTAGAAATGTAATTGCTTGATTTCGTACACTTTGAAAAATAGGTATCCATAACTGATACCATGTTCTTGTTTAAGCTATCACGTCGTAGTCCTAATGGCGTGGTTTGTGATGATTACACAAACTAGTGAAGTAGCATAGCATGATATATTTTGGAACGTGGAAGAACTTTTCATCGGAAGAGATTGGAGAAAGTGTTCGACGTCGTTATGTTCTGCTAAAAAGTTAGGGGCGACCAAATCAAAATTAAATATATTAACAGACAGCAGAGTTACAACTTAAACATATTTACAAATATCGGATTTGCTCTTCCTTAAGGTACATTTCCCTCGTATAACAAACTTGTAGCACTGGTATATCCTCAAAACAAACAGTCGTGAGAATCGAAACGGTAAATGCCTGCGACATTTTTGTATTGGTTTATAGTTATACTACCTCGTATCAACGATCTTCCAAATCTGACATCGTTGGTACGAACTGTTGTACAGGTCTTGCATAGTAATCAGATTTTGTAGTTATCGGTCTGGATAAAACCAACAATGCCAGAGAGACCCGTTAAATTCGTATACACCAAATCCCAACAATTGACAGCATAAGGACCACTCTCCTTCTAAACCAAATTTTGGGCATGTTATACCTATTTGTTTTGAGTTTAACTCAAGTAAAGCAACTACGCAAAACATTCTCCGAACATCGACGACACGTCGATAGATTTGTTTGAAGTGTTGCTGTGGAAATCCTTGATATCTTTAAATAAAATCTTTAGATATTGGTAATACGAATAAGGTGGATTTATACTCGGTCACGAAATCGGATCCTCGAAACTTATGTTCCAATTATGACTCTTTTGAAGTATAGCAAGGAGCCAGCACTCCTAAATTTGCTGCATCCTATGCGGTCAACACGCTCTCTCTTTTGAAATTCCTGCTTATTTTCGAAATGGTTTCTGCATCTCTTAGACGTTAAGATAAGCTTGAAGCTCTAATATTCCTTCATAATAGCTTCAATTTTCTTATATCAGTGTCATCTACACGAGGTTTAGCCATTGATGGTGTTGGCTAAACAAATATTGCCCGGGCAAAAGTCAATCTTAAGGATGGCTAATTTGATGGAGGGAAATTGATTTACTAATAATGCCCTACATTGTTATCCGCTATCAAAAGGAAAGGAAACACGAGACATAGACATAGTTGTGCTTACATCTGTAATGTGGGACCCCGAGTTGCAGAGTGGTCTAAAGCGGACAGCAATTCAAAATTGTTATAGTCATTTCGGTGTCACCCCCTTTGATGGTGTCATCTGGTGCGATCCGCACCGCGCACTCCCCCGCCAGTGATGTCACTGCTGTATTTATCAAATTTTTTAAACTTGACAAACACGAAGCAAGCTATCGGTGTACATATTTACTATTGCCAAACCAACGCTGCAGTATGACGCTAATGTTACATATACAAACATATTTCACAAATTGCAATTTGTACTTGAAAGTTCCTACACCTGTTTAAAATAAAATTATATAAACAAAGCGGATGTTTGGTGGTTACACATGAAAAAATGTTTAATCAAGATTTTTCAAAATGATTGCTGGCACTTAGGAATTATTGTTTTTTTTTAAAAAAAAAAGACATAATTTATATATGTATCTTAATCAAATATGTCTCAGGAACGCTTTTTATGTGATAAATATGTGTACAAGTGTGGGTAACACATGTGTAATATATGTAGCATATATGTAATGTGTGACTATTTTGCTTGTGTATGAGTCTACGTTTTATATTAAGATGTGCTGTGTCTACAGCATCACACTAAATCGAAAACAGCCAGGATAAAACTGCATGTTGTACACAGTAATTAGCTTTTTGGGATGTTGCTATTCTTTAAGAAGAATTTCTACCTTTAATTTTATTTAATAATATCGTCTTGTAACAGCACAAGACATTCTCGATTACATTGATTAAAAGTAAGTATTATATAATTTAAATTAAACTTCATTTCTTTTTATTCACTCTAACAAAGTTTTCTGCAAAAACACGACGCAAAAAACCCCACATAAATGATCAAATATGGCGATATGAGGTCATTCACAGAATTTGACTGATGATCGCTTCTTTCGTTATACTAATGAAATATGAACTGTCACCTCATCGAACGCCTTTCAGTAGAATACTAATTATGAACTTCTTATTAACTTATTTTACTGCATTAGTAAGAACACATTGGTAAGTGTCAATTGCGTAGTAACCGCTCAAGTAACTCCTGCAACTGCGGTTGTGGATGTAGGTTGTTCAGTGTGGGTGGTTTGGGTGTGGGTGGGGTAGGCCCAATATGAACCTGAATTCAATTTTAACAACAATTTTGCTTATTTTAGTTAAGAGTGGATTCGATAATCAAGTTTTGCGTGGAGAGGATAGGGGTGGTGGCTGTGTTTCGTGCAACGCTACTTGTAGGTTTCAGAAAGTAAGAAATTATTTTCAATTTAAAGTTTGCATTTCAGACAGAAATCAACCGCCCCCAATTCTTCTCATCTTGTTATATCGCAAACAATATCGCAGTGACATGGTTATCTTCCTTGAACAAAACGTTTTTGAATATTGGACATAATAGAACCCTCCCATCACCATTATATAATTTTCTCCCAGATTTGGTAGTTCTCAAAATTTAGGTTGTCTTTTAGTTTATACTTTCTTTTTATTTATACAATGGCTGTTGACAATGCTTCCTTCATTTTATTGAATAAAGGGTTTTTGCAATGCACATTCAGTGTAGCACCCTTCATAACCGAAACAAAGAAGAAATGACACAAATACAAATATTTTATTTTATTTCTTTGTTATTACGATGATCACCTTCTAAATAAGCTGTACTACTGTATGATAAACAAAATTATACTGGGACTGGGATCGGACATTTCGGAATCTTCGCCGAGGCCCTAAAATCTGAAGTTATGCCAATGCTAAATGACAATTATAAACATTATAAAACTATTTGTTGGATATTCTGCATGTCTACATTTTTTAGATCTTTCTGATATATTTATCTTTTGATGCTTTTCATCAGGCGTCAGTTCAATTAAACAGGTTAAAATCCATAGATAGACATAAAAATACAGAATGGAGATAAATGACTGTTTCTTCTTTCCATGAATATGTCTTTGCCTATCTTTTTATATTTTCTTATATGTCCGACTCTAATCTAATCTGTTTTGGCTAGGGTAAATATTAACATTCGGATGGTAAATAGAATGGCAGTTTCCAAACGGCAGACTGTTTTCAGAATGTTATTCAAAATTAATACTCCAACATATTACCTTCGCAGTGCAGCGCATAATCAATACAAGGTCTCTGTTTGAAAAATAAATGTTACACATCTATTAAGGATTTTCATTGAAAATAATTCCAATGTTGGGATGGATGCGATTACAATGTTGACACTCACTCGTGTTGTTTGCTACACACAAATGTCATTTTCACATAAAAAGTGGTGTTTGTGGTGACATTTATTGTCATTCCATCCATTACTCCAATCTAGACAGTGTTCCATGCCCATAGAATTGTCCGGATTCTGCACTTGCCCATTTTCTCCCCCTTTTCTCCAGTTGGTGTATGAAAATGTCTCACCAGTCACCCATTTCCATTGTCCTTCAGAGAATAAATCATGTCCACCAAGCCATACGTACTTTCCATCAGAGAGATGATTTTGAATGCTTTTCAGATAACTCGATATGAATACATCTTCGGTGACGGTTGCTAAAGTAGCAAGATGGCCACCAATGTTCTCGCACGCTCTCTTTGCACTTATCCAGGTTTCCTTAGAAATGGAGAAAAAGTAACAGGATTTACCATTTCTAGTCCATCCAGGAGGGCATTCTTGGCACGACGTACAATTATTAGCGGCATATGACAATCCCAATATGATGGACAAGAGACAAAGACAAATTGTGCTCATTTTAGATAAGTAGTAACAGCTATGTTTACAACGAACGCCTTCAACCAAACTGACCTGCGTTACATGTAAAGTATAGGTAATTCGTTTGATTTATTTTATAATATGTAAAATCCCATCCTTCTTATTTGCGTCAGCATTCTATGTGGTGATATAAAATATGATAATTCCCTTTGCCTAACCTTGTTTCACGCATCAACCGCAGCATAAAAGTAGTTCCGAACCAACTCTAACGTGTCTGTATATACAATCTATTTACTTTTTTATATCTATAATGAGGGTCTACATATGCCGATTCACATATAAATACCAGTCTGATACAACGTTGGAATATATCAAAACCTACGCCGTGTCGAACGAGTTCTTTCCTTATACACGGAACAAAGCACTTATGTGGTTTTGTATTTATTACATATTTTCATTTTATTCACACATTCTTTTCAATGTGTAATGCATACTTGAAAAAAGATGAATTATGCATTTTGCATGTTACGAAAGACATTTTACAATCTTGAAAAATCCCATTCTGACGTTCGAAACCGCGGCTAGGTCTTCCTACATTGAATAGTTTTGTGTACAAGTGTACTTTTCATTGTCCGAATAAAAAATAAAAATAACCTAATTAATTCTGCTCAACCTCAATTATAGTTTTTCTTTTGAAATCAAGAATAATGGATCACGATAGATTTTATACAGTTTTATCGAATTTGGGTTTCAAGCCAAAATGAAAACCCTTGAAATATAGGCACGTTTGGTCTGTAGCGCTTAAAATGGCGCCGAGGTTAAAACTCTGGCGGAGGGAATGAACACTGTTTCTGATGTTTGGGTGTCTTGTATTTGTGTTTAGTCCACTTTTGGGTCTTGTTCTGGGTTATAATGTCTCCGCAATAACCATATATTTCCACTTTGGGCTTGCTGCAGCAGGAGGGATGGACCTGGATGATTTGCACGTCATTAATAAATCAGAATCTCTAGAATGCCATGTATGCAATCAATAATTTGTTTTTAATAAACATATGTTTCCTGCTGTTCGTAAAAATGTGCACCTGGATGATCAATTCACAGCTTTCCTAGCTTTCTTGTTTGGACAGCTTCTAGAACCGCCTACAGGCCATCTTTGTAATGTCTAGCTGCCAAAGATACATCAAACCGGACAGAAATGGAAAAGCCTATGTACAGTTTTCACGTGTTACTCTTTGTTTAGTACGAAGTACGTTCAATATCCTTGACTACAGCTGTTGTGTCTGTCATACTTCTTTTATGTATATTAAATTTAAGTTTTGTACCCAACTTTCATAATGACCGTGATTGAGGGATGAAAATGGAATTAATGCCTACCTGTCTTGTGTCGTTATTTTACATGAATAGTATCTTCACATAGTAGGAGTGCAAGGTACGTCTTGTTTGTAATAGTGCTAGGCCCAGTAAGTTTCCATTAGGATGATTAGTTCTTCCAGAACAATCTATTGCGACATAGGTCAAGTAAACTATGTACGTAACGGATATTCGGTAAACAAGTATTATCTCTTTGCCCTGCTCATCCCTTCCATTGCCTCGGCATACATCCTACGCATCGCTCTGAATGTAGTCGTCTGTTGAAAAAGTAATCCGGTTGTGAATTGTGCTATTTGAAATACCCGGATGATAATCTTTAGGTGTTGGTTAACGTAAAGGAACCATGCATAAAAGTGAATTGTTGGATGCTTAATAAATCACACAATTTGATCCAGGTTTTATCAGTTGTATATTCGGTGTAAACTCCATACATTCTATTGACAATAGAGTTGTGTTCTATCAGAGTCTTACTGGTTGCATCCAGTACATATATGTAATGAAAGAGTAATAACCTGTCTGTGTGTCTGTCTCTCTCTCATGGAAGTAGTAATATAAACCATACAGGGACCATATGGTACGCATTATTTAAAATATTGTGTGAATTAATGGTGTGATATATTTGTTTAATGGGTGACAATATTGTTTTGAACATCACGATGACAAAATACAATAAATACTCAAAGAATGGTATTAACTTTATGGTTTAAATACATATGTCGAGAGTACGTTTACGTGATATACCCTGAATAAAGGAAGCAGTGAAATTAACAATACAAGCCTTGAATGATCAACTTAGGGAAAAAGAGATAGATTATTTCGTAATGAACAAATAGGTTTTTACTCTTGTCCTAAGAAACTCATGTTTGAATTATAAAGAATGCACAGGCACAAAGGCAGACACATACAAACACATACATAGACACAGACACACACATACAGACAGACAGACACACACAGACACACACATACACACATACACAGATACAGAAACACACACATAGACACACACAGATACACACACACAGGCACATACACTCACGCACGCATAAACAGAAGTAATTATGTCAGTCATGGACTTCGGTAGGTATAATGTGTTTCAAAGTAATCAAAATAAGTAATGTCGAAAGTTTTGTTGTCTTCTTTCTTCCTCCCTCCATATATGTATGTATGTATGTATGTATGTATGTATGTATGTATGTATGTATGTATGTATGTATGTATGTATGTATGTATGTATGTATGTATGTATGTATGTATGTATGTATGTATGTATGTATGTATGTATGAATGTATGTATGCATTTACATAAAGATCAAAATCTCAACTAATTACATCTTCACGAATTTATGAATACGCGAAATAGTTTCAAGAGAGGTTTGCTGAAATATGGACAGACTAGGCCATTTTTTTCGCGAAAGTACATTCAGTCATATGAGACTTTCAGTCAAATAAGAATTTCCACCTAATCCCACATGTGTAATATATTTACCTTTTATAATTTTTGGGGAATTAATGTGGAGAATTCCATATAATTCATTTCGTCATATTTAGGAAAAGAAAGATAAAATGCACACCATTTTGAGAGATATTGAAACCGATGCTCTGAAACTAACTATAATTAGCAATTTCGTTTCAGACATATGAACTAACCATAGAAATATTAACAACATGATGGCATTTTCTGAAGATGATAAAGATAGTCTTTGCCGCCACTGGAAAACGATAAGGGGAGATAAATACAATGTGGACGTTTTGATAGAGGAAAGAGTCATTTCCCATGATGAGTATATGGGGATGAAGAAATCATTCCCGGTGGAAAAGAACAGAACGAAGGTTTTCTTTATCTGCTGCTGAAGCAGCCAGAGAAGTCTTATGACGCATTCTTGAAAGCTTTGCAGAATGGCAGATACGACTTTATTTCTGAGAAATTAGATCGAAACATGCAAAGAAACCATCCACTCGCCGACCAACCAACACACCTGTAAGGTAAGTAAATGTAACTCTCGTATAAAGTATTGTTTCGTTTTTCAAACTATATGTATTTGAAGGTTAGTTAAAGGATATATACCAAAGAACAATCTGCTTCAACTTAGAGCTTCCACACTCTCCTGTTTTACTTCAATTTAATAGTTTAGTAGCTACGTAACTTTAGTAAAGTGTAAGTAAATATTGACAGCTTCCATAGACTATCACTAATAGTACTATGACAGTGTTCATTTAAAGAATATGATTGACATTACTATGACATTCTTCATTGACATACTGCCATTGCAATACATATGACAGTGTTCATTTAAAGACTATGATTGACATTACTATGACATTATTCATTGACATACTGCCATTGCAGTAAGTATGACAGTGTTCATTTGAAGACTATGATTGACATTACTATGACATTCTTCACTGACATACTGTCATTGCCATACATATGACAGTGTTCATTTAAAGACTATGATTGACATTACTATGACATTCTTCATTGACATACTGTCATTGCCATACGTATGACAGTGTTCATTTGAAGACTATGATTGACCTTATTATGACATTATTCACTAACAGACTGCCATTACTATTATTATGGCAGTATTCAATTACATATGTTTTGATGCAACATTTATGACCTCAGAAGTTGCCATTTCGTTACAAAAGGACATCACGATTGAATATGTTCAATACAATAAAAATGTAGGCATTGTTAGAATTCGTTAACCTTGCAATTTAGATATGATTTCTCTATTGCGTTTAATTCTCGTTTTCTTCTCGTATGTCACAGGGTAGTCTTTACTTTTCCTTTAACCATGCTCATTGCGGTTTCTATTTTAGATTTTAAAATTAAAATTCGAGATGGAAAATACGCCATTGTTTCAGTTTACTAGTTTTTAGTAGCATTTAAGGTTTATTTTCAGAATCAGTTGAAATAAGAATAATATTTTATGCTACTTAAATTTATGATAATTAGAACTTGAAAGCATTATCAATTTTTGATGCTTGGAGTTCAGGAAAAGCAATGTGAATACAAAGGTGATCAGATAAATCCTGTTTGGGCTTTCTGCCCTCACCCCTGTGGGTTTCGTAGATCGATTAAAATATTTAAAGTTCATATATGAACTGGCAAGTTTGTTAAAGATATACACGAGATGTACCATATCAATCATCAACGTACAGGTAGTAGTCAAATGCAAAAATATTATAAATGATCGTCTTCTTTCGATATGGAGTAATATTACAAAGCTAATAATTTTTAATGTGAAATATAATTGTAAGGTTGATGTATGTTAGTGCTTTTCAGTAACATCAAAGGATTCGCGCTTTACTGATTTATTGGATGACTTTTAGCAGTAATGGATGATGAATAGAAGTACATTTTTTTGGTAAAAGTTTTCAAAACCATACATGTTGAATACCATACATGCACTTGATAAAACATTTAAATAAGGAAAGTATAATACTTTGTATGTCATACGCAATGACTTAATTTTTCAATACTATATTAAACCTATGTATACGTTATACATTTCCATCATTTAAAAAAAAAAGATGTTAATTTATCGTTAAATAGGCTTTAAAATATACGTCAATTTGTTTTTTTTTTTAAACAAAGAGCCGATTTTGGTGTTTGTACGTCAGAAATACACACATCAGGTTGTGTTTATCCACGCTTATTGTTTTAAATGAAGAAAACACCCACCTCCAATACAACCCCCAAATTCCACCAAAGGAAAACCTCAAATAGAAAATAATATTTTAAAAAGTGTGTGTGTGTGTGTGTGTGTGTGTGTGTGTGTGTGATACTTGGAATTTTGATGTAGCTTTAACAATTTTCGTCATATGACTACGATATCTACAGTGTTACATTTGATAACTATGTATTTATCCACTAATTACATCCAGTGTCACTAAGATTGTTTTGTTCTAATTTAAGCTAATAATTGAGAGAAAATAAAACAGGCATACTACTACTTCCAATTTATAAAATACGCCGAAAGGAAACGTATTATTAAAACAAATGTGTCAGGAATTATTAATCTATTATTAAGATCGATTGATATTTCAAAATCCTTTTATTGATCAACATCTGTTGGCGACCCTTAACCTGGTCATCTGACATAGATGTAATTAGTCAATATTACTACTACTAATACTAACAATAATAATAATCGTTGATGTCATTGTCATCAATATCATCATTTAATCCAGAACATATGCAAGAATGACGAAACAGAGAACATTTTCTTTTGGTGATTTTCTGCGAAAGGTTTATGGAAATAAAATATTTGTAGAAACATACCTTTCAACAAAATTCGAAATCTTCAATCGTATATGATAACGTGGTTTACTTGCAGGATTCTTGAGTCAAAACAAACTTAAGATTACTGTGGTAAAATGTAAATAGTGACGGCGAGACAACGTGGAGGAAAAGGGAAGCATTAAATTAAGAAAGTAAGAGTGCATTGTGAAAGAAAGAAAAAAATAAAGAAGTTACAAGAGAAATATCAGCAGAAAGGAGACGAATGGCAAATGTTGCAGAAACAAAATACAGAGATTATAAACGCAGAAAAACAAATGAAAGTCATGGAGTTTCATTTATTTTTCTAGACTATGTATGTATGTATGTGTGTGTGTGTGTATTTCTTGAAAAATCAAGTGGATATTGCATACTGGACAGAAAATATACCAAAGAACAAACCATGACATTTCGTATAAAAATAATTTGCTTTCATTTTCGGAAGTTGAACATTTTGGTTGATTTTTGTAGTTTTCATCAATCTGTTCTTGTATACTATTTTTCTTTAGATAATGGGTTTTGAGAGTATTTCCGTCCGTAGCTCTCAATTGATAAAACGAAGGTGAAAAAGAAAATATAAAGATATATTTAAAATAAATACATGCAAATATTTTCACAATTAATACTTAATTCCGAACAAATTTTAAATATATTACAATGATTAGTTAATAAACGGCGTTTACGACAATGCATACAAATGTACAGTTATTTGTTGCACAAAGTCAGGTAACAGAATATTTGTGCAATTTTGATGCAACAGTTTTTTCATTTATCATTTGTTTACTTTCATCAGATATTATTCTATATATACAAATTAAACTCCAGCTATATACTTGTACATAATGGAAATAATTTACAGGTTCTTCTCATCAAGCGCATTTTTCTGTGCATATCTGTTTATCAAAATTTATTGTGCTTCATGACTTGTTGCCAGACACTAACCAGTATTTTCTCTATCTTGATTAAATATCAACAGATACAGTATGTACATTGCCGTTCATAACGGTGTTGTTCATAATGAAAATGGAGATTTACCATCTTCATCATGCAGTGTAGAACTTAACACGCCGTATCTATTTGAAAAACGTGTGTTAAACTTAATAAGAACTGTACGGCATATTGATTTGTTTTTCGTATGTAGTCTATATATACCATTGACATTTATACTTGCTCGCGTTGTTTGCTACACACAAATATCTTTTTCACATAAAAAGTGATGCTTGTGGTGACAGACGTTGTCATTCCATCCATTACTCCAGTCTAGACAGTGTTCCATTCCCATGGCATTGTCCGGATTCTGATCGTGTCCGTTTTCTTCTCCTTTTCTCCAGTTGGTGTATGAAAAGTTTTCACCAGTTACCCATTTCCATTGTCCTTCAGAGAATAAATCATGGCCACCAAGCCATACGTACTTTCCATCTGAGAGATGATTTTGAATGCTCTTTAGATAACTCGATACGAATGCATCTTCGGTGACGGTTTCCAAAGTAGCAAGATGACCACCTATGTTCTCACACTTTCTCTTTGCACGGATCCAGGTTTCCTTGGAAATGGAGAAAAAGTAACAGGATTTACCATTTCTAATCCATCCAGGGGGACATTCTCTACATGATGTACAGTTATTAGCGGCATATGACAATCCCAATATACACAAGGTACAAAGCAGTAGGTTGGACATTTTAGAGAAAGAGTGACAGCTAATTTGAGAGATAACAAACTGGCAGTGTTAGGAAAGTATACACGAGTTCCTTTTTAATAAGCATAGTCACACCCCCTTCTTTTGTCAAATGATGTTCTTTGATGTTCCAAACAATCAACTGGTTGCTAAATCTTAATGTATGAAGAGTTTCTTTTCTTATAATGCTTGAAAAAAAGCTTTCATTTTGCACGCTATACATTTGAAAAGCAATGCGTTCCAGCTGATAAATGTGTTTCAAATGTACATAAATTAGTGTAACGTATTGCTGAAAATGGATGAGGCGAAATGTCAGGTAAAGATAATACATCAAACAAAGATCAAACAATATCTATCAAATGGCCATCATCAAGTGTTCGCACATTTTCAAAAGATTTTAGATGTTGTTAATATCTAAGGTATTGTATGGAAGAAGTAAGAAATTCCATCACGTTGTCTTTGCATCAACGATGCTATCAAGTCTGTCAGGTATAAATCATGTACGGATTCGAATTGACTTAATGATGCACATACACTAGATTGGATTGTCAATTTGCTTAAAGCTTTACTAGTCCTTCAAACAAACAGTTGAAATTTGCCAAATATAGAATGGTAGCCTACAATTTTAAATATTTGGCTGGCAGGTAAAGCATGATGTAAGTATAAAATATAGATTTAATATTTATTAAAATTTATTTAATAAAAGACAAATGCATGTCATGCATTATACATTGCAGATAAAGACTTGGCTAGAAAATATAAAAAGAAAACTTGATATGTGTTAATGAATCACGGATACCCCATCACAAGTGCTCGAAAACTAACCGTAAGGGACATAATAAATTATGAAAGACGGTCGGACAAACGGACAAGGGTATAACTCTATGTGCCTATCCAAGATTGATGAGTATCGTAGACAATTAGCGTGATATTCATGTTGTCTATAGGAAGCATTGATTAGAAAATGTTTCTAATGATTAGTAACATCTAAGTTACATCGGAAGTATTCTCCAAGTGATATAGCACAGAGATAAATAAATCATGCATTTTAAAAACACTGAATCTGGAATTCTTTTTATCTCATGGCGTCATACGGTTTGGGATATATTTAGAGTAATAATGCCACATAAAACCAATTTTAAACATACAGCTATAGTTGCGTGAGTTATCAAATGCGATTAAATAATCATGAAAACAAAATAAAATTCACATAATAGGTTTCAAAGATTATTGATTAATCGAGAAAATACTTCGTGAAAGGATTTACTAAATTGTTTCCTATTTCATCATCGTTTATTCGTACCTTAATCCGATGCGTGGCTTAGATTGTAATAGCAGCGTAACGATCTCATTTTGTTGTCAGTATTTCAGCATAAATATATCAGTGTGATATACTGGAATACAAAAACGAAATCTATGTAATGAAAGTTGTGATCCCTTTGTATTACGGACAAGCTCGCATGACCTCATTCAACTTGTAAACCACAGATACTGAACAATATAGATATTGTTATAAGTACTGTGGAGAAAAGATATATTTTGATCACATCATTTATATCCACAACTTCTGTTGAAAGGTGCAAAGAAAAATCTCTCAAAAATAGCATCATCAATACTAAGCGCCCAAACTATCGTACTATGTTTTGTTAATTGACTACATAGTCCTACTCGTTAGGTAATTTGTAATAATTTTCGAAATTTCCCAAAGTAGTGCTGGTTTAGAGACTTTCATTTTGATTTTAAAATTAGCCATACATACCACTCACGGCTTGATGGAATTATTTTGTGTTTTAATATTCTCTTGTAAATTCATCATCGGTTCAATAAAGACCCCCTGTTAACTACTTCTGAGCCTATGTTGTGATTGATTCAAGTTCGTGAATGAGTGATGTAACCTGTTTGAAACGTTATATTCCATTTAACATGAGGGGTGTAACCAGTTTTAACACGTTAGATTCCATACGGAATGAAGGATGTGACCGATTTAAAACGTTATATTCCATATGGAATAAGGGGGTAATCTATTTCAGCACATTATATTCCATACAATCTAATAAGGTCTGAATAATTTTTTCTCTCACTTTAATGTGAAGAATGAGTATTGAGTATACAAAATGAACGACTGTCATACGAATTGATTTGAGAGTATCAAGATAATCCAAATTTATTTGCAATTTTCAATCACTTGTTAAATAAATGCACGAGGATTTAATAATAATCCCCAAACTGTTTTAGAAACTACCTTTTGCACGCGTGAGATTAC
Organism: Unio delphinus; assembly: GCA_029339505.1. Classification (NCBI taxonomy): domain Eukaryota; kingdom Metazoa; phylum Mollusca; class Bivalvia; order Unionida; family Unionidae; genus Unio; species Unio delphinus. The sequence continues at coordinate 11,221,861 of JAQISU010001236.1, forward strand.
CTTGATAACCTTTCGAAAATAATGAGTGTATGAAGACTCAACGATAGGCGTGCTCACTTTAATTTATATCCGGTATACCTGGCATACGTTGTTTGACTGAAAGATCATACTTCGTATAACACCACACAATGCCTTACGTTTTTCACATCGGACATTAAAGAAAGCCTGCAAAATAAATAATGGTTGATGTTAATGCACCAGGTGATAATGGCAAATGATCTGAAGTCCGTTTCCGTAATTAAATTACTCAGCATATATACAAAATGTACGACAGATTGAGATTTAAATTATTTCGCATTAGGTTTTCTGAAACAGTGATTGATATCGTCATTTTATAAAAAAAAAAAACACACTGATATAACAGTAGTCAATGCAGAGAGAATATCTCATACCCTTTCAAATCCTTTTTTTTTCCTAGACAGCTTACATGTTTTATTAATTGGCTGAAGATTCTTAAAGATTTCCTTCTGTCCTTGTATAAATCACATCTTGGTTATGTTTTTCTTTTCGGTTAGTGTTTGCCAATGTTAAAAGGCATCCGTATTTCATGAATACATTTTTTTTTGGGTTAAATTCTGAAAAAGTGTTTCTTTCTTAATTTTTAAGGCAGTGTAAAAAGAATCATCAGATGTGTAATTTTTATTTGACAAAATTGAATGACAGCTGTATCAAACTTTTTCACGTCAATCTGATTACACAAATTTATAAATAATTTCAATAGCTACTTAAATATCTGTAGTCTATATAAAACACCTAATAAAAATGTCATTTTATTACATCATGTTTACTGTAAAATTTAAAGCTATAGGTCGATCAATCTGCACGTATACAGTTCGATTAAGTACAAAATGTGTCGATGATAGACTTAATTTCGCTTGAATGATGGATATATGAAAGAGAAACGTGATAAATTGTTCTAACTTCTTCCATACAATACCTTCGGAATACCAAGCAAGGAAAATACGTTGAAACTGGTATGCAGGTAACATAAAAGAAGTGCAAATTACATTTGATCTTTGATTGATGCACCATTTCACAATGCTGGTGTAGAAGTGCAAATAGATCGATCACACTGGCACATAAGGGGTTTAAATAATATAATAACTCATAATTTTACGAACTTTGAATGGCCGAATTTAAGTTTAGTAAGAATTTTTTTTTAAAACTTTAGGTTGGAACACCATATTGATTTAATAAACACACTTATATCGACATTGTTCTTTATTACTTATACCCAAATAACTGTTAAATACCTTGTGCAACTGTTAAATACCTTGTGCAACATTTTTATCCTGCAAGAAACTAATCGAACGTTAATGCAATACCTTAGAAAATCAATACATTTTAAATAGCAGTATACTTCTTAAAAATGTTTTACTGTATACTGTTTTCTTAATTTTAATTGCCAAAAAATACTTCCTTCCTGTTTTAATTTAATTCCTCATACTCTAAAGAATATATGCTTCTTCACCCAATACTCAAGTACACCCAATACTACACCCAATACTCAAGTACACCCAATACTCAAGTACACCCAATACTACACCCAATACTCAAGTACACCCAATACTCAAGTACACTTTTCTGTAAAACTGCTTACTTATAAAGATTTATTTACAAAATATTTAAACATAAAAATATTAAATACAAATGTATGAATATACAGATTTAATTACAAATGTTTGCATATAAAGAATTTATTACAGATGTTTAAGTTTAAAGATATAATTACATAGAGAAAAATAATAGATCATATGCTTCGTATGTGAAAGAAAGGTTTCTTATATACACAACATTAGTGATATGATGAATAAAATGCAAAAAGCCAAGGAGGTTAATGTATCAGCTAGCTATGAAAACAGTAAGATTATATTAAAATATTAGACTAAGATTATAAATCAAAATCACATTCTGTTAACGTCTTTCTTAATTGATTTAAATTATACTGATAATTTATCTATATTCGTCTGTGTTTCCAGATCATCTTAAGAGTATTTTCATCATATATATATATATATATATATATATATATATATATATATATATATATATATATATATATATATATATATATAATATATATATATAAACAAAATTATAATATATATATATATATATATATATATATATATATATATAAACAAAATTATAATATATATATATATATATATATATATATATATAAACAAAATTAATATATATAGATATATATAGATAGATATATATATATATAAACAAAATTAATATATATATATATATATATATATATATATATATATATATATATATATATATATATATATATATATATATATATATATATATATATATATATATTTCTTGCAAGTGTGACCGCTGAAAATGTATTTCTTCAACTATTTGATCTATTCACAAAACGTTTTGGGAAATTTTTAATTTGCTTAATTTCAGAGCTTCTATTTTCCATCATATTGATTAAAAAAATAAAATAGACTCTTAAGAGTTAACAGTTTAAGTTTTCATAAATTAAGAAAGAAGATCACCTAGAAACATTGGATGACTAGAGTCCCAAAGAGTTAAAGTGTTTCAAATCGACCACATGCGTACCTAAGGTTTGACGAATAGTTTAAACCAAATAACCAACCAACAAGAGGCAATTGAAGCACTGAAAGTGTTTTACGGTTGATCTAAATCATTAATTTAGTTTGCTACCCATTCCTAATGATATTACAGTTTTTGCTATCCCCCGCTCTCTCTGTCTCTCTCTCATTGTGTGTGTGTGTGTGTGTGTGTGTGTGTGTGCGCGCGCGCGCGTGTGTGTGTGTTTGTGTGTGTGTTGGTCGGTGTGTCCACTTTGAGATTAACCTAAAGACATTGTTGCATGCCTTGGGGGAAAATCCGCAACGCTCTTTGTTCACGTGAATGTTTTATCCTTTGCTTGCGAAGATGGTCCAGATCCAGATCGAGAGATCTAGAGATCAAGATCGAGAGAGATCAAGATCGAGAGAGAGAGAGAGAGAGAGAGAGAGAGAGAGAGAGAGAGAGAGAGAGAGAGAGAGAGAGAGAGAGCAAAAACTGTAATATCATTAGGAATAGGTAGCAAACTAAATTAATGATTTAGATCAGGGGAGTTTTCATAGCGTTTTGTAATATGCAACATGGTTACATTCGTACTTTGTAATATGCAACATGGTTACATTCGTACTTTGTAATATGCAACATGGTTACATTCGTACTTTGTAATATGCAACATGGTTACATTCGTACTTTGTAATATGTAACATGGTTACATTCGTACTAAAAATAAATAAGGGAAACTTCATAAATGTTGAGCACTTACAATAATACAAAGGTTAAATGATACGATTTATTTATTCTTATGCTTAAGAAAATAGTTTAATTATCCACAACATTCTAAGATTAACACAAATTTCCTAAATAAGTGCATTGAAGAAGTTGTTTTACTTATATTTTCAAAATGCAGACAATTAGGCGGATAGTAATTTAGAGTAAAAGGTACTAATTTTACGCATATTGTCATTTGTCTATCTGTTCTGAAAAATATCTATTTTAGTGTCTGAAAGGGAAAAGGTGACCCGTTTGTATTCAAACCTTTTTGTACTGTCTCCCTGTGTTATGTATACATTGTTCGTTTTATTAACAAATTAACAGAAATTAATACTCTGATACATTTTCATACATTTGTTTGAGATAGTCAAGTAATGGTTTGTACTGTGCAAAATTTGTTATTTTATAAATTAATAAAGAATTATGAGGTCATACTTTTCATCTTCTTCAAATCGTGCACTTGGTTAATAAAAAAATGCATATGACTTGATGCATGGAATAAAAATGCAAACAATGACAGTTCTTTGAATAATGTCTTCTCGCAAAATATTAGTAAGTCTTGATTATATTGATATTCACGTTTCTAAACCAAGGGGAGATAATTCAGTGTTGACTATTTCTTAAAAAATGCAGACAGTTGTATGACTTCTCACCAAACTGACACGATGAAATTAAATTTACTGCTGTATAGCAGAGTAGCACGTGCTGTGTTCTGAGTGCGTGGAGTGAACGAGTTTGATACGCCTTAGGAATATATGTCTGCCTGTGCCTTATCAAACGATTTCTTTCCTCCCGATTTGGAACAAAATCACATGGTTTTGTATTTATTACCATTTCATCGACACATTATTTCAATTATTTATCTATAATTATAGAAAGAAATATTTACCTATTATGTTTTATTAAAGTTATTATACAACCCTCTTAAAAAAAACTCCTTGTGACGTACGTAATTGGTGCTTGGTTTTAAACTCTAGACATATATTGTGCACTTGCGTCATTGGTTTGTCTTTATTGTTGATAAAGTGATTTATTCTTTAGCTTTGAATTTAAAAAAAAATGATGTATGGGACAATTTAATGGATTGAAATGTAATGACAAGGAAGTATTTTTTCTCTTTCAAATGGTTCATATGGTTTGGAATAGTAAGTGGCACTTTGTCTGTTGCAGTTAGCAAGCTGATTTGATGATCAAACGATGTAGCCATAATGTCCCTGAATTACCTGTGCTGTAAATATTAACAGTATCAGGTTTATACTAAGAACCATCTAGTTTTAAATTAAAGTTATCGGGTACGCATCAACGTTAGTAGTGTTCAATTTGACCGTGGTAGAGTTTTCTCTGAAATTTTTCATCTAACCATTCCCTGAATCTTGACTCCCTGAGTCTTTTTTTTTTAATCTTTATCTGTTTTTTCTTCTTCATTTTACTTGATGTCTCAATCTGTCATATTTTGTGTCCCTTTTCACGCCATCTTGGTCTGGGAACTCATTGTCATACATTATGTCCAAAGTATTGTCGTCAGCCTCAACAAAGCCAGATTTTGTCGGCGTTAGATATCGTGAAATGCCCATGAACTCCTTATCGTTTAGTATGGCACTCCACCCAGGCCCGCACCTAGGGGGGGGGGACAACCATGGCACTTGTCAGTGGCCCGAGCTAGATAGGGGCCCGCCCTTTTTCGAGTTTTTTTTAATACGCATATATTTGAAACACGAAAGGGGCCCGAACTCTGTCAGCTGCCTGGGGCCCAGAATTTCCTAGGTGCGGGCCTGCTCCCCCGTTATTCCCAGGGACAAAATGTGCCCATTTTCACACAGTAAGACCGCTTTTCTAAAAATTAAATATGTGTGTTGACATTGTGAATAGTTTGAAATAGCAATAAATATTCCCAAGTGGACTCTATTATTACTTGTTTAAGTTGTAATATATATATATATATATATATATATATATATATATATATATATATATATATATATATATATATATATATATATATATATATATATATATATATATGGCTACTCTTTCCAATAAGTCGCATTTAGCCCTGGTAAGAATTCGTCTCATAATGGTGGGTTGTCTCCTGCTAATGACAATCTTCAGAAGTTTAATTTTTGAATTTTTTTAAAAATTAATTCTTCGATGGAACAGTTCACAGGTTCGTACCATCAGGAAACTATTAATATTCCAAAAGTTATAAGCTGTAATTAATTACATATTTTCAAAGTTGTCTCCCTTGATCGGTCATTATTATTTTCGCTTTCGTTATTCTGTTGCTGTTAAGTACCTTTTGATTAGTTTTGCCTTCAAAAATATTGCGCAATTCCGCTAGTCTCAGTTCAGAGGTATGTTGGTCCTTTACAATTTATAGCTCTCTTAATGCATGATTAAAAGGAATGTTCACTTAGAAATTTATTTCATGACAAGATTCAGAGTTGGGATAATATCAGTATCATTTAATTTAATACGTACTCAGCAACCAGACCTTAACAATTCTAACTAATCTTTAAAGATTAGTAAAAAGATTCTTCTCTCAATATATTGGACTAATTATTACAATTGACGTTATTATCATACTAATCCCACGACTTTATTACAATATACTGTCATCATGCTAATCCCTCGGCTATCACAATATTGGTTTAGTTATGACAGCAAACTTTCTTCCGATAGTATTCCCTCGTCTTTTATTATATTGGTCTTTTTATTACACCGGACTTTACTATCACGCTAATCCATCGTCTGTCATTATATTCATCTCGTTATTACACTAGACTTTACCATCATGCTAATCCCTCGTCAATAGCATGATGGTAAAGTCTATTGTAATAACTAGACGAACAGAATGAAAGATGAGTGATCTTATTTCCCACGTCTTTCATTATATTGGTCTTGTTATCGCAGTAGACTATACTGAAATATTCTTTCCCTCGTCTTTCATTTTATTGGTCTTGTTATCACAGTAGACTATACTGAAATATTGTTTCCCACGTCTTTCATTTTATTGGTCTTGTTATCGCAGTAGACTATACTATCATCCTACCAAATTGTCAACAAAGTTGGAGAGGACAGTCCGTTCATTTGTGTGTTCATTGTAGACCCTTTGTCACCTATAAATTTGACATTTGGTACAAGGTTGAATCAAGATGAGAGCAAGTCAAACATTAAACACAGGTGACTTGTACTTTTGTCCAATTGTTTGTTTCTTTAATCCTCAAATGCCTCAGGTCTCATTCCACGTGCACCCGTAAAAATTGGTATGCTGATGCATCCCAGTCAAAATAACACAGCAATATCAAAACAAGCCAACGTGATCCAAAATGCAGACCTCAACACTTTCGACTGTCTGTTGGTTATGCCATCAGAATATTTTGTGATATTAGATCTAAACTCATGCAATTGGTATGTGTGTGCATCGGAATGTGAAAACCTAGTTGATCTGACCTCATCATTACCTTTGTGTGACTCTTTCGGTAGCTGTACGTTACAGCCTTAATATCTTGAATTCTATTTCGCCTGCACTCAGACATATTGTGTTTCAAGGTTACACAAATTAAGCACTGTTGAAAGTTATTTTGTTATGTATATATAATCCAAGAATAATCCACGAATTAAATTACAAAACTCCCAGTAATGAACGTTCTAATAAATTTAACTTTGAGTTCTAATGGAAAATCCAAGATAGAATACGGTGACGTAATCTGACGTTTGTACTGTGCTTTTATATAGTTCCTTGTAAAATCACAATGATTAACACTCCGGCGTTGGACATTCGAATATAATTGTGATACATTGTCTTTGTCCAAGAATTATGCATGAGCAAATCAAATACTTCCAGAGATACGAATTAATCGTTTAAAATCCAAAGGATCTAAAGAAAATTTAACAGAACTCGAAACTAGCTACAACAGAAAAACTTGATATCAAGTGCAAAAGCCCCCAAAACTGAGACTTCTCTCCCTAAGCATCTCTATTAAATCTAACTTTTGCTCAATTATGGAAAAAACCTGGAGTTTAACGTGATCTTGTTTATATCACGTAAGCCTAGCATTACCCTGACAAAAACCAATCATTTTATTCTAAGAAGAAAAAAATAAATGTTGTTTATTCATCCAAAGCTATTTACAAGCCTCGTGGCATCTATCCAATACAGCCTCGAGATCGCTATTATTAATTTTCACAATACAAAAAATAAAAATATAACTTGTTTACGTTGCTGTTACAATCCGTAAATTGAGATCAGGATCTAGGTCAATTTAAATAGAACATTTCAACTATTATTAGCTATTTACGTTGTTTACCTCTTCACTTTAAAAACAACTGAACTCTTTACTGTTACACTTTACAGTAGCATGAAATAGAATATTTTTAAAAATTATAACTAACAAAAAACAAACAATTAAATTAAATAATAAATATAAATTAAATCAGATATACGTAACATATGTATGTATGTATGTATGTATGTATGTATGTATGTATGTATGTATGTATGTATGTATGTATGTATGTATGTGTGTGTGTGTGTGTGTGTGTGTGTGTGTGTGTGTGTGTGTGTGTGTGTGTGCGCGCGCGCGCGTGCGTGCGTGCGTGCGACTGACTGACTGACTGACTTTCTTTATTTCCTCTTCATAAGAGATTTCATTCAGTTAATGTTTCGTAAATACAAAACAGTTATGAACATAGTTTGTGATTAAATTACTTACAGTACACTTTATAGCAACAAAAGCAAAGAGAACTTAATGTCAAAAAGCATACGTGAGAGAACTCGTTGCAAACGAATTATATACGCAACATAGATTAAGAGAGGGGAAATAATGGAATTGTAATTATTTACATTCAACTAAAACGATTTAAATTAATTATCATGTTCTCACTCACTTAGAGCACATGTGAGTTATTTATTAGATATAAATGAATTGGATCCATTTCCTTAATTTACTGAATAAGCATACTATGGGATATCATTTACAAGTTCATTTGCTCTTCTGTAAATTGTCTATTCCATCAGCCATCACACACATGAATGTCTGCCATGATTGATCATCCATAGAATCAAAGATGTCCACTCTCTTGCCCAAAAGGATATGAAGTAGGGTGTCATTGTCCTGACATAAAAGCCAGTGGGAGTCTAGGATGTCGATGGTATGTATTATTTTTCAAACAAAGTGTTACGCTCGTCATTTAGGACGTTGCAGAATAGTAACATATGCTTGGTTCTGTCTATAATCAATCTCTTGCAGAGTTTACAATTATTTTCCTTCTTTAGTGTAATGGGACACATAGTTAAATAAGCAATGTTAGCGAAAGTCCAAGTTTTATTAGGAACACATTTACCAAGTTTCCAAACTGCAAGTGGTTGAAGATTAGTATGGACACTTGCATAATGTAAAAGTTCAGGTCTCATTTCAAGTTTAGATCTCCACAATGATTCTTCGCAGCAGTGAACTGCCATTTCAATATTCCTCCTCCATGCCGATTTCGGGGTAGAATGTAGAGTGTTCACGTATAGGTGGAAAAACCCGCCAAGCTGGTATTTCAAAAGAACACGATATATCTTTAACAAACCCAATGCTCTCGCTCTTATGTATCAAGAAGTCAAGGATTCTTCTGTGGAATATAATTTTCCATACAAATGAACCTTTAGCTCTGCAGATTTTATTGAAGAAGCCAAGTTTGATTTTGTCCACATAACCCTCAATGGTTCACAGCCCAAGACTGCTAATTGTTGTTTCTGTACAAGAGCGCTGATCGAGACCTATAATTCTTCTTGCCGCCTTTCTTTGACATACTTCAAGATCGTATACCTGTGACTGGCTCAAGCTGGACCACAATTCACATCCATATGTCAATGCAGATAGTACTATTTTTGACCATATTGTAGCACTATTAATTGGATTCATTCCACCCTTTCCAATGCCAGCCCCTACAATGGAATAAAATACTGACCTTCCTTTATCACAAGCATTTTTTACTGCAGCAGTATTGGAGAGATCTGCGGAGAGAGTAACCCCAGCGTAGGTTCTAGAAGAAACTATAGGAATCAATTTATCTCCAAGCATGAACACAGATTTCTGTGTGATTTTCTACTTCGAAAATATGACGATATTGCTTTTATCAGCATTGTACCGCAGTCTCCACTTCGATGCATAGTCATTGAGGTTACGAAGTAAAAAACACATACCATTAAATGACGAAGATAGCAAGGACGTGTCATCTGCTAGTAAAACACAGGGGATACTCAGAATGCCAACTTGTATTCCAGATTTTGTAGATTCCAGCAAGGATATTAGGTCATTTATCATGACTAAGAATAGCCATGCCGATAGCCTTCTTCCTTGACCTACTCCTTGATTGACAGCGTATGGTTTCGAATGATATCCGTTGAGCAGAACATGAGCCTTAACTTCTTGAAATGAATCTCTAATTAATCTCCAGTTTTCCGTTGATTCCGAGATGGAATAGCTTATAAAAGAGGCCATCATGCCACACCGTATTAAAGGCCTTCGCATTGTCCAGGAATGCAGCATATACTTTTGATTGACCTTCCAAATAATGGGCTATTCCTTCTTTTATAATGAAGGCTGCAGTAATGCCACTGCATTCGCTTCGAAATCCTTGTTGCAATGGGTGAGGGAAACCGATTGTATTGCTGTAAAGAATTAGCCTTTTCAGCAATATTTTTTTCAAAAACTTTTTGAAATACTGGAACGATTGAGATATCTCTATAGTTATTCATATCTAACCTATCTTTTTTCCCGCCTTTAAAGATAGGTATAACATTTACAAGTTTGAAGTAATCAGGATACGTTTCCAAGGAAATTATTCTATTGTATACTTTTGCACAAAATATAACCAATCGATTGCCAGGCAAACATTAAATGCTCTACACATATGTTGTCATGTCCACATGTTTTTTTTTTCTTCAGCTCTCTTACAGCATCTTCAATGTCTTTCGGTAGTATGGTTTCACACATATCCTTATCAGCTCTGTCATCAATATTTGAATCCACGATATGTTTCATTTTGTTTCTAATTTCAGCTGCAAACGATTCGTTAAAATTAATATCTGGTATTTCAGTACTTAACATTTTAAAATGTTGGCACCATGTGTCACGAATTAAATCAGGGTCCCGTATTATTTCTCCTTCCACTTTTAGTTCAGAAATATCTTGTCTCTGCCCCTTCTTATGTAGTCTTACTATTCTGTAGAATATCCCTACATCCAGTTCTGCAGCTTTTTCCAGCTCATTTAGTTGCTCTTGTTCGTACTGGTATTTTGCCTTGTTTAATTGTTTTCTGAAACTTCTTTTGGCATTTTTGTGTTCTGCATACGTTATAAATTGTGTCCCACGTGGCCGTTCATTTTTTATCCATAACAATCGTTTTTTTCTCATCTCCTTATGCAGTTCAACCACATTAAAAAATTTCCAGTAAGGTTTTAAGTGTGGGAGGAATCTTTTTTGGGAAACATTTTATCCGTTGTGTTGCGTAGAACGGTCGCGACAGTAACAAGTGTGTTTTGTACATCCGAAATACTATTTACAAATAGCTCCACTGAGTTCAGGTGCTCATTGATTTCATTTTTGTACCTCTCCTGCTGCTCTGAAGAAACCTTTTGCCATTTAATTGTAACTGGATATCTGGAAAATCTAGATACCAGGAGTTCCTCAGGAACTAATAACTCTACTCGTGCAGGTAAATGATCAGATAAATTGAGATGATGATCATCTTCAATATTAGCACTATGAACTAAATCTATTTTGGAGGAGGGTATCAAAATGTAGTCAATCAAAGACGAACGTTTGCCATCGGATGAGCAATATGTATATCCTGGTATTTCAGAAAGGAAAATATCAAATGTTCACATTAGATGCCTGTTTGTCAAGAAGGATTGTAGTATGTATCCTTTAAAATATTTGCTTTTCGGAATCATTTTTGTAGGTAGCTCCGCATTAAAGTCACCACAGATAATCACACAACCTTTTTGATTATATTCATCATATAAGCATTCCACAGTTTCCATTATTTCTTTATAATCATTTAAAGAGGCATTTGTGGAAGAAAACCACATACAGAACAGAAACAATTTAATAGCGCAAAGGTTAATTTCAACTGCAATAACTCTGTCGTTCCCAATGTTATTCATTGGACGAACAGGTAATGATTTCCGATAGAAAATTGCAGTTCCTCCAAATCCAGAGGGACGCTTTCTTTCCCATAGACATGAATTAATTCTGCTATCCGGTCTCGAAAAAGCCATAAAATTGCTGTCAATGCTTTGAAAAAAATGTAATTGCTCTGGATATAGCCAATGTTCTTGTATACATACAATATCTACCGTATGGAGTAATGAACAAAGATAGGGCGTTCCTGTCATAATGCCCTTCGCATTCCAAGTCATTATGTTTAGAGTAGTCGTCATTCGGAAAGTAAACAAAAGCTTTTCCACATACAAGTTGTAGACAATGAGTCTTTTATCTTCGTACCATTCTCTAGCTAATACAAATTTTGGCCAAAATCCCTGCTGTAAAGTTTTGGTAAGCAGATTTTCCGGAACAGTGACACGAACGGTATAGGTTTCTCCCTTCATATTGGACCACTTTTTAAGAATCTTAATATTTGTAATCGGTACTCCTCGATTGTATGCATGTCTGCGTATTACATTATTTAACTCTTCAGGTCTATGGTCTGCTTTAATTCGAGATAACAACAACGATTTTGTTTTTGAACCCCTCTTTATTCCATTGAATGTCATAGTACTTATTTGCACCTGGATTGGTTTCGAATTGTTATTGTTTGTATCATTTATGTCGTCCTTTCTCAGTGTAGAATTTCTGGTATCCAATACTAGATTTTGATTAGTTTTGTTTTCTTTCTCATCAATTTTCGTTTCCAATGCTCTTCCTGTATCTGCTTCACATATTGCAGTAGAAGATGTAGTGTTTGGGGTTTGTGCTACTTGAGATTGCATCAAACCTGCAGTGCTATTCTTGTAAACTGATACCTTAGAGACGCTTACGCCGGTATTTCTTCTATATTCTTGTTGATCTGACAAAATCCTCTCTCGAGATTCTAGATGATGACTATCTATTACGCCTGTATTCGGAATTGTATTTGGTGTACCACTTGCAGTTGGGCAATAAGATCTAGTCATATTTGCATAAGAGCAAGACAGCTGCAAAAAAATTCGTAAGCTGGAGCTGAATTCCACGCATCTGTGCACTTACTGTCTCAATTTGTTTGTCGTTTACAGCTTGTTAGCTTTTCATTTATCATTGCCTGACTCTTTATTACATCTGTCATTACATTTAGATTAGATTCCAAACGCAATTCCGACTCCATTGACTTGTCAATGCACGATTCAAGTCTTTTAATTGTATCATCCTTACTTTGTATCATCTCACCCAAACGAACATTATCCTTTTTCATTCTCTTCATTTCTTCCATAATACTTGCACACATGGCATTTAGTTCATCTTTTCAAATTGTTTCAGATCTATAAATGTTTCATATTGTAAAATGGGAATGTTGCTTTCAACTCTCTCAGCTTGACTATTATTTCTACAATCCCCGAATGATGTATTGCCTCTTGACTGATCTACGTCATTCGAATGTCCACTTTCTTGATTAGCTTGTTGAAGATTCTTTAAGCAACTCAGACTGTCTATTCTACTTGGTTTTGTTTTCCCATATCTGGACATACATGCCTTTACTTCGCTTGTGTTACCATCTCCCTCAAGAAAATGAAATATTGTATATATATCATCTGCTATTTTTTCTTTCACTGGTGCACTATCAGAACGC